>CM062816.1:2098009842-2098359842 GCA_031772625.1 Pinus tabuliformis
GTTGGATCCCAGCACTCTCTTCCTAGTCATTTTTCTGCCCCCTCTGCAGGTTATTATTATTATTATTATTATTATTATTATTATTTTATTTTATTTATTTATTTATTTGTTTGTTTTTATTTTTATTTTTTTTTATTTGTTTTTTTTATTTTTTTATTATTATTTTACTTATTTTTATTTTTATTTTTGTTATTTTTATTTTTATTTTATTTTTTATTTTTTATTTTATTTATTTATTTTATTTATTTATATTTATTTATATTTATTTATTTATTTATTTATTTATTTTTATTTTTATTTTTTATTTATTTATTTTTATTTTATTTTATTTTTTATTTTTATTTTTTTATTTTTTTTATTTTTTTTTTATTTATTTATTTTTTTTTTTTTTTTTCTTTTTTTTTTTTTCTTTTTTTTATGACTATTTTCCTTTTTATTTAACTTTTATAATTCTTCAATTATTTTTATATATTATTACTTCATTTTGTATTATAACTTTTATAATTCTTCAATTATTTTTATATATATTTTATTACTTCATTTATGCATATTATCTATTCTTATCAGCTTATATTCTAACTAACCTAACTTTATTTTATACAGGTCCCTTATGTAACTAATTCTCCATTTAATTATTAATTTTACTTATAATTTTTAAAATTATTTTATATATTACTTTATTTATTTGTAGTTATTTAATTTATTTTAAGGTCTTTTATTTAACTAAAATTCCTTTTAAATACTAATTTTCTTATAATTTTTATAATATTTTTTACCCATTAAAAAAAAAAAAAAAAATATATATATATATATATATATATATATTAAGATATTGATCCTAGGTATTCTAACTATATTATTAAATAATTTTGACCCCGGTCCTTGAGTCAAACTAGCCGTTGGTCAAGTTAGCCGTTGGAGGCTCTGCTTGGACTATTTAACATGCTAAGCTGGATCTGTTTCTTCATCTTGTCCTGACGATGAACCACACTAGTTGGTTCGAAACGCGTCGACAAATGGTATTCCATGTGATTTTCGCCGAAGAATCTCTCACAAACTTCATATGGATCACAGAAGCCTGAACTCTTTAATTATATTTCTTTTGTTCAAGAATACTCCAAATTGCATGGATTTGATAACGTAAAAGACAAGGTTCGTGCACTTAAAGATTTTTGTCGAGATTGGATAATACACTATAAATTTTAATAAAATCGTGAAAAATATGGACGTATCACAAAATTCCATTATATCATTTTTTCCTAAGTTAATTCAAAATTTGAGTTCTTGATGTCTCTGTGTCATCCATTATGTCCTCATTTGATATGACATGATCTATTGTCATGGCCTTATCTCGATCCTATAATACACAACATAGTAAATAATGTTTAGTGCACCAATTATATCATTTCAATGACTATGCTATCCAAAACAAAACTTCACTTTCATCATATATTTGACATATTGATATCATGTTAATTTGGAGTTGAAAAACAAAAATATTTCTATGACCCTAGGTATATACATCGAGCCAAAATTTCGATAGGAAAAGTATCAAACATCCCTATTCCACATGGCCACCCCAATTTTCAAACATTTCCCTTGATCATAGAATCACATTTAATCACCATTCTTGTAACCAACTCCTCCCACATTTACCCATTGTCACTGGTTTTCTTAGGGTAAACATGAGATGAGGGTCACTGTGATAAGACTCAACCTCCTATATGACCTTAAGGAAATGGAGTCACCAACTTAAGACCTTACTGACTTCCCTCGGGTGCTACAGGGCCTCCAGGAGCAACCCAACCCCTCCAAGTGTCCAACCCCTAAGGTAACTCTCTTTTTCACTAACTTAGAGCCCCATCCGCTCCCTTTCCAAGGCATGCAAGCGACTGTAGCCCTCCAGTTGCACTAATAATCCTACCTCCATGCAACTGTGGACTTTTCCAGTCAGTTCTATGCTAGCGACCCTAAATTATTAGCCACTTTTTCAGGCCAGGAGTGAGGCCTCTCCCTAGAACTCAGTGAAACTTATAGAAATTATAAATTACATATAAACAAACCTTATGAACCAAAACTTGAATCAGGACTTGACCTGACCTCTCCAAATCGGGACTGACATTCTGTCAAACATATGGTGAATATGCAACCTAAAGGTCATGAATGCAAATCTAAACATAATGATTTGAAAATTTATCTGAGGATAAACAAGAAGGAACAGTGCCTTCTCACAATAGTTGGCATAACACCAATTAGGTCTTGCATTCTGTGTAATTGTTTTTCTTATGTATATACACATCTCATACATTATAATAGAAAGTTATCCTCTTTAAAAAGATATTTATTCATTTATTTTTTCATGTAACATAAACATAAAATTATTAAATTGAATTATTTTATAATTATTCAATATTTATTATAGAAAATGTAAAAAAAAAAATGAAATAAAAATATATAGTATTTTTTTAAATAAATAAATTGTATTTCAAATTAATCTTTTAATTAAAATTAATCAACTTAATTAAATTATAATAAAATTTTGTATTTTTTCACACATTCATATTCAAAAATATAAACTTAAGGTGACATCTTAATTATTAGATGGTAATCATAAACCACATGGCATAACTCACCATAACCAATAGTTAGAGAGTCATAAAGTTGTTATCAAAACATTAAACGGTCATCAAGTAAATATAAATATATTTATGACATTGACATTGTATGTACTCATATACAATTCTATAAAAATGAAAATAGGATAATTGTCGTTATCATCATTATTATACTATACTTCCTACTCAAATTTAAAAATGAAGAGAAACAAAAACTAGAAAATTGGTATTATCATTTTTTATGCTATTTTAATTTAAATACAATCATATTGATCTCTGTCAAAGACTTGCAAAACGAAAACCAACACCCACACAACAATTTACAAAAAAACAAGACTTTTTTTCAAAAGGGAAAAAAAAAATGAACATCTTTCAATGAAAAAGAGTTTACATAGTTCAATACATAGATCCTATCTGAAATCAGAAGACGCAGATAGAAGCATAAAGCAGCTAGTCTTGACAAAACATAGTTTAAGATACAAAAAAGGATCAATACGGATCTTGTCAACTACCGGGATCATCTTCAATAAAATAGAGTGAACAGATAAAATGAAAAGTCCGGAGACTCAGACTCCAAAAAAACCAAAACCCCACAGGGAATACATCTACCAACAATCAAAGGGAAGATCCCATGTTTAATAGAGCCACTTACGACCTAAGGAATATCAAAAAAATCTGATCTAAGGTGAAATAAGAGGTAAAAGTCTTGATAGAATAATAGTTTGAAATAACCCGATCCTTGGACAACTCCATTGACCAAAAAATCAAAATATGTCAAATCTAACAGGAGGGAGATACTGTGCTTGGAAATGGAATCAACACAATTGTTTTGTTCCCGACACACATGCTAGAAGGAAATATCACAAAAGGAGGTCACAAGAAGCCTGATATTATGCATCCAATGAGACAAAGAAGGCACCTCTAGAGAAGTCCTACCTTGTACCCAATCGATGATCGATTTGGAGTCATCGTCAATCAAAATCTTCTCAATGGTGATCTAAGGTACACACTGAAGATCTCCCTAGACTGCAATCATCTCCACCCTGCAAACCAATAAAAGTGAAAGGCCTAAGAAGGATTATTTTTTATATAAACCTTGCAGCCACAAATTCCACCAGAGGAAGCCCCGTCAAAAATTCCAATGGGAGGGGAGGCTCCAATATCCTGAAATATAATGCTATGCTAGTAGGATTTTGGCTTCTATAGGTAATAATTCTCATGCTCGCAACCCTCACATCCGATGAAATTTTCTCAAAAAATGAAGGTGCTCCTACACCTCCAAATTCCCTATATAATGTACAATGACACCGCTTTGAAAGATTTGTGGCTAGAGGACCAAGAGACCAGACAAGTAATAATGGAAGACCTATCCACTACACAGTCAATCTCAAGGGAATTGATGACTTCCTCCCATATAGAAATGAAAAAAGGGCAGTGCAGAAATAGGTGTACAGAATATTCGAAATCCAACCGACAAACATGGCATCTACCTTAACCAATTAAGCCCCTCTTCATCAAGTTATCCCATGTAAGAATCTGGTTATGAATAACCAACCAAGTGAAGCATTTTAGTTTAAGTGGAACCTCCCATTTCCACATTCAAGCGAACAACTCCACATAGGGTAAAGTTTGGTTATTCATTGACATATATTGATAAACCTCTTTCACTAATATGTTGCCATTAAATGCTCGCCCTGCCCCCACAAGATTATATTCCCTTGGGGATAAAAAGATACCTACATTGCAAAGATTTGATCGATACAGCTCCCAGTATATCACAAAATCTTCAGGGTTGCCAATATCCCAAGTGTGAGGCCATCTGGTCGGAGGTGAGGAGGAAAGGTTGAAAGCTCCAAGATTGGCCAAGTGGGAGAGTCCACGCTCATGCAGATTTTGAATAACAGAAAAAGGAAACATATGGTCCCCCACCATACCCTCGATAGCGTCTACTCCAATTAAGATTTTGTGTCCCCTACCAATATACCACCTTAAATTTTCGTAAAACCAAGGTTTAGAAATCGATAGGCTACGACAAATGAATGAAGTGTTGTTAACAGAGGGAGTCCTGCAAGCAATCCATTCCTCCAAGTTCATTTACTTAAGATACTTACCCCTTAATATGTCCTTCCATATTCCCTGTTCATTAAAGACCCATGTCAAAGACTTGCAAAATGAAACCAACAACCACAAAACAATTTTAAATAAAATGAAAATCGTGTACTTATCTAATTCTAACACAAATTTTATTCAATCAACAATTCTAAAAAGTTTCTTAGTGCTATTATTATTATTATATTCATATAGCCACTTATAAGGTTTCTAGATCTCACAAAACCCCAAACCATGTAAAACTCAAAAGTTTTGGTTACTTCAAACTTATTATCCCTGCCGCGGGTAGGATATCTTGTAGTCAATTTTGTGTTGAACTTCATATTAATCCTAGTTTGACTAAAAACTAAACAATAACTTACAAGGTTAACATTAAAAAATGAATGATATTTTAACATCCACGAGACTAAAAATAGTCTATGGGACTACCAGCCTCCTTTTTTCTTGCCTTTTGCAATTCAATCTTTTTCTTACTCAAATTGATGATGAGTTGACCTGAACTTCTAACAATCCCCTCACTGAAAAGACAATGTCAATGAATTGATGCTAACATACTACCATAATTTTCCCTGATGTCTCTGAAAGCATCACATTCCGAAATGAAATGTTTTTCCAATTCCACTGCCTAAGAATTGCAAAAAATACACACTCGTTCTTCCCAAGCTTCTTTAGGTCTCTTCCACCATCTCGTTTCACACCGAATTTGATGTGAGTTAGTTCTTAATTGAGAAATAAGAATCTTTGTTCTCCACGGAATGCTAGCTCCAATGTACTCTTTTTGTTGGAGATCACAAGTGGGGTTGAATTCCTGAACATAGTACTTCTTCTTTCTACCCAACTCTTTTCCCCATATACGCTTATGGAACTTATCCATAACAAAATTATTTAACTCCTTGTTATTTGTGGGGTAGACATTGAGGTAAATATTCCATTTTTGCATCCATTTGTTGTTTTGTCTCAACCATGATTTCTTTCTTTCACTCATTCCTTCATTAAAGATAACTTTCATCCATCTACCTACTCCCATTTTCTCAATTCTTTTTAGATACCTTATAAGACGCAACATAGTGATTACTTGGATGGGAGTTGCTCCTGTTTCACTGAACATTATCTCATAAGGAACCGAACTTTTTATTTGGAACTTGCTCATGGTCAAGCATTTTTGGATTTTCTCAATTTGTTTCCATTTTGAAACAGGGATGTTGCTAGACCACAGTTCACACCCATATAATATCAGTGGACAAACTAAGAGTCCAAAAAGCACTTTAATCATTTTCCAATCCCATAACTCTTCCTCTCTACATTTGTTTTGAAGTGCATATACTACTTTCGACCCTCCTAAAATTCTCTTCTTTCTGCAGTCCTCCCAATTAAGCTTGTTGTTGAAATAGATCCTAGGGTACTTGTATTCATTTACTTCTTCAATAATGTTACCTTCAAAGAATAATGTATGCTAGATTAACTTCCTTTTATTAGAGAAATCATTATTTTGGTCTTACTGGCATTGACTTGCATCCCCACTGCTTTACAAAAATGCTCAAAGGAATATAGGTGCATTTGTAATCCATAGGCCGATTTAGCAATCAATATAAGGTCATCAACACATAAGATAAGCTTTATCACAAACTCTCCTAACCAAACACCATCCCCACCTTGCAAATTTAGCCACTCTTCCAATTTATCAATATATAAACCAAAAAGGGTAGGGGATAAAGGGCAACTTTGCTTGACTCTGATGTCACTTCTAAAACTTTTTGAAATGTCTACTGAAGTTATAATTTTGATTTTCACCTCTTCATAAAGCCTATGGACAACGGCTCTATAATGCAAAGGAAATTCAAGTTCTTCCATTCTACACCACAAATTATCTCTAGGGACCATGTAAAATTCCTTTTTCAAGTCAAAAAAGTAGCAAAATACTTCTTCTTTTTCCCCCCAAACCTTTTCAATAATGTTTCTTAGTGTGATACCATGATCTACTGTAGAATGCTTCGGCCTAAAACTCACTTGCCCTTTTCCCTTTTTTCTTTTACTTCTGCCCACTTACTGATTCTATTTTCTACCATGTCGCTGAAAATATTTTCAAACAAAGGATTGATCATAATGGTCTATAGTTGGAAGTATCATTAATGTCTCCACTTTTAAAAAGGGGTATTTCTAGACTAGTTGTCCAATCTCTTGGGAATCCTTGTCGAATAACGTTGTTGAATATTTCCATGATGTGCGGTGCCAAAATGTTCATTCCCCACATTAAATATTATGCTTGAAGTTCAACCAAGTCCTTTCCCTTCCCTATCTTACACTTTTCAATTCCTGCCTCCACCTCCTGTAATGTGAAAAGATTTGTAGTTGTGTTGATCCTGGGAGGAGGCTCAACCTCTAATTCTTTTTCATAGAGTTGTCTTGCATAGTCAAACCATTGATTGGCTGTAATATTATTTTCAATTTTCTTCTTCCTTGGTTGAAGTTCCTGCCAAAAAAGCTTTGGGTTATTCTTTCCTAGATATATTAACTCTTCTCTCCTTGTTTGCATGAACTCATCTTTTTTCCTTTTTAAAATCTGCTTATATAACTTTACATTCATCTTCTCCTTGCTTACCTTTTTCAAGGTTCTCCTTGCCATTTTACATTCCTCATCGAACCAAGCATTCATAGGAAAATAATTTGATTCTGATTTGCTATTTTTTCTCTTTTGCACTTCTCAAGTGCACCCTAAATTATATTTGTTAACTCATGACTATTGAGGCTTTGGGAACCAGTTTTCTCCTTCTGAAATGATCTCTCTGACATTATTTTGAAGATAGTGTAATTTTCTTGTGTTATAAGAAGTTTTCCCCTTGATATTGATTTGTTGGACACCTAATCCTCAATGGGTTAGTGTGGAAGCCGAATGGACAAAAGGAGTCCAAGAGACCTTGGGATGTGAAACCCAACGGTCACAACAATGTACTATAAATGTATATCAGTTGTTAATAAAAATTGTATTGTCATGTTTTATCTTTCATATTTCTGGTTGCCCATGTGTGTTTAACATGGTATCAGAGCTGCAGGCGAATTTCTGCCCTGCCCAAATTTGAGCCACTTGTTGTGGCCTCTCTGTGCATGTCAGTTCTGTATTTCTGCAGATAGAATTGTCATTATTGTGTGCATGCCTATTTCATGCTGCAAACTGTCTGGCTGACACGCACCTGCACTCCTGCCTATTCTGCCCATGCTGTGCATTTCTGTAGCCTGACACATCTGCCCTCTGCGTGATAATCAGAGTCTGCCCTCTACGTGATAATCTGGGTAACGCTTGAGCGAGGATTCCATTTGTAAGTGGAGAATTACAGTTCGTCAGTCCGGGTCTGCTCACCAAAAGATGGTATACACCTCACGTCCACCGCCTGCATAATATATTCTTTCATATAACGTTGTTGGGTTGTTTTCATATAACGTTGTCTATGGATCCTTGAAGAAGTTCTGTTGCAGCAATCGCTGCTCCTGCAAAACGTTGTCTCAGTCTCCACGCTGATATATAACAGCGCTTTCACATAAGCTGCTCTCTCCATGCTGTTGTGAGTAGATCTGCCCTTGCAGAAATGAATTTCTCATTCTGACATCTTGAACCTTCCGCCATCCTGAACTTGTCAGAGCTAAGTTTATACATGGCTGCTTATAACTCTTCTATTTCACTATTGCTTCGCCAATCAATTCTGTCGCAGTCGTAGAAAATGTTCCCTACATGTCAGATGTTACCTACTCTTGCAGAAGCATTTCTTTTTCTCACCAAAACAATGTACATAAAATTCTCACTGTCTGAATAAGCTGATTGCGTAGTAATGCCCATTCTCTTGTAAACCACCTCCTTATGGGATATCGAAAGGTCTCGATGGACGTCTTGGTATTTGTTGGTATGTCAAATTCACTGAAAATCGTTAATTGAAGGTTAGAATGTGTGTTTAACTCTTGGCTGCAGAACTTTGCCATTATTCCTTTGCTCTATCCCTCTGCATAGATCTTAAATGGGTAAAAATGGTTGTATATTCCTATGATGGACGATGTTTAGAGAAGAGTCCAGAGCCCGTGGTGCATTGATTTGAGCCGCTCTGAAAATTATGGTACATTGGTCGACTACTGATCTAAGTGCGTTGAACCCTCTGTGTTGAAGCGCTAAACCCTCTGTGTTGAATGTCGTGAATGGTGTGCTGAGAATGCTAAGGTTATGATGTGCGTAGTTAGAGGACCGGCCCTAACATTGCATATGTTGTATGTGGAAGCCTGACCGTGGCCGATTTATATATGTGCGTTGAGGGGAATTCCGCCAATGTCATTGCATTAGCTACTTTGGTGCACAGAGATTTCATTTCAATTCCATGAAAATGTGTCTGGTGAGCAGTGATTGTGGTAAACTGACTCTATAGCGGCAACAAAACTTGACAAGCAAAATGACAGCGGATAGTAAAGACAGAAAGTATCGAGGAGGCTGATTATGTATTATGTTCGAGCTATTTGAATGATTGTGGTTCGAGATTCAATACAATATGTGTGTTAGTCAATTATATGTTGCAGTCAACATTATTTGTATATCATATTTATTACCAAAGCTCCAACGTTGAACTCATCTTCCTGATCTGAGGCAGCTCAGCTGATCAGACAAGGGAAGGGGACACGCTGTTGTGTGAGGTTCTACGCTGGCCTGTCATCACCATAGCAGTCGTTCTGCTGCAGGAAGAGGATGATACCCTTGATGAAGAGGATGAGGAAAAGCATGGCGATACACTCTGCGGAGCCTGTGGTGAAAATTATGCCTCTGACGAGTTTTGGATCTGTTGTGACATGTGTGAGATATGGTTCCATGGTAAATGTGTGAAGATTACACCAGCAAGAGCAGAACATATTAAACAGTACAAATGCCCGTCTTGCAGTAGCAGCACTAAACGGGCCCGAGCTTGAGACTGGCATATACAGTACTATTTTTGTCTGTATTAGTCTGAGACTGATGTTTCCACATGGCCGCTTCAGGCGCGACGACATTTATTGTGATTCACTTGCAATCAGAAGGCTGTAAATTTGGTTTGATGCAGGTTGGGAAATTTGCCCCCGGGAATGCTGTATGCAGCATATGTATAAATATTCAGTTAGCTATTTTTATTTTTTATTTTTAAGACTGGCTTGAACGTTGCGTGATATGATTGTTAACGCAGTTCTTGTATTTACGCTGCCCCATTGAAGTGTTTGTAAGGTATAAATTTGGTGCATACCCGGCATTGAAGTCTAATTGTTACAACAGTCTGTCAGTAATAGCGACCGTATAACTTCTCGTATAGCATCAAAGAGACATTGTTCTAATAACATTAGTTTTCAAACAACTCCCAAACTAGTCATACGTTCATCCTGTTACCAGAATCTATCAAATGCTTAACGAATTTTACCAAGAAGCATATTTTTTAGAATAGAAAATATGCACAAAACATTAGCATTTGGGGGCATGACAGGCAGAGAGCAATTAAAATCATGGTAGAGCGTGAAGGGTTCTAATGGAGCTTCAATATCCGAGAACTTGATAGCTAGAGGCATCTTGTACTGCTGTAGTAGATGCAAGTTCTTCTGGTTTGTTGATCATAAAGATCCTCCTTTTGACTTAGTTGTAAGCTTTTTTTGACATCAAGCTCACCAGTTTTATTTCCAACAATTCTCTTTGCTACCAGTGGTTTTTTAACTGTACTTGCAATAGCTGGAGGTGGAAGACCTACTTTAGAAGGAACTGCTTGAGAGACATTGCTGCAGTTTTTGATACTCTACAAGACTTATATTCAAGAGACAGTTTTGATGAGCTAACGAAATTGGGTGCCAGAACTTGGTCTATTGTAGATGCTATTACTGAGATTATAAGTCTATATCAGTTGTTGAGATATAAAAGTTTTCAATAAAAACGAATCTGCATTATCTAGTTTGTTGACTCCTTGCAAATTTTGAGAAAGAAAGAATTATAGTGTTGAATGAATACTTAAGTTGCTTTCTGGTATACTTCAAGACTTTCTTGGCCTACTGTAAAGCAATTCAAGTTGATCCGGCTTCAGCATATTCGAATTCTACCTGTTGCTTCTTGTTGCACACTGATCATTTGCTGCACATTTATAAGGATATTGCTGTGTACTGTGAGTGGCTATTACTTTTCTGCATTAAGTAATAGTTTTGATCAGTTTTTAACGCATAAATGGCCAGAATAAGTGAAATATTAGAGTTCATGAAAACTCTTATACAATCTACTGTTGATAACACATTACAAATCAGCAAAGGATCTCTCTCAGAAATTCAGACATGTCTACAAAATGCACAGGAAAAGATTGATTTTTTGCAGCTTGAATCTCAGCTACAGCAAGAAGAATTAAAACAGAGGAGTCATTCTAAACATGTTTCTATTCAGAACATTGAGACTGCAACCCATCAACAGCAAGTCAATAATGTTACAGTTCATTCAGATAAAGCAGTAAGGTTACATGCAGATGCAGAGGTTCAGCTTGCACTTCCCAAGCCCATCATCAGACCTTGGGAACAGCTTGTCCACAACAAGCACAGAACCGGTCTTGGATATGAGAAGGACTTGTCCTTTCATATTCCAGACTACTCAAAGCCCATTCAGTTTCAGAGTGCTGGATTCATTCATGACAGTTCACCTGCTCCTCATGACAGTTCAGCTTCAGCTGTTCCAGACTCTGCCCCTCTTCTACAGCAACAACAACAACAGATCGTGAAATGCCAACACTGTTTCCGAGTTGGCCATTTGAAAGATCACTGTTTTGATCTTCATCCATGTAAGCACTGTCATAAAACCAGTCATTCTTCACACAAATGCTTCAGAAATAAACGTCCTGCAAGAACAAAGATTCATCTTGGATGGATCGCTTCTTGGCAATGGGCATCAACAGCCAAGAAGATATTCCAAACACATGTCAGAACTTGTTCCAGAGTATTGAATAGTCTTGCAGTTGAGTTTTCTCCATCATCTCACCTTGTATCTGACAGGGGGGAAATGATGGTCATCTACAAGCTTCAAAGTCACATCAAGCGAGCCTGAGCCACAACCTGTCACACCAGATTCAGAGTTGTAGCCAGAGAAAAAGATGCCCCTGAACATGCCTTCAGTTGGCAATTTGGGACACTTCCTCTAGCAGAAGACTTCAGCTTCTGCCAGTTTTGGAAGAATTCCAGAAACAAAATTGAGAACACTTCCTCTAGCAGAAGAGTCCAGCTTCTTGCCAGTTTTGGAAGAGTTCCAGGAATTGCATTAAGCATTCCAGAGTTTTTGGTCATCCTTAAACCATCACAGGTTGAGACTTCCCTTTTCAGGTTGAAGTTCTCCCTTTTATACGGGGTGAGACCTCCCTTTCATGGTTGAAGGTTTCCCTCTTCAAAACAATAGGAGCACTTCCTCTAGCAGAAGACTTTAGTTTCTTGCCAGTTTTGGAAGAGTTCCGGGAACTGCACTAAGCGTTCCAGTGTTGGTGGTCATCCTTAAACCACCGCCCTTTATACCAACATTTCAGAGAGCACATTCAGCCTAGTTCTACCATGCATTTTTGCACATTTTGTATTACAGCTCTCTTCTTGGACTCATACATAACCCTTTGGATTAAGGGGGGGAATGTTGGACACCTAATCCTCAATGGGTTAGTGTGGAAGCCGAATGGACAAAAGGAGTCCAAGAGACCTTGGGATGTGAAACCCAACAGTCACAACAATGTACTATAAATGACTATCAGTTGTTAATAAAAATTGTATTGTCATGTTTTATCTTTCATATTTCTAGTTGCCCATGTGCGTTTAACATGATTGTCGAGAACATTGGGTTTTCCTCCTATGTTGTCTTTCTTCTAACCAAGATAGCTTTATATAAATTGGGTTATGGTCTGATTTTAAGTCCCAAATATGCTCTCCAATCTTAACTTCATCTATCCTTTCTATTAAGCTTTGTGAACAAATAACATAGTCAACGACACTTGCCCCATTGTATGTGTTGCAAGTGAAGTTCCCAGACCTTTTCCATCTATCTAGACCATTGCAGATAATTAAGTTGAAAGCACCACACAACATAAGCAACTCCTCTCCAAAATGATTACTAACTTTGTCGTCTTCTGAACATCTCAACCATTGAGGATTTTCCTCTTCAATGAGCCGGATAGGATTGTGATCCTCCTTGCAATAAAGAATACTAGCTTATTGATTTGTTGTTTTAGCATTGAAATATCCCACTAAAATAACTTCTCCCTGCTGAGAATATGCGGCAATATCTTTCTTTAAAGTTTCATATGGATCTTTGTTGTCCAACCCTTATTTTTGTAAGTTTTTGATACTTGAGGCGCAAAATAGCATGTTGCAATTCTTATGTGGTTCTCATTCTCTGTTATTTTGAACCATAAATATTATTTATTTGTATCTTCTTTCACTAATTGAATGTGACGGCCTTCTTTTTCTTTCACTAAAACCAGTATTTGTCCATACCCTTAACCATTTTCTATTGCCTTGTTCCAAACTTCTAACTTCAAATAACCGTCAAACATAAGAGTTTTGCAACCATCGTGTTCATGAGTTTCTGTGAGAAAAATTATGTCTCTACCTTCTGCAATAGGCCCTATCCCAAGCCCCCTCCTCCAAGGGTAACCTCTACAGTTCCAACAAACTAAACTTAGGTAGACCTAGGTAGGATTTGATTGCTACGCATTTTGTCACACAATGCTCAAATTTGAGTCTTCACCCCTTTTCATCCACGTTGATCATGTTGCTTTCCTCCCTATTATAGAATTACCTATTTTTTCTTTACTTCCATCTTGTTGCCCTGTTTTTCCATGAGGCCCAAACACTACAATAACCACTTTACCATTGTACAACCATGCTCTTTTCCCTTCATTTCTTGCTGCTCTAACTTTCTCCACTTCTTCTCTTCTCTCTTCTTGTTGTTTTCTAGTTAAATCTTCATCTAGGAAGAAGTGTGAGCCTTTCAAGAGTTTCTTTTTGCTTAAGAGATGGTGTTTGTCTTGCACACTTGCCATGATGACTTTTATGGGTCGAGGCCTCTCTTCACATATCTTTCCCACCCTCCTTTCTTGGAAAATTTGCCCTCTCCACTATAATTTCTCTTTCAAAAAGTCCCTTGTCAAATTGAGAGTACTTTCATTATTTCCATAGTCTCTTATTCCCCTGATAATAAAGTTTGTTTCCCTATCTTTTCTTTCTTTATGTTCTCTTTCTTGTGCTCTACGAGAACTTACATCTTCTTTTTCCTCTATCTTGTAACCATTAGTGTCCTTAGCTCTAGTTTTGATTTCTTTTGGAATGTATGCCCTCTTGTTCTATTTTGCCTTCTTTTCGGAAAGAACTGTGTGCTAAGATATTTGTGTATCTACCTAATTTGTTTTAGAGATTATCACATCCTTGTTTGTTGCCATTGATTCATTCTTGGTTTTCCATGCTGCCTTCATGTTTTCCCATTCTCATTTTCCTGCCTCCAAAGTATCTTGTAACATTGTTACCTGCTCTTTTAAAATTCTATTACCTTCCATTAAACATCGATTTGCAAGTGTGATCTTTGAAAGTTTGTAGTCTATTTCCTGTTCATTGGCTTCCAAAATTTCCAACCTTGCACTGGCCTTCATTAATTCTTGGACATAGAGATTTGATGACCAAGTAAGAGGTGTAGATGTGGGATTGTAAATGGTTGACTCTTCTTTATTTTTGTTGCTCTTATTTGTTTTCTTTCTCTGGGATTGTTTTCTTCTTCTTTGTTCTCATTTAAAGCAGGCAAGTTTGGGCTTTAGAATGCCCCAATATTTTTTTGCATTTACCCAAATCCACTTCCTTGTTTTGTTAGCGGAAGCAATTTTGATTTGGCCCAAATGATTTGCTTCCACAAAATCTGAGATTTCCTTGTCGTTTTTAACATTTACTATTGATTTGTTTTCCATTTTGGGATTTCAAAATCCATTGTTTAGAGTTAAAGGTTGTTTATAATTCAATTTAATTTATTTTTCAAATATTTTAATTTTGTATTTTTTATATTATGATTGGTTTTTATGCAACAAACTCACAAAATAGAAGAAAAGATAGGTAAACGACTTCAAAATCGGCCTCTTTGAGGGGGAAACCTCCTTTACATTACACAAATGAACAATTCTTGGATGATACAAATGAAAAGACCTAATTTCTATATATAGGAGTCTAAGGGGTCCCAATACAATCAGAGCCTACATAACAATAATATTAAGGGGCAAAACAATAACAATAGTGGGCTTCTATGGGGCACAATAATAACAACATGGGGACTATATGGGTACAATAATACAATAAGGGGGTTGCACTAATAACAATAAGGAGTTACACTAGTAGTATAGGGAATTAGCATGTCCCTCTCCTTCAAAAAGTGTTGTCCTCAACGCTTGAGTAGTTCTAGATGCTTCTATATAAAATTCTCATCCTCTCATGTGGAATCTTCAGCAGGTAAGTTCTTCCACTTGATGAGATACTTTGAAATTGATCGATTTCGTAGTTGTCGGTTTCTTATTTCTGTGACTGCTTCAGGTTCCAATATGATTTTTCCTTCGTCATCAAGTTCTGGCAATATTGTTTGAACTAGGATCTTCTTACCTATAACCTTCTTTAAGGATGAAACATGGAAAAATGGGTGCACTCGGGAAGATGCGGGAAGCTCCAAGTTGTATGCCATAGTACCAATCTTTTGTAACACCTTGTATGGACCATAATACTTTGGTGACAATTTATTATCCTCCTTAGCTTGCTTTAGGGACATTTTTTTGTATGTTTGTAGTTGTAGAAATACCCAGTCACCTACATCAAAACTTCTTTCGCTGCATTGTTGATTTTCTTGTTGTTTCATTCTATTTTGCGCCAAAGTGAGGTTATCCTTTAAGAGTTTGAGAACTCGTTGTTCATGCTCGATGTTGTCTTCCACTGCTTGAACCTTATAATTTTATTTTAAAGATTATGTGATGGGCGGTGGATGATATCCATAAAGTGCCATAAATGGGGCCATTTTTGTTGCAGTATGGAAGGAAGTGTTATACCACCATTCAGCCAGAGGCAACCACTTGACCCATTGTGTCTTTTTATCAGATACAAAGCAATGAAGACATCCTTCCAAACATTTGTTCACTATCTCAGTTTTCCCATCAAATTGAGGATGATAAGATGATCTATGAACTAACTGAGTACCCAGACAAGAAAATAATTATGTCCAAAAATTTCAAGTGAAAATGGGATCTTTGTCGCTTACAATAATCTTTGTCGTACACATGTGCCATGATCTGTCCTTCTTGTGTACCAATACCACTGGAGCTGAGAAAGAAAGTTGACTAGGTTGAATTATACCAACCTCTACCATTTCTGTAACCATACATTCAATTTCACTGTTTTGGGCATATGGATATCTGTAAGGCCTGATGTTTGGGGGAAAACTTCCTGGAATCAAATGAATAGCATGATCATGATCATGAATATGTGGGAGGCATTTGGGAGTCTCAAATACCTTGGAATGATTGTCCAAAACGTTTTGGAGATCTGGGGAAATAGATGATTTCGATGTGAGAACCTCTAGTGAACATAATTGTGCAATTACACCCCGTTGTTCTTTCTTTAGAGGCTTTGTCATGCCGTTAGATCTGATTATCTTTCTTGGTTTCCCTGTGATACCCCTTATTTCAACTTCCTTTCCTTCCCAAAAAAAATTCAAGAAAAGTTCTTGAAAATTAAAAGCTATCGTACCCTAAGATTGTAGCCATTGGACTCTTAGTACAACATCTACACCACCCAGTGGAATGGAAAGCATTGGACTATTTAAGACATATTCTCCCATGGATAGCTTGATATTATGGCACTTCCCAGAGAAATTTATGGTTCCTCCATTTGCAACCATTACTTGACACTCTGGTGCTAGATATAGGAAGCAATTCAATTCCTTGGCTATCTTACAATGAATAAAATTATGGGTACTACCCGAATCAATCAACACTATTACCTTATTCTTCTTGATATGCCCTTCTATCTTGAGACTTTGAGGAGAGGTAATTCCTGTCAATGCATTACAAGATATGATTAGATTCATTTCTTCTTTCCCTAGGATTGGTTCCTGGTGTATATCCTCTTATTTTGATGTTTCTTGTTCCTTTTATTGCTCCTCTTCCCCATCTATGTAAATTAATTTCTTCTCATCACACTTATGACCTTTAATGTATTTTTTATCACAATTGTAACAAATCCCTTTTTATCTTTTTTCTTCCAATTGTTGTGGTGTCGACCTTATAGGTGGTGAAAGGCTAGGAGCAACAACACTTCCATATTTATAGTTATGAGTGGTAGGCTTCCTTGTTTCCATAATTTTGCTTTCAATTTTTATTGCCAGCCTGTATGTATTCTCCAATGAATTAGGTTCCCAAAGGCAAACCTCATGTTGGATGTTATCATTTAAAGTCCCTAAGAAGACTTCAACCCTACGTTTCTTTGGAATATCATTTACCCTTATATTCAATTTTTGAAAGTCCTCAATGTGCTCCATCATTGATCCCTTTTGTTTGAGATATATCAATTGACTAAAAAAAAAAATTGTATCCTCATAATGTGCTATCATTTCTTCTGTAAAAATTGCCCAATTGACAAATTGTTTACGAGAGCAAAGTCATCGATACCATACAAACTGATTTCGTTCCAAATATAAAGTTGCAATGTGTACATTTTGTGTGTTTTGCACATTATGGAGATCAGAATATTGCTCCATCTGTAGCATCCATGTTATGGGATACTTTCCATCAAACTTCCTCATATCGATCTTTGGAACATGGTGGGTCTTCAATCCAGTGTTAGAGTCTATGAAATCATTATTAACATTTCTTTTGTTCTCATCATGAATTTCCTTTACTACCCTTTCGCCATTAGTAAGCATTTCTTGTAGAAACTTTGTCAAATATGTCTTCAAATATTCCATGTTGTCTTTAATTTTTTCTTCTATACCATCCATCTTAGCTTCCACGCCCTTTGAATTCCTTCAAACTATTTTTTCAACCAAACTTATGCAAAACTTTAAAAAAGCTACACACATTTTTTCACTTTGTAGGAGCTCGATATTGAATCTGTTATATATCTGTAATTTCGGATCTCGAAGATCTGAAATTTAATCTTGTAGTATCCCTTTGAGTCCTCTTTCCAACTCCGCAATTCTGATCAATATTGGATTCTCCAAGGAAGAGTTATGTTAAATATCCCATGATGACCTGATTATAGACTATTTCAGTAGAGCGAACATGTACGAAGTGCCACATGTCATTTTTTTGACCTTAGGACCTAAAACTGATACACAGAAAACTAAAGGTCGTCCTCTTTCTGTAAGGTTTTACGAAATTTCAATCTGATGCTCAGCGAGAAAGTTATGAGGATTTTCCCCAGGTCACTTGTTTGAGATGAAATTCGGGCGCCTGCAAAAACCCTAAATGTCTTGAACCATATCTCTGAAAATATAGCAAAAAAAGATCTGAAATTCGGGTCTTAGTTTCATCAAGATTTCATCTCAAATGGGTTTTAATTTCAGAGTCTTAAGCTTCATAGAAAAAAACTTATAGCGAAAATTTCACGATGACCTGTTTGCGATGGAATTCTGGAGCTTGCAAAAACCATAACTTCCTCAGATTATATCTCCGAAAATATAGCGAGAAAGGATCTAAAATTTGGACCCGGCATTTAGAACTATTTCGTCTCAAATGGGTTTTTTTTTTAGCTTATGAAACTTTGTAGAGAAAAAGTTATATCGAAAATTCCACGATGACATGTTTGGAGCAACGAAACCCTAGAATCCAAAGCTCTGATACCAAATGTTATACAACCAACTCACAAATAGAAGAAAAGATAGGTAAACAACTTCAAAATCAGCCTCTTCGAGGGGGAAACCTCCTTTACATTACACAAATGAACAATTCTTGGATGATACAAATGACAAGACCTCCTTTCTATATATAGGAGTCTAAGGGGTCCCAATACAATCAGAGCATACATAACAATAATATTGTAGGGGCACAACAATAACAATAGTGGGCTTCTATGAGGCACAATAATAACAACGTGGGGACTATATGGGTACAATAATACAATAAGGGGGTTGCACTAATAACAATAAGGGGTTACACTAGTAGTATAGGGACCTAACATTGGTTGAGAAAGTTTGTGTCTTATTGTGCAATGATGTTGGTGTATGGGTTATTGTTACTTCAAACGTGTCAGTGTTAGTGGTCCTCATCAAACACTAATCATTGGAAAATAAATGTAGGAGTAAAATTTTGAAGCAAAATGAATGATTGTGTTTGGATTGCATGTTTTCTTTTCATTCACGAAATGGACATAGATCAAACAGTAAACTAAATACAAAAGTCAATAACAAAGAAATAAAGAAAATGATTTTAACATCCACAAGGATAAAGATAGCCTATGGGACAGATTGATTTTGCATCTAGTTGATGTATTCATTCATTTTCATGTGAAACCTCATAATAAGCGCTCCCATCTTTTTGAAAAACCCCTCACTAAATAGATTATCCCAAGAGCTAGCTGCCAGAATATCTGCATAACTTTCCATGTTGTCTTTGAAGGCCTCGCATTCTAAAATAAAATGCTTTTATGTTTCCACTTTTCTGAAAGAACAAAAAATACATACTCTTTCCTCCCAAATTTATTTTGACATTTTCCAGCGCCCTATTTCACAACGGAGTTGATGAGAATTAGTCTTTAACTAAGCAATAAGAGTTTTGGCTCTCCAAGAAATATTGGCCTCTATGTAGGGCTTTTGTTGATGACTATGAGTGGGATTAAATGCTTCAATATAGTACTTTTTCTTTCTCCCTAGCTCATTATCCCAAGTAAGCTTGTGGAACTTATCCATAACAAAAGCTTTTAGTTTTTTACTGTTTATGGGACACATGTTCAAGCAAATACCCCATTTACTAAACCATTTGTTATTTTTTTGCATCCAAGTCTTTTTTCTTTTGCACGATATGTTATTAAAGACAACCTTAAGCCATATGCCCTCTTCCATTTGCTCAATTTTTTTTAAATAAATTATGACTCACACCATAGAAATTTCTTCAATAAGAGTAGCCCTTGTTTCACTTAACAAGATAGCATAAGGAATTTCACTTTTAATTTTGAATTTGTTTGTAATAAAATGCTTCTGAATTTTCTTAATTTGTTTCCACTGCATGTCGAATGTACTGCTAACCCACGGTTCACAACCATAGAGAATCACTAGAATCACTAGAAGCCCAAAAAGAGTTTGAGTGGTTTTCCAGTCCCATAACTCTGCCTCTCTATGCCTGTTTTGAAAAGCATAAAATGATTTCCAACCCCCAAAAGTTATTTTATTTCTACAACCATCCCAGCTTAGATTTTTGTTGAATTCAATTATGAGGTATTTGTAATACGCAACTTCTTCCAGAATGTTGCCTTCAAAGTAGAACTTACGCTAGTTATGTTTTTTTTTAGAGAAACCCACTACTTTCATTTTGCTAATATCAACTTGCATCCCCACCCTTCTACAAAAATGCTCAGGGGATAGTAAGTGTTCTTGCAAACCAAAGGCAGATTTAGAAATCAGAATAAGGTCATCTGCATACAAAAGAAGCCTTATAACAAACTTGCCCAAATAGATACCATCACCCCCTTGCGAACTTAACCACTCCTCAAGCTTGTCGATATATGAACCAAAAAGAGTAGGAGACTACTGGCAACTTTTCTTAACCTCGATATCGCTTCTGAAACTTTCAGAAATGCCTGATGAAGTTCTAATTTTGATTTTCACCTCTTCATACAACCTATGCACAATTGTTCTAAAATGTTTAGGAACCCTGAGTTCCTCTATTTTGTGCCAAATCTTATCCCTAGGAACCATGTCAAACACTTTTCTGAAATCAACAAAACAACAAAAGATTTATTTCTTTTACTCCCAAACTTTTTCAATGATGTGCCTTAAAGTTATGCAGTGATCAACTATGGAATTTTTAGGTCTAAAACCTGCTTTCCCTTTAGCATGCTTATCTGTTTCTTATGCCCACTTGCTAATTTTATTTTCTAACATGCTTCCAAATAGCTTTGCAAACAAAGAGTTTATCATTTTGGTCCTATATTTGGAGGGATTATTAATGTTGCCACCCTTGAAGAAAGGTATTTCCAGACTAGTTGTCCAATTTGTAGGGAACCCCTATTGTATGATGTTGTTGAAAATTTTTGTAATGTGAGGTGCAATAATCTTTGAGCCCCACTTTAGATACTCTGCTTGGAGTTCAGCTAAGTCTTTTTCTTTTCCAACACCCAACTTTTTGATACACATCTCTACCTCTTGCACCGTGAAGAGTTCAATATCAGAGTTGACCAAGTGGGGAGGGTCAACCTTGGGATCCTGCTCATAGAGTTGTCTTGCATAGTCAAACCATTTAGAAGTTGTAATACTATTTTTAGTTTGAATCTTTCTCCGTTGGAGCTCCTTCCACAATAATTTGGGACTATTTTTCCCAAGGAAGATTAGTTCTTCCCTCCTTGAAACCATGAAATCGATCTTTTTCTTTCTTAATATTTTCTTGTAAGCTTTGAGATTTATGTTATCCTTGTTTGACTATTTCCACATTCCCCTTGCTTTTTTGTATTCCTCGTTAAACCAAGCATTCGCCGAAAAACAATTTGTTTCAAACTTCTTAATTTTTGCTATTTTGCACTCTACAAGTGCGCATTGAATTAAATGTGTTAATTCGTGACTATGAAGCCTGCAAATTGGGCTTTTCTCCTTCTCGAAGAGCCTTTCTAGCGTCATTCTGAAGGTATTACAATTTTTTGGAGTCAAAAGAATTTTTCCCATTGGGATATTTTGTTGAACACGCTGAGATTTTGACTATAATTGATTCTTTCCAGTCCAAGAGACACTTAAATAAGTTGGCTTGTAATCCTATTTTAAGTCCCAAAGTTGATCTCCAATCAAAGCTTCCTCCATTTGCTCACATAAACCATGAAAAAAAATTACATAATGTACTACACTTGCTCCATTGTCAGTATTGCAAGTGAAATTACCGTACTTTGCCCATCTAGTCAAGCCATTACAAATGGCTAAATCAAAGGCCCCCACATAAAGTAAGCAATTGTTCACCAAAGATATTGCAGCCCTTGTCCTCTGAAATTCTTTCCCACTGATGATTACTCTCTTCTGTAAGCCAAATAGGGTTGCAGTATTCTTTACAACAAAGAAGGTTAGCTTGCTCACTTGCAGTTCTAGCATTGAAACTGTTGGAAATAACACTGATGGGGGGGGGGGGTGGTGGTGAATCAGTGTTAGCAAATCAATAACTTTTTCATTTCATACTCTGATTCATATATGCTACTGCAGTTAAGGGAACTCTCGTGTCCACGCAATTGTGTTTAATGCAACTAGCGTATATCCAGTAAACTTGTGATTCAGTTAATTCATCATATGTTGATATTTAATCAGTGCATCAGAACTTCATTAACCATATAAATAGTAAACAAGTGCAGTAAAACAAAACAGATCATCACACATAAAAAACACATATGAACACCATGATATAAGGTGGAAACTGTAGAAATTTGAATAATATAACAGTTATTCATAGAGATTATCCTGATTATACACTATTTGCGGAATGCATGCATAATACATAACCTCCTCTACCATTGATCATCAATTTGTGGAATTAAAAAAACAATCGCATGCGCACATTGAAACATCAATCACACATATCAACACAGTAAGTAATGGGGAAGCATACAGCTGAAAACCCCCAACTATCTGTATATTATAATGATAGAGAACAAGTAACAATACATAGTACAATACTCCTCACAAGTACTCAGTACTATCTCCACATGCTACACACAAACTAGCTCAGATCTGAACAAGTCACGGGTTCAAATCTCCTCCACTGTTTGCCTGCCTCTACTGCGCAATCCAAGTTGAGAATAGATCAAATCCAAGTTCAAATTCCCTTGGCTTGTACTGCGCAATCCTCATTGGCAATCTCAATCAATGATTGTGCAAATCTCATGCACAGCTATAGTCACAACTGATAGTAGTCTCACCCTTTCACCCACCTCTAACACTTGTCTCCACTGAACTCTCCATGCACTGAGTTAACTGATGTATTCTTTAGTTGATTTATGAGTTAATAATTAGTGAATTAATTAATAATTAATTCACATCACTCATCATTAGTGTATTTGGCAGTTAGACTAAATACAACTAGTTCAACTAAGTCAAACTGAACACAACTCCATCAACTCCTCAATCAACTCCACCAAACTCAATCACTTGAGTTCTAACTGAAGTCCATCATGCAATAGCTCAACTAACCCATAGGAAAAGTGTATTTCCTTCTGGCAGTTGCATGTGCCACATTCGTAGCTCGAACTGAATTGCTGCAAGAGGATACGATAATGTTTATAGTCCAAATATTATTAAGAGCTAATAATATTCGATTGTTCTATTTTTTTACTGGCAGTCTAAAAATAGACTCCGCCCATATGTCTAAAAATAAAGGTCCATCTATTTTTACCAACATGACCAATCATCCATAAATAGCATCCTGCAACTCATAGACCATGATCCATATGTCTAAAAATAGATTTTGCGCCAAAAATAGCCTGTGGGCCCACTTATTGAAGGCGACTTCTTTTCACTAAGCTCCATCATCTTGTTGCATTTTCAACACAAGGGGTACATTTCGTTGCGCATATCTTAGTTGGGAAGATTATTCGAAAATGTCGAGCCAATGAAGTCCCCGCAGAAGTTGTTTCCTATTAGGTCCCTATACCACTAGTGTAACCCCTTGTTGTTATTAGTACAACCCCCTTATTATATTTTTGTGCCCATGTAGTCCCCATATTGTTATTAGTGTGCCCCATAGAAGCCCACTAATGTTATTATTGTTCCCTTACATTATTATTGTTATGTCGGCTCTGATTATATTATGACCCCTTGGACTCCTATATATAGAAAGGAGGTCTTGTCATTTGTATCATCCAAGAATTATTCATTTGTGTAATGTAAAGGAGGTTGCCCCCTCGAAGAGGCTGAATTCTAAGGCATTCATCCATATTTTCTATCTTTTTGTGAGCTGGTTTCATAACATTTGGTATCAGAGCTTTGGGTTCTAGGGTTTCACCGCTCCAAAATAGGACAGTGTGGCATTGTTGCTATAACTTATTTTCTGCGATGTTTTAGAATCTACAAAGAAAAACCCATTTGACAATAAATCACGCTGAATCTCACGTCCAATTTCAGATTTTGTCTCGCTATATTTTTAGATATATGATCTGCGGAAGTTAGGGTTTTTGCAAGCTCTAGAATTTCATCTAAAACAGGTCATCGTGGAATTTTTGCTATAACTTTTTCGCTACAAAGTTTCTGAAGCTAAAGAAAAAACCCATTTAAGATGAAATCGGTCTGAAGCTTGGGTCCAAATTTCAGATCTTGTCTCGCTATATTTTCGGATATATGGTCTGAGGAAGTTAGGGCTTTTGCAGACTCCCGAAGTATGTCCTAAAAAGGTGACCTTGGGAAAATCGTAATAACTTTCTCTCTTAGCATTAGATTGAAATTTCATCAGAAGTTACAGAAAAACTATGTTCATCTTTCCTAATAGAATAGTCTATGTTTTGATAAATAAAACTGTTGGGCATTAGGATGTGTTTTCATGTAAATGTAAAACCAAAAAATAAATTGTTTTTTAGTCATTTAATTATTTATAAGTGGAGTTGGTTAAACATAAATGTTGTTATCCATAAATGGAGTTAGTTATTAGTAAGTGAGAAATTTTCTGCGTGTAAGAAGTTTGCATTAAAATATTCTGGAGAGTGTAAGAAGTGGGCACATGGGGCGATTCTGAGAATCGCCCTCGCCCCGCCACCCCGCAAAAGCATGCAAGTTATGTGATTACAGTGATTAATCTCACAGCATCAAATCACATAACTTGCATGCTTTTGCGGGGTGGCGGGGCTAGGGTGATTCTCAGAATCGCCCCATGTGCCCACTTCTTACAAACTTCTTACATTCTCCGCAGAAAATTTCTCACTTACTAATAACTGACTCCATTTATGGATAACAACATTTATGTTTAACCAACTCCACTTATAAATAATTAAATGACTAAAAAACAATTTATTTTTTGGTTTTACATTTACATGAAAACACATCCTAATGCCCAACTAGCCTTTCCCAAAAAAATATTATAAATATGTAGCCAACTCCTTCATCGTAATCCAAGTCAAATTGAGGTAATCAATTTCTATTCTTTCTTTACATTTCAAAGATGTAATTGTAACTGTTCTGATCTACCATATTCTTTTTTTCTGTTTCCAAAATGTAATTGTATTTTTTTTTTTGACAAAATTAGCTTCTCAAAATGATCTAACGTACTTAAAGTAAAAAAAATCTTACCCTTTTAAAAGCTACACTTTTTTTTTCCTAGTCTTCTTTACCTTTTTAATCTTTATCTTTATTTTCTTGGGGTTAATTAAAAAAGAACACACAAAAACAAAACTTACAAACAAAAAACCTAGTTATATAGCCAAACTATTTGGCTTTATGGTTTATAAGTTTGTAACTTCCAAGTGACAGTTACATAGTACACACCCCTGGTCACATCACTACGGCAACTTGTATCCATGTTATCTCATGTGTTGTGTTAGTGTTATATGGTTTAGAGTTTTTTAAGTATATTTTGTTGGTTGAATTTATTTATAAGTTGGTAGGAATTTGTTAAAATCACAAATTTCAATTGTGAATTTTTAGTTAAAAGGTTTTAAATTTTTAGTTAAAAAGTTTTAAGGATTTTTTTAAGTGTTGAATCTATATATAGTTAAAGATTATATTTTAAATAATGAATGATCATGATTTAACCAAAAATGATTTCTTTGACTACATAATAGTTAACCAAAGTCCTTTATCCAACTTTTTTGTTGCCGCCAATTTACTAACTTGCATGAACGTCTTAATGGAAAAAAAAACATGCATGAATGTTCTAGTTCATAATTACATTCCCATTGGAGATGCATAAAAGGAAATAGTTATGCTTGTATTCTCAAACATATTATCATAATTTGTAATCTTACATGTGTGTTATATATTGTGATCGTGAGTTATAATTGTGAGTTTCTAGATTACTATCTTTAGCTAATCAAATCCACTTTCTTAGAGCATGAATAGGCGTAATGGTTAAGAGCATGTGTTTCCTCCTAAGAGGTCACACGTTCAAAAACCAGAAGGGGTTAGAGTAGGTATGCCTTCGTAGACATAATAATCAAATCATTGCGTGGAGGTGGGTCTCTTGTCCCACAAACAAGGGGGTCTCATACACCAATTTGGTGTTTGGCTTGGCTATGACGATAGAGATTCTGAGAAGATTGTTACCAGAAGGAACAGTGTTGAGATGGGAGTCTGCTGAAACCAGTCGTAGATCTAGAAGAATTTTGAAACCTGAAATGGTGGGCATGCATGTGGACTCAGATGGGGCACTAGTTGATGAAAGAGAAGAATATGGAACACCTTCGTCTGCATCCAATGATTCATATGAAGATGTGAATTATGATGGTGTGCAAAAAAATATGAGTGATTTTGAAGAGTTGTCTAAGACAATTTATATAAGTGATGTTTGCATCGTATCTTTAAATAAAATTTTTGATTTCCATATGGTGTTAAATTAGAAGTTATGAGTCATTTTTATGTTGTTTGATTATATGTCTTAATTATGATAATTTTTATTGTTTAGAATATCTACAATACAACATTAAATTAGAGATATAATGTATGTTTCATTCAATATACAAATAATGACATTTTGATTCATTTAGTCATGTAATTTGTTCATAATGTCATGGTTTTTTAATTTTATCATTGAAAAAATTCCGATTTCTTTTGTATCTAGCATGTTATGGTTGAAAACATGTTGAGTTTATACTTAGGAAAGAAAGATGTTATTCTACCAAAAGCATTAGTGTGTTTTTTCCTCATAAACAATTGTTTTTTTGCACATAAAAATTCAGTTTTACTAACATTTTTTTAAAATGTTGAAAATTGACCCTAAAAATAATCGTCGTTCTAGTATCAACACTTTTTCGTTTTCAAGGGTTTTTTTTGCACGAAAATTTCGTTTTCACTGCCATTTTTAAAACATGTTCAAAATTGACCCTAAAAAAAACCATCATTCTAGTATACACACTTTTCATTTTTAGCACTGTTTTTTCGGGGTTTTTTGGCGAGAATTCCTGTTTTGAGTTTATAATTCCCGTTTCAAAGTTTACATTGTAGTCAGTGTTGAAACATCCGCACAAAGAATTACATATGAACCTAAGTTTGTCATTCAACGAGGAAAGGGAGGAGGACCCACACGGCGGACCCAAGTGCGGGAACAATTTAAGAGATGAGAATATTCCACACAATATTCTTTTTTTGCATAATGTTGAGCAATCTAATAGATTCCCTAGAGAGCAACTTTTCACAGTGATAGAATCATGTCAACTTTATAATCAAACGAACCAAAATTTCGCAGGGAACGTGATGGTGCGGTCCATTTCCTCATTTGAGCAGCATCATTCCAGGTAGTCAGCAATGAGGAATCTTTAGAGAATCTTAAGGAATCTAAAAGATTCCCTTAGAGGCTGATTTTACGGAGGTGGAATGATGTCGACTTTATAGTCATTTGTCTCAAAATTTTGCAAGGAGCACAGTGGTGTGCTCAGAATTTTCATCCGAGAAACAAATTTTTCGCCCATCTCCATGAAATAATCTTTGGGGCAATCTTCGAAATTCCCGAGGTTCCAGATTTTGACGGTGTCAGAAAGGGGCCAAGTTTATATTCATTCGACACGATTTCGCACCACGAGTACAATGGTGATGTTCGTTTCTGCAGCTGAGCTTTGCATTTTCAAGCCATCCTCGAAGGTGGAGGTATATGATGTAGTGATGCCATGTTTTTCTTTTGATTTGTTGAGATGATGATTTTGTTGTTGAGATCCTTATTACCATTATGTTGAAGGACACTTGTATGCCACGTCATGTGAAAATTTATTATCTTGTCATGTTGAAGGAGTGCCCATTTGAGTGAGAGTTCCTATAGGAGAATGCATCGTGGAGAGACATGCCACTCTGGTTGGGGGAATTTATCCTTGTAATGACAAATAATGTACCATGTACTCATCATCATCTTGCAACATTTACTTAAGCGACCTCCCCACTCTTGACACCGAGCCCGGAGATGTAACCCACATAGGGTGAACTCCGTTATCAATGTGTTTTGTGTTCTTTGATTTGATGGCTATCATTATGTTTCTTCTTATTTACAGTATGCACATGTGGCATTTGATACTCTTTCACATGCAATTCTGCTACCATCACAGAAGTAAAAGATCTTGGTTAATTTTGGTAGCTGAAGAGATCCGGATTAGTCAAAGGATTCCCTGAAGTTCACAAAACAACAATAGGTTGTTTCACCTTTCTTGTCCCAAACTTTCTCTATCAAATGTCTAAGGGTGACACTGTGGTAAATGGTAGAGTGTCTAGGTATGAAGCATGCTTGTCCTTTTTCCCTTTTTCCCTCACATTCTTCTCAACTGCTGATTCTTCACTTTATCATGCTCCCAAAAAGCTTTCCCATGAGGGGCTTTACCATAATAGTGTGGTAGTTAGAAGGATTATTGATATCTCTTATATTAAATAGATGAATGACCACACTAGTAGTCCACTCTCCCAGAAAGTCATCATGGATGATCCCATTGAAAATTCCTTTTAAATGAGGAGCAAGGAGCTCACCTCCCCATTTTAGGAATTTAGCTTTAAGCTCGTCTATTTCCTCTGCCTTACTACTTGCTAAATTATTTATTCCTTGCTTGATATCATCCTCTGAGAATAGTTCCAGTGAAGTGTTCAGTGTGGGGGGAGTATCTTTCTCATACGCCTGCTCGTAGAGGAGGCTCGCATATTCCAACCATTGGCCACCTGTAATATTGTTTTCAGTGTGCTTTCTTCTTTTAATATATCTCTTTCCAAAATCCCTTAGGGTTGTGCTTTCCAAGAGATATTAACTCCTTTCTTCTTCCATTTACATATTCTTATTTTTTTATTGTACTATTTTTTCATATTTCTTCTTGTTTTCTTTGCTCCATTTTCTCCCTTTTAGAGATCTCCTTGCTGCCTTGCATTCTTCACCATACCATGGGTTTGACAGACAAGTACTTGCAATTCCCTTCTTGGGGCGTGACCTTTTTCATGCACTTAACACCCTGTGAATTGTTGGGAATGAACATGACAACCCGCCTTATTGGTTATCATATCTGCCACACTGTGCTCTATAGTCCGAAATTGTTGCTTAAGAGAAGCACTGAATCTTTCCATGTTTTCCTAATTTATGAGGATTTTTTATCTGAATTGGATCATTATATTATTTTTCATCCATATCAATGCATTTGGAGTGGAAAAAGTGGAGGAATCAGCTCACGGGACCATTTTTACTAGTGGGACCTAGTTTGGCAAAACAAGGTCTGAAACCTTCCAGAAGCATTTTGAGGCATAAAACAATGTTTTTTGGGGGTAAAAATTTGCCTCTTAAGCATGGCAACTTTTCATGCAATTCTACACATATATAGCTTTCCAACAATGCAGGAATCACGTCAATCAAAGTTCTTATGCAAAAGTTATGCCACTCAGAAGTTGACCTTCTTGTTTTCACACCTATAGTTCGGGAGGATGCCGCGTCAGCCCCATTATTCATGGAAAAGGGGCTAGACACGTGTTTCTGATGTAAAGGAATCTAGAAGAGTCTATTTTTTAACTCTAGTTAAGAGTTGATGTAGTCAAAATTAAACACTATTAGGCTAACGGGTTGTGTTATAACCGGGCCACTAAGAGGTAGAGGCATTCCATTCTTTCGAGAGAATTTTGTTCCATAGTTGAGAAAATGTAGCCTGGAGAGATAGGAGGTAGAGCACATAGAGAGGATATGTGCACTGTAGTAGCCCACGGGCCACAGACATTACTTCTTTGTATCTGTAGCCATATTTCCAGACAGAGAAAGAGAATGAAGCGGCGTCACCTTCCAGTTGGGTTTTCTCCTGAAAGGGTTTCCGAGAGAGCATATCTTGTGTATTATGTGTATGTGAAATTATTTTTTCATTCTCTACTTTTTTGCTTGATTTAATTTTACATGCATACACTAACTACAGTTAATTTTACAGATCTAAAAATTAAATAAAACTTTCATAGTGTAGAATCTCATATTTTTAATATAATATTATCATATTTGTTGTGATGAACTGTCTAGTGGAATATCCACTGCATTTTATGGATCATTTGGTATCAGAGTAGGTTTCTTTGGGTATTTTGTGGAGATTGAATGGATCTATATCAACGAGGCCGAAAATCATAAAACCCTAATCATGGGCGACGAATCTATAAACGAACCTCATGATCCTACAGAGGTGAGGTTTTTGCGGCTCGAAAAACAAGTTGTGGATATAACCCACAATGTAAACCTCCTGGCGGCCCTAAGAAATAAGTTGGGGATATTTGGAGAAGAAGGGGTTTGAATGCAGAGGAAAAATTAGAAGGGGAATTGGGAGATCGAGAAGACACAAATAACCAGCCGAAGAAAGAACCCATAAAATATCAACCCAGTTCAAGTATCGTGAACCAATCCTTGTTTAAAGTCGAAGAAAAAGTCGATATCAAGCCATACCATGGTGAGATCGATGCTTTGAAGCTGAACCCCTGGTTGCAACAACTGGAAGTTTATTTCAATGCCCATCAGATCGAGGAAGGGCAGAAGATCTCATTCACATGGTTGAAATTGGAGGGCCATGCATTGACTTGGTGGGAGAGCCAAACGGAAACCTTGAGGTTGGAGGGAGAACCTCCAGTGACTAAGTGGGAGGATTTCAAAACCCTCATTAAGTCACAATTTTATCCCATTGGGTACGTGGAAGACCAATGGATCTAGTGCCATTACTTCAGGTAAAAGTCAGGCCAAGGCATGCGGGAGTACACCACAGAATTCATAAACATGGCTATAATGTTGGGTATCTCTCCAAAGAACCCAGATGTACTCCTCAAGTATTTGGGGGGTCTACACTGCCATCTGCATGAGAAAGTGATGTTATTCAAGCCCAAAACGGTGGACGAGGCTTGTGTACAGGCACAGTACCTGGAGAACATAGGCCTGAAAAGAGCGCAATCAAGTGGATCAAAGCAAAAGGAGCAACAAGACGCTTCTAAGGAGGGGAAGAAGAAGCAAAAAGGGGGAAAAGATAAAAATATGGCAGCCACAACACACCAGTGTAAATATCCTAGAAACCACTACAACATTGATGGCCATACAGAGGAGAAGTGTTGGAAATTGCATCCAAAGCTAAACCCGAAGAACAAGAAGAAAGATAATAAGAAGAAGAATCGCATGGCCACTCATTTGAGCAACCAAGTTGAAAGCAACTCGGATGTGGATGAGAAGATTGCGTGTACGTCAGTGCAGAAGGAGGTGAATCTGAGTATCCTTCAGCAACAGGAAGAGAAAGAAATGACCAAACTCTTCCATGTAAATATACAAGTCAAGAAGACGAAGATTGATGCTCTGTTTGACTTAGGATCGTAGGCAAATCTCATTGCAACAGATATGGTCAAGAAGTTGGGGTTGGAAGTTCGTGATCATCCAAACCATATCCACTGGTATGGGTACATAAGAATGCAAAGTTGAAGGAAACAAAACAGTGTAAAATTAGATTTTCTATCAGTGTTGATTTTATTGATGAAGTAGATCTGGATGTGGTTCCCCTTGATGTATGTGGAGTCATGTTTGGGAGTCCACACATGTACATTTGTGATGCAATATTCATTAGGATAGCTAACTAGTACCAGTTCATCAAGGACAGAAAATCATTCATCATCAACGCGCACAAAGGCAAGTCGAAAATTTCACTAGTAAGTGCCAACCAAGCCAAGAAATTGATCAGTTCCAACAAGAAGTATGTTTTATTGCTTTTAAGGGAAAATCAACCTGTACAGGAGTCAATAAGAGGCAAAGCATCCCTAGAGGGGTGTGCTAAGAAACAAAAACAACAATTTGAGGAGTTGTTACAGGCATACAAGGACATGTTCCGAGAGTCTAAAGGGCTACCCTCTAAGAGAGAAGTGGAGCACAAGATCGAGCTATTGCGTTATGAAACCAGCTCAAGAAAAGATAGAAAAGATAGATCAACGCCTTATAATTCATCCTCTTCGAGGGGGCAACCTCCTTTACATTACATAAATGAACAATTCTTGGATGATTCAAATGACAAAACCTCCTTTCTATATATAGGAGTCTAAGGAGTCACAATATAACCCAGCGGACCTAACAATAATAATATCAAGCCACAGAAATAACAATAGAGGGATTCTATGGGGCATAGTAATAACATGGGGGCAATAGGGGCACAAAAATAATAATAAGGGGTACAACTACAATAGTAATGGGGTAATCACTAGTATTATAGGGACCCAACATATTGCCAGACTCCCCATTTCCAAATATTGGGTTGTACAGGCAGTCTGTTATAGAAGCAAGTGAGGTGAAGAAACAGTTGCAGCAGTTGCTGGAACAGGGTGTCATTCGACCGAGTACATCACCATGTGGGTCACCCATCATCATTGTGCCAAATAAGGATGGGACTTGGTGGATGTGTATAGATTACAGGGCATTGAATAAAATCACGCTCAAGAATAGATACCCCGTACCCTAGATAGACGATCAAACAAGAAGATACATGGAAGACCGCCTTCAAAACCAAGTAGGGCTTGTATGAGTGGTTAGTTATGCCATTTCGCCTAAGTAATGCACCAACTACATTTATGAGATTAATGAATGATGTATTGCGCCCTTTTAAAGATTCATTTGTCATTGTTTATTTGGATGATATACTGGTATATAGTGCTACCTAGGAGGGGCATATTTCACATTTGATGTGGGTGCTGGAAACATTGAAGAAGCACCAACTGCTAGCAAATTTCAAGAAGTTTGAGTTTGCACAGTAGTCCTTGGTGTATTTGGGATATGTGATTGGTGGAGGAGAATTGAAGATAGATCCTTCCAAGATGGAGGCCATCATGAACTGGTCAGTGCCTACTAATGTTAACGAGGTTAGGAGTTTCATTGGAGTATCACAGTACCTTACGAAATTCATAGCCCCTTTTTTAGTGGTAGACGCACCGCTCCACACCATAACAGCAAATGGCAAGGGTTTACAGTGGGGAAAGGGGTAGCAGAAGGCTTTCGATGAGTTAAAGAAGAATATTAGTGAAGTACGAGTTCTAATATTACCAAACTTGCAACGGCCCTTTGAAGTGGAGACAGATGTGAGTGGGTATGCTATGGGAGTTGTCTTGATGCAAGGAGGAAGGCTCGTTTGCTACCATTCCGAAGTTTATAATGGGGTAGTTCTTAACTACCTACCTACGACAAGGAGCTTTATGCCATGTTGCAAGCTGTGAAGAAGTGGAAGCACTATCTGATGGGAAAGGAGACAATAATCCATACATATCACTAGTCGTTATAGTACCTGCATGCCCAAAATAAGCTACAGCAGACCAGGCACTACAAGTGGATGGGGTTTTTACAGAACTTTCATTTGGTGATCAAGTATAAGAAGGGAAACACAAACAAGTTGGTCAATATGCTTTTAAGGCCACCCACATCAAAGATTACAGGTTTGGGGATTCTTATACACATGGAGCCGTTCACCCATGATGCATACAAAGAGGCATATTCAGAAGATGAGGACTTCAAGGAGGTGTACCAGCAGTTGCAGAGCCAGATTCATGTGCATGATGGCAACATCATCATTGACTACCATCTCCAGGATGGGTTACTCTACAGGCTTGATAAGTTATGTGTTCCTAAAGTTGAGTGTTTGCAGCTAATTACAGAGGCTCACACCTCCAAGGTTGAAGGGCACTTTGGTGTAGGGAAGACCGTGGCTAACTTGTAGAGGTATGTGTATTGGCCCAAGATGCAAGAACAACTAGCTAGGTTCATAGGAGGATGCATGCTTTACTGTACCAGCAAGCCTAGTGATAGGAAAGAGAGTCTATATCATCCCTTACCTGTACCTACTTGTCCTTGGGCAAGCATTTCCATGGACTTTGTGGGAGCTTTACCGACAACCAAGAAGGGACATGACTACTTGTTTGTGGTAGTTGACAGGTTCAAAAAGATGTGTGTTATGATGCCCTTTAAAAGACCATCAGCTAACAAGAAGCAGCTAACTTTTCTTTGGATAGGTCTGGATACACTTTGGGATACCAAGTAGCATCATTTCAGACAAGAATACAAGATTTCAAAATGCATTATGTACTACATTGTGGTAGAAGATGGACACGAAGTTGAAGAGATCTATAACATTCCATCCACAAATAGATGGGCAAACAAAAGTAGTCAATAGGACTTTGGTGCAGCTTGTGAGGGGTTACAACCAGAAGCATCTGAAGACCTGGGATGAAAATCTGGTATATATACAGCATTCTAATAATAGAGCAGTCCAGACTTCTACAAGAAAGTCCCTGTTTGAAACTTGTTTTGGATATTTTCCACCTTCACCTTTGGATATTGCATATGAGCAGCAAGGACGAGTGAAGGAAGACATTACAAAAGATGCTTTGAGGGCTGAAAAAATTATAGATAAGATCATGCAAATCAATCTACAGGTACAGGAAACACTACAGAAGTCACAAGTGAAGTATAAGGCCAGGCATGATCAGTACAAAACAGAGAAATTATTCAAGGTGGGAGACAAAGTATGGCTACATTTGAACAAGGAGAGGTTGCATGGGCCTGGTAAGAAAATCAAGGCTCTAAGGTATGGTCCCTTTGAGATAATCAAAAAGGTGGGTGATAATGCCTATCGACTCATTTTACCACCATATATGCGCATTTACTTAGTTGTAAATGTGGAGAATTTGAAACTCTATGAGCCTTCCATGCTAAATCAGGAAGAGGAACAGGTCCTACCTTCTATGGAGGATTTGGCACCAGACACTCAGGTAGAGTTGGCAGAAGATACAGTTTTGTAGAAGAGGTCAATAACTTCAAGACAATGGCAACAAGACCTTTGGCAAATTAGGTTGAAGGGACAACTTCCAAGCAAAGATAAATGGTACACCAGAGAGAAGTTGGAGGAAAAATTTCCTCACCTCATTCAGTAAAATATTTTGGGGACCAAAAGCCTACCAAAATGGGGAGGTGTGATCCGAATTGGATCATTATATTGTTTGCATTCCATCTCTATGCATTTGGAGTGGAAAAAGTGGAGGAATCAGCTCACGAGACCATTTTTACTGGCGGGACCCAGTTTGGCAAAACGGGATCTGAAACCTTCCGAGAGAATTTTGAGGCATCAAACGACGTTTTTTGGGGGTAAAAAATTGCTACCTAAGCACCACACCTTTTCATGTTATTCTACACACATTGAGATTTCCAACAGTGCAAGAATTGTGTCAATCGGAGTCCGTATGCAAGCGTTATGCCACTCAAAAGTTGACCTTCCTATTTTCACACCTATAGTTCGAGAGTATTTCACGTCAGCCCCATTATTCATGGAAAAGAGGCTAGCCACATGTTTGTGATGTAAAATTCTCTAGAAGAGTCTATTTTGTAACTCTAGTTAAGAGTTGATGTAGTCAAAATTAACCACTATTAGGCTATCAGGTTGTGTTATAACCGGGCCACTAGGAGGTAGAGGCATTCCATTCATTCGAGAGCATTTTGTTCCATAGTTGAGCAAAGATAGTGAGGAGAGATAGGAGGTAGAGCACACAAAGATGATCTGTGCATTGTAGCATGATCTGTGCATTGTAGCAACCCACAGGCCACAAACATTACTTCTTTGTTTCCAGATAAAGAAAGAGAGCAAAGCGGTCACCTTCCAGTTGGGTTTTCTCCCGAAAGGGTTTCCCAAAGAGCATCTCTTGTGTATTATGTGTGTGTGAGCTTATTTTTTCATTCTCTACTTTTATGCTTGATTTAATTTTACATGCATGCACTAATTACAGTTAATTTTACAGATCTAGAAATTAAATAAAACTGTTATAGTGTAGAATCTCAGATTTTTAATATAATATTATCATATTTGTTGTGACGAACTGTCTAATGGAATATCCATGGAAATTTACAGATCAATTTTTCATTTGTAAAGAGCTTGCTTTTGTGTTCCAATATTTTTCCTGTTGTGTGGACTACTATGGGAAAAATCTAGCCTAACAAATAGAGGGGCATGGTTAGATTTCATTTCGATTGGACAGTCCCCATTATCGAATTTCAACACTCTAGAGGTGAAACTTTGTGAGCATATTACATAATCTACCACACTTTGACCATTGTAAGTTTTGCATGTGATACCTCCTAAAGCTAGCCACCTTCTCATTCCATTGCAAATAACCATGTCAAACATAATAAAAAGCCCTAGTAATTATGCCCCAAATTGTGTCACACCCCAATTTTCATCATGTGAATCCCTTTCCCATGGTTGACCACCACCCTCTTCCAACCATAGGGGATTTTTTTCTCCTCTTTCTTCATTTCTCAACTGGAGGGATTGGTTATTAGTTTTCCTTGCGTTAAAGTCTCATATTAACAATATTTCCCCAAGAGGGTTGAATAAAGATATATCTCTCTTCAATGAGGCATACAAGTCTTCATTGTCTAAATTTATTCTTTTATAGATATTTGAGTTTTTTGGGGCAAAGTAACAAGCCTCCAACATGAAAGTAACCTCCTTTTTTGTTATTTGTAGCCAAATGTATTGTTTATTTGAATCCTCTTTTTCTACTTTTACAATTCCACCCATTTTTCATTTATTAGAATTGTGACTCCCCCATGTTTTTCCCGTCTCATTCCCTTTGTTCAAAACTGAAATATTCTTGTAACCCTCGAAATATGGAACCTTGCATCCATTGTGCTCATGTGTTTCTACAAGAATGATAATATCCTTCCCCTCTGCTATGGGCCCGAATCGCGGACCTCTTCTCCATGGATAACCTCTACAATTCCAACTTACTACCTATAAGCAGTCCAGTGGGGCCCCTATTTCCTATTTCTTACTTGGGAACCGGTCACTAATTTGAGATTTCCTGTTCTTCAACAATGCCCATTTTCCCTCATTTCTTGTTGCTTTCACTCTTTCCCAGTCCTTTCTTTGTTGATCTTGTTGAGTAGGATTCAAGTCCTCATCTAGGTATATGTGTGTGCTCAAGAAATCCCCTATTTCTAAGGATCATATTCTAATCTTCTATATTCCTTAAGATAACTCTTACATGTCTATCTCTTCCTCCCTCTACCTTATTTCTGATCTTGCTTGCTTGATGAATACACCCTATCCACTTCAATTGATCTTTAAGTAAATCCATTGCTAAGATGTCGGTCCTTTCATTTAAACCGTAGTCCCTTAACCCTTTGATAATTATATTTGTAGCCTTGCTTTGCTTGTCTTGTTCTTCTTTTATTTGAATTTTGATTTGCTTCTCAATGGTTCCTCTTTTATTGTTTGTTGACCCACTTACAACTTGTGACCATCATTTAGCCTCTTCTATCTGATCTTTTAGTTGATTTTTTTAGCTTCCAGTTTGGCCAATGCTAATGGAATCTCCTCTATTTGTGTTGTGTCATCTTCTTTTAACAATTTTGAATTCTCAAGGTTAGTTATCCTTATCTGCTCTAATTCTTGTTTCAAGGCAGCGACTTCTTGGTGCGCTTTTTCGATTTTACCCTGCATTTTTGCGATTTGTTCCTTTGGAGCTTTATTTTCTCTCTCTACTCTGCCCTTGAACTCCATAATTTCATTTACTTTGTTGCCTTCATACCACCTTTTCGCTTCTAAAATTATGAGTCTTGTCTTCATGCTCATGAGCTCTTCCACATATAGTCATGATGACCACATTAATGGTGTTGATGTGGGACTATATAGGCATTTGTTGTCATGCTTATCTCTTTTTTTATCTCCTTTGTTTGCTACAAAACCCTCTATTCTATTCAAACTTGATTTGATACCCTTAATAGCTTCTCTTTTCCCTGCACTAGTTTGACAGGCCTTGCTAAATAAGTTGTTTACTTTCAACAGGATCATTGCGAATTTTTTCTTAGGTGTTTGCCTTAGTGTTTGGATCTGCCTAAGCCTTAAAATCCCTTTATATTGTTTTTCATTTACAAAAAACAATCTCTCATCTGTGTTGTACGTGCCCTTCTGAAGAAAAGTTTCCATAGAGGACCCCCATGATCCTACTAAATCCTCCAGTGTTATGGCAAGGTGAGGAAATGAAGGTCCATTAACGAGTTGAAGGTTGTGTTTCCAATAAGAGTGCTCACCTACTTCATGAACAAGGTTTAGAAATGGAAATGAACCCTTCACTTGAGATTCCAAACCACCTTTGTACCCTACCCCATCCACAGTAATCGAATAGTTTGCAAATTTGTTTCTTGTTGTGCTAAGGCATGGTATTTGTGTCTCCTCTATGTTGGACTCATCTCTTAACATTGGCAACAGTTCGTTTGGGTCCTCTAGATTAACCATCATATTTGTTTTATTGTGTTTTGATTCAGTTTTATATTAATCTCAATTAATCTGAGCCAATTTTAAATGATATAAACACATCTTAAATCATAAGATACGGAAAATAAAAGGAGAAAACCTCCCCTGCAAAGACGAGGTCCCTCTGAGCATTCTTTGGTCCCACTGGTTGTCAATTGTCTCCTCCCATTTCCTGTTGTCTCACCCCTGTCTCTACCCCTGTCTGTATGGTGCTGTAAACCTCACTGTCTATCTTGTTACCATCGTTGCCTGTCTACAGACCCTCGTGCACTGTCTCGCAACCCTCACTGCCTCATGTCTGTGTACTATGTCGGGTTGTGTAATATTGTACTGGGCATTTGGAGACGAAATTTTAATTATTTCCAATACCTTCTCAGTGTTTCCTGCTTCTACCTTCATAAGCATAGGTTTGGGTGTCATGATTGCTCGCTAGGCAGTTGCCTTTGGCCTATATGTGATGCCACTAAACTTCATGTGGGAAAAATTGTTGCGTGTACAACAATCACATTATCTTGTTAGGGTCATAGCGAGGATCCCGATGGAAATTTTGCCGTGGCATTGATTTTTCCTTTCTTTGGGCCTCCCAACAATGTAATAGGCTCTTTTATTATGAACTTCTCAGTCTATATAATTCCATGTACTGGCTATCCCATTTTCTTCAGGACAAAACATCCAGACAAGACGCTTCGGAAAAGAAAGTATTAGAGTTAAGCTTGGAGGTTATCAAGTTGAAAAAGGCACTTGAAGAGGTAGATGACCAGTGCCTCTTCTTATTCAATGAAATTAAAAAGACCTCGAAAGTTGCATTTATATTACAGATAGATATTAAGACAGAGAGTGCACTGCTAGCAGAAAGGAAATTTTTTTAAAAGGAACAAAATATACAGTTGAGAAATCAAGTCGCTCGGTTGTTGAAAGTAAATAGGAACTCTCGATGAATTCATTTAAGCACTTGCATGAGGAAAATGCCACTGGAGTTGGGCCAGCAAACATGTAATTGGTCGGAAGTTAAGGAAGATAATAATGATACAATGGTTCCTTTCAATTGTTTTGAAGAGCCATGGGTTATATTTTCGTGGGAAAGATGGCAGAGAAGGATTCATCTAGAATGCATGTGCACACAGGGCATGTCCATTACAACTTGGTTCGATGAATGTGTGCATTCAGTTCCCATACCATGTGGAAATACAGGTGGGGAGTATTCAGTAGATAGTGTGTGAGAGAAGATGTCATATACACATTTGTTAAATGTTCACATTAAAGCACTACCATGTGTTGAGCAAGATGGGTTGATTTGGGTATGGCCTAGTAACGCAATTAATGTTGCTCTTATTCCATCTTTGGCACCTCCAATGGGATTTAATATTCATGTGCATATGGTCATGGAGCTTCCTGGTAAACATGGCCTTCTTTTGGACAACCTTTTGGATCTTTCTCGTGCTCCATTTACCCACACTACTACTCTTGCTAAAGGATGGAAAGTTCCCAGTTTTGTAAAGTTTATGACTCCTGTTGTTTGCAATGTTACTAGATCCTTACCATATACATATGGAGTTCCAGCCACCTTGCATGGTTTTATCTACTATTGGAATCTTGAATCTTGGTAAAATAAAAGGCAAAAGTTGCACAAGGCGCCATGGCCATTGCAGTGGTCATGGAGAAATGATGTTGTTTAGGAGTTAAACCCCTTGTGGGTATCAGCATTGTTAATGATTTATAACACATATGTCCAAATCAACATAATATCAACAATATAAGATGCACGAAAGTTAAGATTGGAAAAGGTCCTAAGAGGCGGGTTTCTTCAAACTTCCCATCAAAGATATCAATGGCGTCAATTCAGAAAAGCGTTTGACTCGGTTCCCAGGGATAAGCTTTGGCACAAAATGAAGGAACTTGGGGTTCCTAAACATTTGAGAGCAGTTGTGCATAGGCTATATGAAGAGGTGAAAGTCAAAATTAGAACCTCAGCAGGCATTCTGAAAGTTTTAGAAGTGATATCGGGGTCAAGCAAGGTTGCCCACTATCTCCTACGCTTTTTGGTTTATATATTGACAAGCTTGAGGAGTGTTTAAATTTGCAAGGGGGTGATGGTATCTATTTGGGAAAGTTTGTTATAAGGATTCTTTTGTATGCAGATGACCTTATTCTGATTGCTAAATCGGCTTTTGGTTTCCAAGAGAACTTACTATCCCTTGAGCATTTTTGTATAAGTGTGGGGATGCAAGTCAATATCAGCAAAACGTAAGTAGTGGTCTTCTCTAAGAAAAGAAAACATAACCAACATAAGTTCTACTTTGAAGGAAACATCCTGGAAGAAGTTGCAGATTACAAATACCTCGGAATTGACTTCAAAAAAAATCTAAGTTGGAATGGTTGTAGGTAGAGTTATGGGACTGGAAAACCTCTCAAACTCTTTTTGGGCTTCTAGTGATTTCGGTGATTCTCTATGCTTGTGAACTATGGGCCAGCAGTACATCCGACATGCAGTGGAGACAAATTGAGAAAATCCAGAAGCGTTTGATTACAAACAAATTTAAGATTAAAAATGCAGTTCCTTATGATATCTTGTTAAGTGAAACAGGGACTACTCCTATTGTAGCAATTGCAATGGTGTAAGTCATAAGGTATTTAAAAAAATGGAGCAAATGGAAGAGGGTAGATGGCCTAAGGTTGTCTTTAATTATAGATTGTGCAAGAGCAAAAAAACTTGGATGCAACAAAATAACAAATGGTTTAGTAAATTGGGTATTTGCTTGAATGTGTGTCCCATAAACAGCAAAGAGATACAAGCTTTGTTATGGAAAAGTTCCACAAGCGTATTTGGGATAAGGAGCTAGGAAGAAAGAAAAATTACTATATTGAAGTGTTTAATCCCACTCATAGTCATCAACCAAAAGCATACATGGAGGCCAATATCTCTTGGAGAGCCAAAATTCTTATTGCTCAGTTAAGGACTAATTCTCATCAACTCCGTTGTGAAACAGGGAACTAGAAAAGGCCAAAGGAAGTGTGGGAGGAAAGAGTATGCATTTTTTGTTCTTCTAGAAAAGTGGAAACAGAAAAACATTTCATTTTAGAATGTGAGGCCTTCAAAGACAACAGGGAAAGTTATGCAGATATGTTGGCATCTAGCTCTTGGGATAATCTATTTAGTGAGGGGTTTGTCGAGAAGCTTGAAGCATTTATTTTGAAGCTTCACAGAAAAAGGGCTAAATACATCAAGCAGATGAAGAAGCAATCTGTCCCATAGGCTATCTTTAGCCTCGTGGACGTGAAAATAATTTCCTCTTCTTCTTCTTCTTCTTCTCGACAACACTACTCATACTTTCCAGAAACCACTATGAGTGGTCCTGACGGCGGGAACAGTTTCTTCAGAACCGCCCATGTATAACAAAAGGGAACCACATAGCACTCATCCATGTGTATAATCTATTAATGTTTATATATGGGACATGGAGTTCTATAAAGACCGAAAATGATTGTATTATACAAATAGATGCGGGGATTTGTTTTGTAAAAGGAAAAATAAATATGATACATATTATTATATATAATAGTTAATATGTTTTGTTTTATTTGTAATTTTTTTTTAAAAGAAACAATTTTTATAATTATTCCCAGAATCAATTTTTGAAATTGATTACGACAATTAGTCAATTAGGTTTAGGAGAGTAGAAAGAAAATTCCAAAATCAATATGTTGAAGGGTTTTGGAGTCGTGACTCCCTTGTAATAAAAAATATATTTGAAATCAAAGAATATGAAGCAGTTTTTCTTCTGTCTTTGGGGTTAATTGCAGGCATTGTTTTTCTTTTGTGATTCAGTATTCATTTATGTTTTTTCCTCTCTTGGACAGTGTATGATGCAGTTGGTCATTTCAGCGTAATTTTGCATGAATTTAGTTTTTTGTTCTCATGTTTTTTAAACTAGAAACCCTTAATGAAGCACTCCACATCCAGGAACTCATGCACATTTTCTCAGTCTTCCATTATTCTTTCTGCAAAATTTTAGACTCATATTCTTAATTTCCTGGTTTAAAATTTGTCCTCTATTTCTCTTCAAACCACTCCTTTAATCCAAGACCCTGCAACCCTCAAAGTTTTTTAGTCATTCTATTTTGGAGGATATGGTTTCAGAATTAGAAGCTTTGTTGCAAGCCCTCATCCCCTGTCTCTCCAACCACAGATTTTAACAGTTTTTCATCAATATTGAGATGTCTCGGATACTGATTCCCTCACATCCAAGAACTTTCTTTGGGGAAACAACACCAACAATGAGAATAAGCAAGGAGCAACAATAAACAAGCAATGAGAAGACAAGATACCTTGAGAGATTGAGCAATCAAACTTAATGCTCTGGTGGATTCTCCTACACCATGGGGCATGGCTTGCAGAATTTCAAGTCATCGGGAAAAGGGAGCTCTGAAGACACTAAACTATTTGATGAAGCGCGGAATTCAGTGGTCATTGTGTGGAGTCACTAACATGGACGTTGGGTCCATTTGTCTGGCATTTGGGGCCTCTTCCTAAGTCGTGGGAAGGACCCACGCCCTCTGAATTTGGCATTGATGTGTGGTGAGGCAGACGACAACAAGGGAAGGGACTATGTGATTTGGCCTAAGGAGCACCTGCGAGTTCTAGAGAGTAATAATAATTAAGGATTGTATCCGTCGACGGGGAATTGGACCTCTGAAGTTCAATGCCCAAAAGATGGACAATATGTTGATATGATTACTTTACATGGTGGAGGTGATAATCCAGATCCAACACATGTCCCTCAAGCAACACATAGATGTCTTCCTGATCTCTATAATGACCACCAATACATTTTTCAAGGCCCAAAGGTGATCTCCTTAAGTTTGAAATGATGCTAGGGAGGGTGAGGAGTTTGGCCTCACCCATGTCCTCCTCTATTGGGCCTTCCTCACTCTCGAACCATGGACATAAAGTAGTGAAATGTAGGGAACTGAGACAGAGGCCAGGGCATAGTATTCAAAAATGGAACCAGTGACCCGACCGATCCTTCTATCAAATCAGGTTTCAAAGCAAAATTGGTCAAACTGTGTTTGGTCAAATCTCAACGAACCGATCTTTTAAAAAATACATGAAATAATTAATTTTTAATGAAAAAATTATTTTTAAGATTTAAAACCATGATTCCAAACCAATAGAGACAAAATATGTAAAGTTTTCTCATCTATATACCATGTAAAGGTGAATATATCAAAATGGCTCCCAGTACAATACATATCAACAAAAAAATACATAATCAATGAGGATCTAAATTGCCTCTAGAGTCCAAAAACAATGCTACAAGCTATGGGTCCACTGGCCTACTACAAGTCTACATATCAGTGATCAACATGATCAAACTCATCACCACTACTAGACATGGGATCATCAACATGAGCTACATAAATAATATGGCTCAAAGTTTGAGGACTCCTAAAACTCCTCTGCAACTTCAGTAGTAGTGGTATTGTTGGCTTGAGGGGGTCTGGACCCAGGTTCAGAGTTAGTTGCGCCAACCCTACACTATTGGCCCTTTTGGAAACAATCTGCATAGCACAGGCTACAGTCTCACTTGAGGTAGTACTGGGGGATGACAGAACCAGGTTTCTGCATCCAGAGGTCTGTGTGATTGGTTTCTGTTACTTTTAGGTCTTTATTTAGACCTTCGTGAACCCTAACTCTTAAAACTAGGGAATTACAATAACTTACAGAAAACAGATTCTAACTCTGCGCCGATTGCTTCAAACATTCATAACATCAAGTAACTAATAGATCTACCACTTTCACGCATCTATTAAGTGTCTCTTATGATGATTGCAATAAACAGAGTGAATTCACAGTAAATGTAGAAATAAACATAAACACATAGATAAACAGATATTGCTCCAAACTAGGCTTTATTATGTTCAGACCTTCTCTTACAGACTCTTTCTTCCCTACGGACACAGCTGCAGGGGCCCTCGCACTCAACTACGGACTTACCAAGGTCTCCGTGCACACAGCCGCAGGAGCCTTCCCCTTCGCCTAAGTACAAAAAACAGACTCTTCTAACTTATATCACTTGCCCATAAATAAATCTTCAATGGATTGATTTTCTCCTATGACTCTCTATGTATCCTTTTTATAGCTTCTTTCATTACAATACAATGGTTCGCGAACCATGGGTGTGTCACAAAACAACTTAACTTCTAACAAACTAAGGGGATTTGACCTTCGTAAATCCGCTTTGACACCTAATGACCTTCGCGCTTGAATCCTCAAAATGTGGAGACTTTAGAAAAATAAAAAATTATTCCAAAATTAACCCCAAGGGACCCTGTCCCAACATGCCCCCAACACAAAGTCGTGACTCGTCCTCGAGTCACTCTGCTGGTGGCACCTCGATCTTCGCCTGCAACTCACTGAACTTTATCTTCAATACTTGTAAGTCTGTTGTCCCCTGTGCAGTATCCTGACGGACTTCTTCAACCAATTTCTCTGTGGTTGGGCCTTCGACTGCAAGGCCCACAGCTCTTTGCATCTACTGCATCACCTTCAAATTGCTTTGTACTGACAGTGTCAACTGACTTGCCTCATCCGTCCAGGTTTGCGTCCTTGAATATATAATGGCTTCCTTGCGACACTGCTCATCGATCTCGCTCTGGATGAGCTTGCCTTAGACCTTATCTCATCGAAATACCTCTGCTTTTCCCAGATATCAGCTTTAATCTTCTATAGAGTTGGATCCTCCTGTAGCGAGGTCCATAATTCCATGGCTTGTTCGAACAATTAAGTGCACCCTTTGACTACAGCTTCTAATGTAGCCATCTCTCCCTTAATAGCAGACTCGTGTTCCTTTCTAACTTCAGGAGGAATGGTCAGTTATAGCTTGAGTTAGAGCTCAGAGATCTGCAATTGCAGCTCAAATCTCACTTTGCCAATTTCCTCCTTTGACTCCTTGACTGCGGTACCTAGCTTCTAAATTTTCTTCACAGGGGTCATTTCTATTGGAATCTAGAGCTTGGGAAGCTCACTATAGGCCTGCGCAATTACTACTTCCAGTTGTTGACTTCGCGCCATCACTTCCTCCCTTTCTTTGAGGGCTTACGCCTTTTCCTTGAACATCTGCTAATTATTAGTTTTTACCTTGTTGATGATCAGGAGTGCGCATTATTCCCGAATTCTGAGCTCCTCTGACACCCCTTAATGCAACTCGTGCAATATCTGAATAGGAAGCGCCACCAGATTTAGACTCAAACCCTTCATGTGTAATAGGTGTGCCTTGCCTTCTGCTGAGTCAACACACACGGGCCCCTCTAGCAGCTGCACTATGTGGATGTCCATGGTGATTTATGGTACTAAGTCTGACCCGCTCGCTTGTTTCAGGCTCACTTGCTTCAAGCTCGCATGTCCCACACTCACTTGAATAATACTTGTTTGGACCTACAATTCCCGTAGGCCCAGCTGCACCTTATCCAGCGTTTGTTGGTATTGTTCTTCGATAGGTCTATTGCATTGCAAACCACATCACCAATCTCAACTAAGTCCCCCTCCGTGAGGACCAAAGGCGTCACGCTCGCCGATTTGTCTGACTTCTGCTTCTTGCGCGGCCCTGTAGAACTCCTCTTTTGCCTCTTTTTGACGATGAAGGGGGAATCCAAGCCCGTGCCCCCTTCCTCTTCTGCCTCTGTCTCTTCCTCCACATTTGTGCGGTCCGTGTCTGACTCACTGAGTTCAATAGTGGCCTGTGACGTAGTGGCAGCCTTCTCCTTGGTCGTGTCGGTCTCTTTGGCAAAGACCCATTCTTTGGTTGCTTCTTTCTCCCTTGCAACAACTTCTTTCTGTTGCGCGAACTTTTCTTTTGCCAGGGCCTTCTCTTTTGCGGATGCCTTATGTGCTTCCTTCTTCTTTTCTACTACTATCGTTGTTATGGTTTGGCTTGCTTCACCTTTAGCAGCCTTACTAGTTCCTGTGCCAACATTAGAGACGGTAAGCCAGTCACTCGGCCATTTACTAACAATCCCCAGAATATCATCCTCGGTGACTAATTATGGAAACTTGTGACATGTGTGTGTGGTGTATTTCTTTGTGCGAATGTGTAGATTATGGAAATTTTCCTTGAAATCTGCGACATTGAGGTACTGTGCGTGCAAACTTGGTGATAACCTTGGCCGCTGGTTAATCACCATCCTCAGCTCTAACTCAAGTAAGACCCAAAAGATATTCGCCTCCATAACACGCTCGGGGTCTTTGGTGGACCACAGCGAAGTGAACTTCGCTGCCTCAGGTAGATTTGAGTCCTGCTAAGGGAACTGACTCTCTTCGAGCATCCTCCAAGCCACCAACGCGATCAACAATAGCAACCATGCGTAGTGGAACACCTTGCCCTCATCCTGGGCCTCTCTGCAGTCCTCCAAAAATTCTTGACACAAGCGTTGAGCCTAGCTATACTGGACTCCTTTGGGGCACTGCGAAGCCAAAGAGACTATTGGCACCGGTACTTCATCTGCGCGGCACTTCCACATGATTTTTCCAGCCAAAATTTATGCAGCAAACTACACAGAGCCATCTGATATGTAACTTATGGCATAGTCAGGCGACTTCTTCATCAGCTTGAAGTTGCTCTTCATTTGATCTACTAATTTCTTCTCCTGCGACTTTCCCACAAAAGCCTCGACAGGGTCCACTCCTTGATATGGAAACAGAGTTAATTTGTGGATTAGCATGTCAGTGATCGGGATGGGCCCTCCCAACTAGAGGCACCCATCGTGCACCAATGTCAAAAGTTGACACACACAGACTGTGTTTATAGCGCTACGCCTAAAGTACGGTACCCAAAACATATTCAGTAGCCCTGTGCACCCAACTCTGGCTACCCATTTCATCGGTTCAAGCCGTGTGACATCTGACTCTTCATAGTATACCTTCTTCAGGTACTTGCTTGGCTCCAACTGCGGGAACTTCGCATGGTCACCCTCTTCCTAATCCTCCATTTTCAAGTACGATATCTGTGCCAACAAATTACCCTCAAATGGCACATTCTACGACAACAAAGGTGTGGAGACCTTGAACTTCATTGAATTCGGGTCTTTGGGCACTTTAACCATGGATTTTCTTGGCATTATATATGGTGGTAGCCGAGTTATCAACTCAACCTCCTCTGCATCAATCTCCTCAACAACCCCGACTAGTTCTTTCTCATTTAAGCCTAGGGGCTTCGTCATCTGTTTGGATCGGTCCAATTTTCCCTTCTATTAGATCTTCGTCTAGTTTTTGTGCGAAGATTTCCACACCGGTGCTTGCAAAGGATTCTTTTGCTTCTTATCTCCCGTCATGGAAGCAGATGGATTAGGCCTTAGCGACCTAGGCACTATAGTAGGAAACCCTGTAGGGATAGGTTCAGCCGGCTCCATCTAAGGTTGAGTTGCAGTCATTTTCTCAATGAATATCTCGCACTGCTAGTCAGATAAATTTGTGAATTCTGACTGTGAAATATGCTCCTTAATTCTCTCCCACTCCTTGTCAAACAAACAACATTTCTTTTGACACAAACGAAAGCGCAAAATCTTAAGGGAAATTCTCAGGAAGAAAAGTATTTTCATGTGGAGCTATATGCCATAATTATAACTCAATTTGAATTCAAATCCATCTGTTCCCTCCAAATTCCTATCATTAATGCATCTTTGGCAACAGATTTCCAAAGATATGCTCCATAAATGCTCCTCTCCTTCTCCCTTTAACGGGAAAATTGCCATCCAATCAGCTACAGTGCTTCCAACAGTCACTTTTTGGCCCAACTATATGGGACCCACCATCCTAGCACAGTTCCTTCGTCGCAACTCTCATCTGCGCCTTCCCTTGATTCGTCATGCAGCCCCATCACTTCGCGCAACCATCCTTCTGGAAGTGAAATTTATAGTCTCGCACCCCCTTGCAACTTCCTGGAGTACTAAGACTATCTTGTATCCATATAGTCATTGGGTAGGGATGGGATCACCCCTATACAACTTTAATCGACTCCCATTGACTTTTCCCAGAAACAGCTCACCATTCAGCTTCACGAGCTGAACTATGCCTCCATCTATAATCTCCTTAATAACATATGGCCCCAGCCAATGCATTTGGAACTTCCCCGGAAACTTTGTGAACTTACTGTCATACAACAATACCAAATCTTCATTCTTAAAGGTGCATTGTTTAATATGGCGATCATGCCATGCCTTTTCGCGATCCTTCTGCACCTGCTGATGAAAACCCGCCAAGAAGCGATCTTCCTCTAACTCAACGAGTTGCGCGAGGCATTCTTCCATGGTATCTCGATCGACCATGTTTGTAACTGCAGCAATCCGCAAACTGGTCACTATGCACTCCATCGGTACTATAGCTTCTTGTCCATACACCAATCTGAATGGCGTTGGTCCCGTCAACTTCTTCCAGGTAGTTCTATACGCCCATAGAACAACTGGTACACACACATCCCAATCATTTCACTTCACATTGGAAATATTTATCAAGGCATTCTCCAAGATTTTGTTAAATGCTTCCAATGTGTCGTTCGCTTGAGGGTGATACGACGTACTCTTCTGGTGATACATCTTGAAATCTTCGAGCAAAGAAGAAATTGTTCATTTAAGAAGTGTGAACCTCTATCACTCATCAAGATCTTAGGGCAACTGAACCGAGACAGGATATATTCAAAAATGAACTTTGCAGTTGTTATTGTGCTACAATCCTTTACAGGCTACGCCTCAGCCCACCTAGTTAAATATTCAGTTGTTGTAATGATGTATTTGGCCCCTGTCTTCTTTCCCAGTGGATGAATTGGTCCCACAAAGTCTATTTCCCACTTATCAAATGCTTGTAACGACACTTGTGGGTTCAGATGAAACTCATCTCTTCACAACGACCTCCCTGTTCTTTGACAAACATCACATGCCCTGCAATAAGCCTTGGAATCCTTATGCATAGTCAGCCACCATAGTCCTGCACAATTTCTCTCCCCGCATAATGTCCTCCTGCCACCCCTCCATGCACTTCAGCGAGGATTCTTTGTCATTCATACTCTAGGACATACCTCTGCAATATTTCATCGGACCCCATTTTATATAAGTGTCCTGCGATGATAGAGAAATCTGCAGCTCGGACCACCAATTCCTTCTTTTTTTGTGTCGAATATCATTCAGGAGTTGTACCTGTAGATAAGAATTGGATTATGTCTGTGAAATGGTCATCTGCGACACACACAGCAAAGAGTGTGCATCAGGCAATCCTTCCTCCAGATTTGTAGGTTCGTCACCATTCTCAATGCGCGAGAGGTGATCTGGTCCAGCATTCAGTTGCCCTAGCTTCACAATTACTTCAAAGTCATATTCTTGAAAGAGAAGCAACCATCTACATATCCCCCCCCCCCAACACAGGCTTTTTGACCAGATACTTCAAAGCAAAATGGTTTGTGTACATCTTGAAGTGTGCACCCAACAAGTAGTGCCTAAATTTCTGCAGTGCATACACCATTGCTAGTCCTTCGCGCTCTGTGGTTGAATAATTCTTTTCTACCTTCGATAACTTTCTACTCGCAAATGCTATCGGATGGTCAATATCACCTTCACCTGGTTGGGTCAGTACAACTCCCAATGCTATGCAAGATGCATCTACATGGATGTGGAACTCCTCCTTCCAATCTGGGAACACTAAAATGGGTGCAGTGACCATTTTTTCCTTCAAGACGCCAAGATTTTCTGGCACTCCTCGTCCCATAAAAACGTTGCATCCCTCTTTAGCAATTTTTCCATGGGCGCGGTGATCTGTGCATACGCTTAGATGAATTTTCCTATAATACCAGTGTGGCCCAATGTCGCGCGCAGTTGTTCGACATTCTTTGTAGGCTCCAGATTAATAATCACTGCAATTTTTTTAGGGTCTACCATCAACCCTTGCTTACAGACTACATCACCCAACAGTATCCCATACAGTACGCAGAATATGCATTTCTTCAAATTAAGGAATATATGATACTTTCAACAAGTATCTAACATGAGGCGAAGACTGGAAACATGTCTCTTTACTAACCCAAACATAGTCCAATCATCGAAGTAAACCTCCAAAAATTTGTGAATAAACTCTTTGAAGGTCGCGACTACCACCCTAGAGAAGATTGCAGGGGCGTTCTTAAGTCTGAAAGGCACAACGTTATATTAAAAACAACCCCATTCAGTTGCGAAGGTGGTCTTACTCTGATCCTCTGGCGCTATCTTAATCTGATGATACCATGAGAACCCATCAATAAATGAATAGGCTTCCTGACCTCCAACATTTTCCAATACTTTGTCTGTGAATGGCGTAGGAAACGGATCATGAACACAAGTGTCATTCAACTTCCTTAAGTCTACGCATATTCGAATCTCACCCTGCGTCTTGTTTTCCTAAACCACCATGGGACTAACCAAATCTGATTCCTCGACAGGGTCAATAATCTCAGCTACAAGCATCTTATTTAATTCCTCGCGCACTTTTTCCTTATACTTACTATTCAACCGATAGGAGCGTTGTTTCACTAGCTTCGCATCTAGATTTAGAGTGATTTTCATGACACTCAGATCCCCTACTATCCCTTTCAGATGATATAACTTGGTGGGAAACAAGTCATACTCCCGTAGTAGCTCTGCGAATTTGTCCACAGTATCTTCATCCCAATAGTCATCTATGTTTGTGAACTTCGGTTGTGCTTCCGATCCAATATTCACCTGCTTGGTATTTAAGGGTTGTGATATATCAGGGACTTCCGCCTTAGGCTCCGTGACTTCACGTTTTCCCTCTGACTCAAGAATGTTGATTTTCCAAGGATCTTCTTTGCCTTCCTCAGTGGTTACATTGTAGCATTCAAGCACATGGGACAGTTGCGTACTCCAATCTAGTTGTACCCGTGCGACAGGTTCTTTTAGGCATTCTAAATATTGTAGCTTTAATCTCCTGTAACGCTTCGTCAATACACTCAAATCCATCTTCAAAGCTAAAAGTGAGCAAAAAACTTCCCTTTAGAACATCCCATTCTGCAGTTCCATGTTGCAGCTCTTTTTCTAGATACTAGTCCATCAGAATCATATCCAAAGGGTGGTAGAATATATGAACCCATTCTGGCTACGGTTCTTCTCCCCATGCTTTCATCCATCGAGCTAGATGCTCGCGCAAATCATCCTTCCCTGTATATTTCTCCGTGATGTGGGTATTGGCATACCCAAACCGCAGCTTCATCATCCATTGATATTCCTTCCAATCTGTGAAGTTGCTCTTATGCGTACCCCGCCATCTGGCAGGCATAGCTCTCTGTGTGATGTCTAGTGATTGGAACCGATGTTCCTACAGTGCATCCATTTAAAATTTATCCAGAAATAGATTGGCATCTTCTAAACCATCATAGTACGGTAAGTTGCGTACCTTAGTGGATATACATCGGAGTGACTTTGTAATCATGTTGCATCACATCGACAATACCTCATGCAGCCTGTTTTGCCAGTGTTCGAGCTCCTCATTTGAATCTGAATTGCAGGAGTTTTCCTTCTCCCACGTGATCCACCCATCCGTTGTAGGGTTGATCCAATCTTCATCTTGTGTAGTAATCTTATAGATTTTCTTGATATCATCCTCCTCATCATAATCGCAGACTGGTTCAATATATCGTGCACCTTCGGCTGGATCCAATGGAATAATAACCCTTAGTTCTTTCTTTTCAAATGTCATATTGCGCTTCTTAAGGTTGATGATTGTGTTCATATCAAATGCCCAATCAATTCCAAGCAGTGCTGGGTATGGGTTACTGTCATCCACTATTTCGATCACTTCAAAATTAGCTATGGCACATGCCCCTTCAATATCCACAGTTACGCCATGTTGGTGCCCCATAGGAATAATCTTTTGTTTATTTGCGATTCTTGGCTGGATTAGGGATCGTTGTGGCACTGGTCTTCCCATTCTTTCCCAGGTTTTCTTTGGCAGAACATTTGCATCAGACCCCAAATCAAGAATTACCTGGTCCATTTCGAATTCTCCAATCTGGGTAGTCAATCTCATTTCGCGACCAATCATTTTCTTACTTTTGCCCACCTTATGTACCGTGAATTGTTCTGATAACGAATTATTCTTGCGAGTGCATTTATCTATCAATTCTTGCAATATCTTTGTTGCCTTCTTATCCCTTGGGAGCTTCATGCAGGTTTGTAAGAATGATGCTAAGAATGAGGGGTCTATCTCCTGCGCAGTACTGACGTCTTCAGGCTTCCCCATGCATGTAATTTGAGTCCTTGATGTAGAAGCTCCTGCATCCGAGAAGCTCCTTTTTTATTCCATAAACGTTTCCTTTACTTGATTTACATTGAATCCAGCATCCTTGTCAGTAGCCTTGCGCACCCATACATTTTCCTCTGGTTGTTTCCCTTTATCCTCCCCAGTAACTATGCTGCTTCGCGTGATGATATTAACACTAGGTCCATCTTCACAAGGTTCTGATCTCATCATCTAGATGTTTTGCGTAGGCTGCTGAGTTTAGGTCTTCTTTTCTTGCATCTTCGCGATGAGCATGGGAAAGTCTTTTATGACATGATCAAACTATTGACAATATTAACATGAGGGGTGCGTTGGATTCTATAAAACTTGTGCAAAGTGACCTGGTTCTCCACAATTGTAACAAATGATCTGACCATGACCTCTTCCATCTCCTCCTCCTCCTCCTCCTCTTCCTCATCCGTGAAATCCTTCGCGCATTGTAGTTGCGCATTGATCCTGAGGACGGGCTCCATCTATACTCTATATGTTGGTTTTCTATCCATCATCAATTCATAGCTCCGGCAGTTGCGCTCATCATGACCTAAAAACTTACAAAAATTACATAACAGCTATTGGGGAGTCTATACAAACTTCTGCAGCAAATGAAAATTGTTCGCCGAGCATTTTCCTGTAATTTGAAAAATAGCGCACCATGGTACCACTCCTGTACTTGGACAAGCGGTGTTTTCTAGCTTCAAGGGGACAGGTCCTCCCCCAACAAGATAATTTTGATACACTGGGCAATGTTCCTTGTCGTGAACATGGCCCTTACATTTCAAACACCATACTTCCACGTGGACCTCATTCTAGAATTCTTTTCCCTTCTTGAGGCTCTGCAACTCCATATGCATGCTAGCTAGCTGTGATTGAATCTACTACACTCCCATATTCGTATCTTGAATAGGTGAGGCTTCCAATTTCATAGAAATCTCTAGTGCCTCAGCCTGCATTCCAATCTTCTGCTACGACAATGCTAATCTCAAATGGGGTAATAGCGAAGCAATATACCAGTCCTTACGCTGGTCATCCGTGATTTGCATATTACCCTCTTGGTGCAGACATTTCAACCTCTGATCAAAGTCCCACACAGACTCATTTACCTTTTGTTGGATCTCTTTGACCTCTGTTACTAACTGGGCTTGCGACTTAGGATTCTTGAATTCATTATCTAGCGCATCCTTCGTGCCTTTCAGCGTCGCATTCGGATGAGTTGAACAATACTTAATATACCAACTTAGTGCTCTGACTTGCAATGTTGTGACCAATTGCGCTTTCTTCAGGTCATCATCTATAATCTGTTGTCACTTCCACGCAGCATCTGCTACAAACCAAAATTGTTTAGGGTCTTTTGTCCCTAAACCCCTGAATATGGGCATCGTCATAGTGTTCACCATGTTGAATAGTGGAGGTGGAGGTGGAGGTGTAGTTGTAGGCGTTTTGAGGTGGAGGTGATGGCCGAGGTGGAGTGGATGGATGTGGTATATTCCCGTGATACCCTGATTTACCTTCTGCATTGCACCTTGAGGTGTTTTCAAAATACTACTTTCTTTGTCACTGTCAGATGCTCCCAACAGAGGGTTGTACTCAGCACCTAAATCTAGGTCTCTTATGAACGTCTTTCCACTTCACGTAGTTCCCGTCAAATCTCTTTTAAACACTAATTCAATGGCATAACTTTTTTCTCGCGCAATAGCATTTTATTCCAAGTTTCCGGGGACTTCAGGATACATACCTCTTGGTCCTTTGAAAAACCGGTGTTTAGTTTCGCTATGACTAACAAATGTATCGATTGTGAACTCAGTAATGAATCCGCCCAAAATGCTATCGATCCAGTAATCAATAGCCCTCGCAATCTTGTTTTCTGAAGCTTCCAAGTGTCGCATCAACTCTGGAGTCCACACAATAAGGTTATCCAACTTCCACGTACCTTGACTATCCGCCAATTTAGACAACCACTCATGTACTTCGCATGGGAAAGAGCATAAGAAAATTTCATGTTCGTCTGTATATAGGTATATATTCAACCACTCTTCCTTTGACAAGTGCAGATTCCTGTTTTCCTGGGCTGAAAATTCGTGCAGCTTCTGATCTATCCACTTCTTGATCTCCTTATTAGTTGGGAACCATTTATTCAACATCACACATTCCTCAGACAGATCTTGGTCCCAGCAACGGAACCATTTGTTAGCTTGAGGGGGTTTGGACCTAGGTTCAGAGTTAGTTGTGCCAACCAACAAAACCCTATACTGTCGACACTTTCGGCAACAACCCGCGCAGCGCAACTTGCAGTCTCACCCGAGGCAATATTGGGGGATGAAAAAACTAGGTTTCTACATCCAGAGGTCTGTGTGATGGGATTTTGTTACTTATAGGGATTTATTCAGACGTTCGTGAACCCTAACCCTTAAAACACGAGAATTACAATAACCTATAGAAAACAGATTCTAACTCTGCGCTGATTGTTTCAAACATTCATAACATCAAGTAAACTAACAGATCTACCACTTTCACGCATCTATTGACTGTCTCTTAAGAAAATTGTAATAAATAGAGCGAATTCACAGTAAATGCAAAAGTAAACATAAAAACACGGAAAAACAGATATTTCTCCAAAATAGGCTTTATTATGTTCAAATCTTCTCTTACAAACTCTTTCTTCCCTACACACACAGCTGCAAGGGCCCACACACTCAGCTACAAGGGCTCATGCACTCAGCTGAGGACTTACCAAGGTCTTCGCGCACACAGCTGCAATACCCTTCCCCTTCGCCTAAGTACAGAAAACAAACTCTTCTAACTTAGATCACTTTCCTTTACATAGATCTTCAATGGATTGATTTTCTCCTATGACTCTCTATGACTCCTTTTTATAGCTTCTTTCATTACAATACCATGGTTCACGAACCATGGGGGGTTCACAAAATTACTTAACTTATAACAAACTAAGGGGCTTTGAACTTCCTAAATCCCCTTTGACTCTTAACAACCTTCGCGCTCCACTCCTCAAAATGTGGAGACTTTATAAAAATACAAAACTATTTCAAAATTGACCCCAGGGGACCCTGTCCCAACAGGTAGTAGTAACAACAAAACTAGACATCAAAACTACAGCATCAAAACTACAAATCATTGATCAACACGATCACTCATGAAACTTATCACTAATTCAATGCTACTAGAAATGGGATCATCACCAAGAGATACATTAAAATAATATAGCTCGAAGTCTTCGGACTTAGATTGCTCAAACTTATAATATGATAGAAATTGAAAAGGTTTAACATGCCTAACCAGTGATTTTTGTTTTAGTGAAGGCTTCATCTCCTGAACCTTATAATGTGGTAAAAAAAGCTTACCATGCCTAAATAGTTATTTTCCTTTGAGTGAAGGTTACATTTTTGTTAAGGCCATGGTAGAGGAGTTCAAATATCAATACTAGCAACATCAACAAAGTTCAACAATCAATGCCACCAACATTAAAGTACTTAAAGGCCTTCATAATATTGATCAAATGCCAATCTCATACCCTCACACATGATAGAATCAAATGGAAACATTGCAAACCCCCTGTTAGCGCTTGAAATTTCACCTCAGGCTGAAAAAGGTAAACCTCAAGGCAACATCAAACCACTTAGCCTCATAGCTAGCCCTACGGGGCGGGAAAGGGCTCTCTCCGGTCTATCTCGATAAAGATCTTCAATGGGCGAGATAACCAATAGGGTAACACTGATTTTAGGCTAGTAAACTGATCAAAAGGGTTGATTTGGGATTTTTAGGGTTTTTGGTGGCAAATTGAGGAAATGGCAATTTTGGGTGCGTGGATTGGACACAGTTTCTGCAGGGGGTTCTTTGGGGCGAGATAGGAGACAGTATTGATGCCTTAGATTGAGGTGAATGGATGAGAAAGACAGGTGAGGAGCTAAGGAGAGCAAACAATAACTTTGAATTCTCCTTAAACAGTAGAAAACATTGAAATTAAACAAACTTAAAAGCAGAGCATGACAGTCATGAGTTCTACTTTAACACTTCATTTGCTTAATGTGCAGAAGGAAAAGAAAGGAAATGATTCACATAACACACTTACAAGTACATAGAGAAACACACCATCAATACATGTAACCACAAGAATCCCAAAAAGGACTGCAAAACCCTGGTCTTCCTTAGCCAAAACTTGCAGAGATATAGTGAATAATACAATGATAGCTTCTCCCTCAAGAGTCCAACCTTCCAACCCCTGAAAATGATTAAGAAAATACATAATATAGGCAAGCCAACCTCTTCCCTTGCCTCTAGGGGTCGAGCTCATCCTTCTAGGAGCTGTTTCAACTAATTCTAAACTGAGCACTAAAATCTAGGCAGTCAAAACGACTTGCCTCTATAAGCTAGGAAATCAATTCATTCATTTAATTTTCACCTATCTCATGAATGAATCTTCTAGAAGAGATACATAAGTGTAAAAGTATCAAAAAATTACATTATTTACATCAAGGAGGATAACAATCCACTCCAAAAAGTCAAACATGGTCAAATTTGCGTTTTTCTGAGCTGTACAGTGAAATTTGGAGAAATTTGCCTGACGGGTCGCGCGCCTCTGCCTGATGAGTCGCGCGCCTGTGTAATTTTTACACTGCTAGAGGTGCCCTGACGGGTCGCGCGCCCTCAACGGGTCGCGCGCCAGGCTCAACGGTTCACGCTTTTGCAGGAGGATTTTGGAGGCCTTCCCAGTGTCAGAATCAGGTGCAGGATAGCTCTTTGGAAAGGTCCTTGAGTCTAATTTCCAACCCAACTGGAATTTTTCAATTTGGAGTTCATTTTCTTTGTCAAAAATTAAATCTCCCAAGACTGGTCAAAAAGTGCCAAATGAGGCTGCCTCAAGGAAGAGTGTTGTTGCAGTCAACTTTTGAATGCCTTCCTCAACCCCAAATTTAGCTCATGATAGCTCATTGGAAATATCTTTGTGTCTAGTTATCATTTTACCCATAACACAAATCATTTGGCCAACCAATCTAGGAGAAAACTTGATTTTCCCAAGGTCACTTCAGAGGTGTCTTTGATTCTCCTGAGGCAACGGTATTCTTGACATTTCTCTCAAACCATGACACCTGTGCAAAAAGTGAAGGAGGTTTTTCTTATTTGGAATGTTATGGAAACAAACCTCTCTCAGTTTTCCAAAATTAATCTTTTATTGCTCTGGAACATCATTTGAGTGTGACTTGTCCCGATGTGTGAAACAAGGGATTTTGCCGAAATGAAGCGAAATGAAGGGGATAAGGGGCTTCTAAATTCTTTGGGAAATTTTTGGGAGTGGGGAGGGATGTTAGGAAGCAGGGGAAAGTGGAATCATGGAGATCGAGGGAGGGGAAGGGGTCCAAAAGGGCAAAACACAGGCCAAACCTAGAAAATTGCCAGGTTGTAGCTAGAAACTAGGGTTTGTGCAAAAATGAGGAATTTGGCGGATCTAAGGGATGGGAAGTGTTTGATAAGGTACTTTAAGGATAGGGGAAGGTGTATGAACATCAGGATATAAGTTTTGCCGATGATTTGACCGTCCAAGAGAAATTGCCATCAAAACCCTAGGAGAAGGAAATGACCTTGCCTAGGTGCCACTGAAGCATGAACAAGATGTAAAATGACTCATTAGACACTGACATGATAATGAAAACCCTATGAATGATGATAGACTCAGCTGAATAGTGACATAGATTGGCATTTGGACAAATTTAGAAGGAGTGAAAGTAAACCCTAAACCTAATGCCTAGTGACCAAATTTTGCTTGAAGACTCACTGAAATGACAAAATTTGACTTGGAAACTCTGAGACCACTTTGTAAGAGCATATTTGATCACTGGAGGAAGGCTGGAAAGACTGACACTAACATTGGCTCCAATGGGGATGGTAGCTCTTTGGAGGTGCCAAGAACCACAGATCTCTGTAAGAGCTTACCAGTGCCTTATCTATTGGGCAATGGAGTCAAAAACTCAAACTACAATGCATGACTGAAAACCGACACAAACTATCTTAACAACAAGACTGAAAATTGACTCACAAAGGACTCATGACTCAACTAAAAACTGACTCGATACTTAAACACAATCGACCAACTGAAAATGATGCTCAAAGGGGAGCTTATTCATCAAAACCTACTCTAACAGTTTCATTCATCACCTGATCAAGTGAAATGAAACAACCAATGCAACCAAGTAATTATTCTGTCTGTTGGTTGATTTCTCCGCAAGTGCTCACTTATGAATAACAAGAGAGAACTCCTGAAAGGCAACTCCCATGACAACTTAGAAACAGATCCGTTGAATGACATGAATTCTCTATCCGCCTCCAAAAACACTGCATAAGGATCTTGAAGTTCATGCACACTGGAACTTAGCTCATCCAATGGATTACTTCTCGTTTCCTCATACCATGAATGCAAACTTTGATTTGAGCCTTGTGACGAGACCTCTGCTGAAAATGACGAAGAAACCGGCTGCCGGATCAAGTTCATATCAGCACATGTTTCAAGCTCACATATAGACAATGGAGAAAAACTTTGACTGCAAACCTCATCCAAAACATCAGCTATTGGATCATGAAAAACTTGAAAAGACTGCTGTAATGTATCCATTGAAAATGTATGACATCCTTCTAGCTGTTCATCTTTTTCTTGAGAGATTTTACGAAGATTTTGCCTTATAAACTGAAATGCTTTGAAACAAAAGGGTATAGAATCTTCCTGCTTCATCAAATCATGTAATTCGTCCTCCACAACTTCATCTGTAATCTGCCCTTCAATTTCATTTGGTGGCAGCAAATCTGATGCTACAGGCTGCTCAAGAATTTTGTTATTTGTCTCATCCTCAACATTAACACTGAGAGATTGCTGATTTGTTATAGGCTGTTCATTTGAAGATCTACTATGCAATCTACCCTTCAAAAACTGAAATGATTCAAAACAGAATGGTACGGAGTCACCTTGAACCATTAAATCATGTGTGTCCACTTCCAAGTCTTCAGCTACAACTTGACAATCAATGGCTTTCGGGGGTTGTAAATCTGAATATGAGAAGTCTTGAACAAAATTTTCATTGCTCTCAAGATGATTCAAATCAAGACTTGTTGACATTTGATTTCTGATTGCATGGTAGTTATCTCTGATGAACTGAAACGAATCAAAACAAAAAGGCAAATATCCTTCATTTACTTCAAATTTTGCTGCACTTTCCTCATCAATGTCATAGCTGATATGTGATGGCTAAACATTGTATTCAAGCTGCTGAAAATGAACTTTTTCCTCCCACAAACTAGCTGCTGATTTATCTGCAAGATTAGCTTTTGTTTGGAGAACATAATCATCATCATACTGATCAAACCGAGGCAAATCATCAGTAGAAAACATATCATCAAGCATGCAGGTCATATCAACAGTGCTTTCTTCGCCAAGGTGATCTACAAAACAATCATTATCAGATCTATGACAACTAGGATAAGAAACAAAATGTTTTGGATCAGCAACTTGTTCTTCTTCAATCAGCGCGCCATGAGCTTGAACATCATAATCATTTCTTGCGTTGATCTTGTCCATCATCTTTTCCACTGCACTTACCAAAATGTCAAGCTTCACCTCTAGAGATGTTGATTCGGCCAGATCTATGTTTTTCATCTCTTCCTCCTTCAACCTTGCCCTTCGGATCAGCAGATGCGCCTCTACACTTACTGCACTGTTTTGCATCTCGTGAAGTGTTGCAATATCCCTTTCTCTCAGCTGAAACTCCATCTCCGGATCAAAGGCACCCAGATAGTGCAAGAGAGCTGATCTAGGAGTAGGCCTTATATCAACTGGCATCGAATAATAAACTTGGTTAAATCTGGCTGAAAACTATTGTATTGTCTCCCCTGGTAATCTTTTCAGCTGGTTATACTCTTCTACAATCAAGAAAAGGTTCTGCCCGATCATCCACCTATCGAGAAAAACTTTGACGAACTGCTGGAAATCTGAGATGCTCGCATTAGGCAGGGTTTTGAACCAACTCTTCACTTTAGCTTGCAAAGAAAGAGCAAAAAGCCTTATACTAACATCTTCATCATCAACTTCAAAAAGATCTAGAAAAGTCTCAACATTCTGCACATGTTGCTCAGCGTTGACATTCTTACTTTCACCATCAAACCTCGGCAAGTATATATCATAGTTTTTGGGGAAAGCATGAAGAACAGAAGGTAAAACAAGAGGTTTATACCGATCTGGAATTTTACAAGGTGTAGGGGTATGTACAGCAGGTATAGAATCAGTCTTGGTTGCTTGAGATTCATCAATTTGAAGATGGTCATCACAAGATTTAGAAGAAAGGTCTTGATCAAGCTCAAAGGTATGCAAATCTTTGGTATTCACAATTTTCAAAGGGAAAGAATCAACTGCAGGCCGAGGATCTCTTCTCAAATACAATATACTTTGCAAAGCCTTCTTGACATTCTTGGGAAAAGAGAAGAAATAATTTATGACAAAGAACAACATGTCTTGGATGAAATTCCAACTTGAATACCTGATCTGTCCATGTTGTCCTTTCATGTTTTTGCTGGTCGGGATCATCCTTCAGTGGAGTCTTTGGATCTGATCTCGAAAATGATTTAGAGTCGCCAAGTGAATGATTTCAGCCTTTCAAGTGTCTGATCGTTGTCCACCATCAACAATCAGATCTAAACTTGATACATGTACTGGGGTAAAATGCAAATGAAGTGGTCGTATTCAAAAGCTCACGGAGATTGACTGAAGCAGCGTTTATCTACTTCCGCTAATGCAAAGCAAAAGCGTTTCGAAGGCTACCTGGCATAACTTCAGGCTCCATCTAAGACTTATGAAACAAACACATCAATCAACAAACAAGTTTGTTCTCCCCAGTATGGTAGCCAATATGTTAGCGCTTGAAATTTCACCTCAGGCTGAAAAAGGTAAACCTCAAGGCAACATCAAACCACTTAGCCTCGTAGCTAGCCCTACGGGGCGGGAGAGGGCTCTCTCCGATCTATCTCGATAAAGATCTTCAATGGGCAAGATAACCAATAGGGTAACATTGATTTTAGGCTAGTAAACTGATCAAAAGGGTTGATTTGGGATTTTTAGGGTTTTTGGTGGCAAATTGAGGAAATGGCAATTTTGGGTGCGGGGATTGGACACAGTTTCTGTAGGGGGTTCTTTGGGGCGAGATAGGAGACAGTATTGATGCCTTAGATTGAGGTGAATGGATGAGAAAGACAGGTGAGGAGCTAAGGAGAGCAAACAATAACTTTGAATTCTCCTTAAACAGTAGAAAACATTGAAATTAAACAAACTTAAAAGCAGAGCATGACAGTCATGAGTTCTACTTTAACACTTCATTTGATTAATGTGCAGAAGGAAAAGAAAGGAAATGATTCACATAACACACTTACAAGTACATAGAGAAACACACCATCAATACATGTAACCACAAGAATCCCAAAAAGGACTGCAAAACCCTGGTCTTCCTTAGCCAAAAATTGCAGAGATACAGTGAATAATACAATGATAGCTTCTCCCTCAAGAGTCCAACCTTCCAACCCCTGAAAATGATTAAGAAAATACATAATATAGGCAAGCCAACCTCTTCCCTTGCCTCTAGGGGTCGAGCTCATCCTTCTAGGAGCTGTTTCAACTAATTCTAAACTGAGCACTAAAATCTAGGCAGTCAAAACGACTTGCCTCTATAAGCTAGGAAACCAATTCATTCATTTAATTTTCACCTATCTCATGAATGAATCTTCTAGAAGAGATACATAAGTGTAAAAGTATCAAAAAATTACATTATTTACATCAAGGAGGATAACAATCCACTCCAAAAAGTCAAACATGGTCAAATCTGCGTTTTTCTGAGCTGTACAGTGAAATTTGGAGAAATTTGCCTGACGGGTCACGCGCCTGTGTAATTTTTACACTGCTGGAGGTGCCCTGACGGGTCGCGCGCCAGGCTCAACGGGTCGCGCGCCAGACTCAACGGGTCGTGCTTTTGCAGGAGGCTTTTGGAGGCCTTCCCGGTGTCAGAATCAGGTGCAGGATAGCTCTTTGGAAAGGTCTTTGAGTCTAATTTACAACCCAACTGGAATTTTTCAATTTGGAGTTCATTTTCCCTATCAAAAATTAAATCTCCCAAGACTGGTAAAAAAGTGCCAAATGAGGCTGCCTCAAGGAAGAGTGATGTTGCAGTCAACTTTTGAATGCCTTCCTCAACCTCAAATTTAGCTCATGATAGCTCATTGGAAAGATCTTTGTGTCTAGTTATGATTTTACCCATCAAGAAAATCATTTGGCCAACCAATCTAGGAGAAAACTTGATTTTCCCAAGGTCACTTCAGAGGTGTCTTTGATTCTCCTGAGGCAACGGTATTCTTGACATTTCTCTCAAACCATGACACCTGTGAAAAAAGTGAAGGAGGTTTTTCTTCTTTGGAATTTTATGGACAAAAACCTCTCTCAGTGTTCCCAAATTCATCTTTTATTTCTCTGGAACATCATTTGAGTGCGACTTGTCCCAATGTGTGAAACAAGGGATTTTGCCGAAATGAAGCGAAATGAAGGGGATAAGGAGCTTCTAAATTCTTGGGGAAATTTTTGGGAGTGGGTAGGGATGTTAGGAAGCAGGGGAAAGTGGAATCGTGGAGATCGAGTGAGGGGAAGGGGTCCAAAAGGGCAAAACACAGGCCAAACCTAGAAAATTGCCAGGTTGTAGCTAGAAACTAGGGTTTGTGCAAAAATGAGGAATTTGGCGGATCTAAGGGATGGGAAGTGTTTGATAAGGTACTTTAAGGATATGGGAAGGTGTATGAACATCAGGATACAAGTTTTGCCGATGATTTGACCGTCCAAGAGAAATTGCCATCAAAACCCTAGGAGAAGGAAATGACCTTGCCTAGGTGCCACTGAAGCATGAACAAGATGTAAAATGACTCATTAGACACTGACATGATAATGAAAACCCTATGAATGATGATAGAATCAGCTGAATAGTGACATAGATTGGCATTTGGACAACTTTAGAAGGAGTGAAAGTAAACCCTAGACCTAATGCCTAGTGACCAAATTTTGCTTGAAGACTCACTGAAATGACAAAATTTGACTTGGAAACTCTGAGACCACTTTGTAAGAGCATATTTGATCACTGGAGGAAGGCTGGCAAGACTGACACTAACACCCCCAAACCATGAAATCCTAAAAACCATGAAGTCTACTGAATTTTGAATGAAATCTAACATTTTGGTTTCTCCATATGAAATCCAATGAGGTCAAAACCACTCTCAAACATCTAGAGTCATTTCATGGTAAGGTTAAAAAATTAAGTAAAAGGATGAAAATGAAAGATAAAGGAAATATCACTTTTACTTTAAAAATTTAACATTATCATTGTTTGTCAGCATTGCTAGAGTTGAGATGTGTGAGGCAAATGAGAGGGGAGACATGCTTTTATTGGAGGGGTTATTTTTAGAGGGAAACAACCCCACACTTCCCTCAAAACCACTTCAAAACTCACAAAATTGCATTATGTGGGGTTCACAGCTAGCTTAGCAATAAACCAGCCGATTTATGATAGAACTGACTAGTTTATGGGAAAATTGATTGGTTTTGTCATAAAATGATCGGTTTATGGTCGATTAGACAAAAAACCATTGGGGTCACTCAGATAAATTGATTTTTTAACCAGTTCGATGGCCTAGGCTAATGAACTGAATAGTTTGAACTGTTTATGGTTCGAACCGGCCGATTTTGATTACTATGGCCGAGAGACCACCTTCTCTCGAGAACCATAATTGAATTGCAAGGTGTGATCTTTCATTGTTATAATGGTGGATGATAGATGTGGAGGCCAAATGGAGAAGGAAAGTGTTTAATGTGCTTTAAATGCTCGAGGGGGGTGGGCTTGACACCACCCCTTCTCCCTTCTCGAGGCGTTGTGAGAAGCGAGTTAAGAGCACTCCCAATATCTATTTCCAGGTTGGATGCACTACCAACTTGATATGCATGAGGTCTAGGTCATCATGGCTACGACACAGAGCCGGGGATTAATTATACATCATTAATCATATTATTAATATTAATAATATTCATACTAATATTATTCCTTATTAGGTTGTTATTTGTTTTTCACATTTTGTATATTTATTTACATTTTAATCTTTGTTTGATATTTAAGGTTATAAATTGTCATTATTATATTATTACTTCATGAATTATTTTGGGTCTTTCTTATTTTAGTAATTATTTGAATAACCCATTTCCCTATTATTATTATGATTAATGATTCGCATATACATATAGTTATAATGTTTGTTTGTCGTTTAGGGTTCTAGGCTATGTTATAATGTTTGTTTTTCTATATATATATATATATATATATTCTTATATAAATATATTTTACTATTTTTATTTATTATTACACTATTATATTGATTATGATTGTCATATTAATATTAATATTAATATTATTATTATTATTATTATTAATTTTATTTCTTTTCCTTTTTTGTTGGGTTAATTTTATTTTTTAGATTCCCTTAACACTCATCTTTGACTTAACATCTATTTGTCTCTCTATTATTTATACTATTGGTCTTATCGAATTTTTCATCTTTTAATCCTAATGATGAGTCACAATTGCTGGCTCAAAACTTAGTGTGATGGATCCGGAAAAATTCAAACAAAATGGTTCACATTACAAAAGCCTTAACTCTGAAATGTCAAATATTGTTTGTTGACACCCCTAAAGGGCTACATATTGCTTCCAATTTCAAAACATATATAGAGATAGACTATCTACAAAAATTGCCCAACAAAAAACAAAATTTGCAACCACACATACTTTAGTTGAGTTGATCTGTTGCCTCAGACAGAGGCTTGTTGAGGTATGGTCCTTGTCCACCTAGCCTCCAATTCACACTATCAGAATCACCTAGTCTGATATGCAATACCTAAACTTGTTCTTGCAATTCCACTATCCGCAAACAAAGCGCATTTCCCTTGTCCTCTTGTCTGGCATTTTTTTTTGTCAAGGCTAGAGCTTTTCCATCTCTTGCACCATTGTCATCATTTGCTCCTTGAGATTCAAATTCATCGTGAGTAAATCAATTTGAAAAACATCCAATTTCTTCCTTAGTTGGTCAATCTTGTCCTTGCAACCACAACTAGGAGACCATGTGCAACTGTTATTGCTCGTTGCACCTTCCTGGACTTTCTTTATAATGATTTTTCCACTCACATTACTTGTTTTCTTTGGAAAGTTTTTACCCCTCATAGGGTGTGTTAGCTGACTCGTCTAGTCATCCTCCATAACTATCCCCCGAGAGCCTCGATGTGCATGGTTGACATTCACCCAAGTGTGCATGATATACATAGAGCTTCTTGGCCCAAGAGCACAAATACCATCCATACAAACATTTAGACAAGTGCCCCTGCGCAATTGCTTCAATAAAACTCTCGTACTTGTTCCTAGAGGTTGGTCTACTCTAAAACCGACATGGATTATTGGATAACAAATTTTCAAGCACCCATTCTCCAAATAGTGATCTCGGGCTTCCCTTATCGAGCTTAGCCCAGCCACAACTGCTAGTTTGTGATTGAATAAATACCAAGAAACGTCCACCCCATAAAGCCAACAGTTTCCCAACACCCTGTAAGTCTTAGGCTTAGGAAAAAGGTAAAAAATGGACATTAATATAGAAGTATCCTCCAGAGAAGGAGGCACCCCAGCATGGAAATGGAAGTTATTCCATGGTACCTACCATATCCACCTCTGTCTGTTGCATCTCCAAATAGAATGTCGAATTCAAGGACTAATATGGCAAGTAGTTATGTTGTTGTAGTGGCAAATACACTATTCCTTTAATCCCACATGCTACCGACCTTCCTCATAATTGTTATACTGCAAAGTGTAATCAACACTAAAGGTGAATTTCCTGTGCTTAAACTATACTTCAGTCATCATGGTGAGCTTAGTCTGTGTGATGATTTCTAAATTATTTTAGTTGTATGCATTGAAATTATAGGGGGTGCCACAACAACCATAGGGACCCCCACCCATTTTTTATTTATGATACCTTGCCTAGATCATGGACTTATGTTCATGGGCATTGTAATAATGTTTTGGAATTTTTCCATAGGCCATAAGATTTTCTATAGTCAATCTATAATGGTAATAAATTAGATTAATTGGGGCGACTGAGCGACTATGATGTTTACATGGATTTGGGCACTGTTTCTATGGTGAGAGTGCTAGGGTTGGTTTCTATTCTCTATTGAATATCGATGGAGTTTTGGTGGAAGCTGGTGATGTTTTAGTTCTTCCAAGGCTTTTCAAGTTTCTCAAAGTTTGTTTTTTATAGGGTATTGTTTTATTATTGGTTGTGGCTTGTACTAGTTGCTATTAGTTTAGCTGTGAGAATTATGGTGCTAGGGTCATTGGTGAACCTATGTTGCAACACTCCTTGAATCTATTCTATTTTTTCCCCAGCACATGGGAGGTCTCTTGTATTTTTTTTATGCATTTTTGGTCATGGTAGTTTGGTTGCATCATAACCTTTTGTAAAAGGCGACGATGCTGTGAACATGGATTCATGCATTAGTTCCTTCAGTGAAAATGCTTGGGTCGGTTTCTAGTCTCCATCAATCATCTGTAACAGCCCTAGTAAAAATTCCATGTAATAAAAGTTAATAATGGCAATAATAATAACCACAATTGATGGGACACTTATTCCAAGCTGAATTTTGAGCAAGACATCCTAGTTTGGGTGTTCATTCGGTTTATTATGGCTAAGGAAAATAACAAAGGCAATGGCTAAGGCTTTGGAAACGAAAGATGACATTTTTCGCACATTTATTTATGAAAATAAAGGAAACTAGGGGAAAAGGAAGGTGAAAGGTCACAGGTTGCATGTGAGGAGGAAAATGAAGGAAAATAATGGAAAATGAAGAAAATAGAGGCCTAATTGATAAAAAGGCTTCCGAGGATCAGTTTGTAATCATTTGTCAGTTCAGTTTCGGAGCTCTCTCATTATTCTCTCTCTCTCTCTCACTCTTGGACACTTAGAGTTTTCTTGGAGCACTTTGGCATTGGATCAAGAAAGGCAAAGAATGAAAGAGGGAGCAAGGGGAAAGCAAGGAAGAGCGGGATCAAGCAGCTACAACAGTATTCTTTGTAGGTATCGATTTGCACGTGTGTTTTCCTTGCTAGATTTGGCATGCATGGTATTTCATGTGGTTATTTTTCTATTATGGCATCGGTTTGATAGGTGTGACAGTGTTTTCAGCCTAGCCTTTCCATTTCTGGATAGCCTGGGTGTGATGGGGTTCTCGTGTTTTGGTTGAGATGGATTGGCGGATGGATTCGAAGCTGAGTGAGGTGGATCTCTAAATGATAGAACACATGGCCTAGTGGTCCCTGAACCAGACTGTAGATCATGATAAAGCCACTATCCTAGTAACACCTGAGCCATAATGTGGGTTACGGTAAATCTAGGATTGTGTGCCCCAGTGGGCCTAGGAATCCTTGTCGGTGAATGGCGAGATATATGGTAAATCCAAGAGGTGGATTTCTCTTCGTTGGGACTAGTAATCCCAGGTTGGGATATGTGGTAAATCCTAGAGAGTGGGTCTCGGTTTAGGGCCTAATGATTCGGTGTGGATTGCGGTAAATCCTCAAAGACTAGGAGACAGGAAAATCCCTCACGGTGTAGGTGGAGAAATCCAGTGGAATCCATGCTTGTTTGGCCTAGTGATCAAGTGGAGATCATGGTAAATCCTGTTATTACATGTTTATTGTGTTGGCCTAGTGATCTAGGATGGATCATGGTAAAGCCTGGTTTCTATTGATGAGGGTCAGGTGGTTTAGCCTCAGGATGCCCTGGTTGGTTCTTTTGGTTTGAGTCCCAAATTCATGCTTGGAATATGGCACGAGGGTGAATGGATGAACAGAGACTTGTCTCAGCCATTCTATGGTCGGGTGGAATGTGGTAGCCCCATCCTGGGTTTGGATTTTTCATCATCAATATGAGGTTATTTCTCTTTGTAGTTCTATGAGTATTATATTGGTTTATATGCGGATCATATGGTTGTGATTTCATTGGTATTTCTGTTGTTACTATGTTGGTTATCTATATGTTTTATGACAGTGGCTATGTATGGCTCTCATCATGTTTTTACTTGTCAATGAATGAAAAATGTATCTATGATCTAATAGATGATAATGCGGAAAATGATATAAGGGAACAATGCTTCATAGCGATTCTCAGATAAGTATGAGACCCCTATGATTAAATTTGTTGTTTACACCTATAGATTACATATTTGTGATATGTTTGACGAAATGCCTATCATGGCTAGTATGGGTCCGGTTAAGGGCTTGTTCAAGTATTTGCATTTGCATCGTTGTTTCCTTGTTATCTTTCTATTTTGAAGGTGTCATTCAACTATGGGCAGTGACCTGAGCTTTGGGCCTGAAAAAGTGGCTCAAATCCCAGGGACGTTGGCACAACATTGGGAAAAATAGTCCTTGGACGCTGGCATTCCTTGGCATGAGAGCATCCAGAGCCTCCTGGACGTTGGCATGCCCATATCACAGGAGCATCCGGGGGTCAAGTGGTCTAAAAGTTGAGTGGGACCCAGGGGATAGCTACCTAGGTGGTTGGGATGGTTCCTGGGAGTATTGTAGATGATGTGGAAGGTCTGTATGTTGTGTTTCCATTGATTCCACTTCCTTAAGGTCACATAGGAGGTTGAATCCAATCATAGTAGCCTCTCGTCACATGTTTACCCTAGTTGGTCGGTTACTTAGGTAGATGTGGGAGGAGGGTGTTACAGAGTGGTATCAGAGCATGGTTCACCCCTCGGACTGGATGGGCAGTGTGTTGGTCATGCATTCATGTCATTTTCATGTGTGTTAATCATCCTTGTGGTCTATGTGCTTGTTGCATATGCATGGTGTCAGTCATGGTTGTAGTGATGTTGCCATGTGAAAGAGGATGTTGTTGTTATGAAGTATGTCGTCATGAGTGTATGATTGGTTACATGTTATTTATGCTTGCGTATTGTCAGTATATGTTGGTATGGTTTTTGTTGTCATGCATGAGGTCATGGTATGTGTAGTTGATATGGTCATGCATTGATGATTGGACTCTAGCTAGACTGATGGTTACATGGTTATGTGCTTATGTATTATATGTATATATGATGTCATGATTATGTTATACATGTAGTACATTGATTTTTTGTTCTTGCAGATGAGATATCCTCCCCGAATTATGCTAAGGTACGTTGGTTTATTGTGATTTTGTTTAGCTGACATAGTATGCCTTGCAGGAAAGAGATCAAAATGACTAGCAAGATGGTAGACTACAAAGACTCTCCCTATGAATCAGATGAGCAGCGTGGTGTTGGGCACTCTTCTGATTTGGCAGACACATTGAGAAGCTTGAAGGAAGAAATAAGGAGTTGTAAGGTGGACAATGAAAAATCATACAGGCACAAGAGAAACAAGCAGAGGTTAATGCAATACTTATTCAAAGTTTGTCGGAATTGCAGCGACAAGGGCCACTTCGAATCAGCCATGGACATGAGGAAATAACTATTCGGGCATATGGTAGTAAGTCTCATGGTGGTCACAGGTCAGAGAGATATGACATGGTTAGATATGGAAGATTGTGGGATACTCCGGATAAAAGAGGTGATGGATACATGTATTATTCTAGTTATGGTTCTGATAGGCATCATTATCGTCATCATTATCATCCTTATAGGAGGAGTGATAGGGGATACTTGCCAGATGAGTTTAAGAAAGAAAAGCCACCTACTTTTGATGGAGATGTGAAGAATCCAAAAGATGTAGAGGCTTGGATACTTGGGATGAACAAATTCTTTGAGTTGCATGAATACACAGATAATATGAAGGTTAGAATAGCTATCTTCAGCTTGAGAGGTAAAGCAGACATCTGGTGGGAAGATGTCAAGTAGGTCAGAGACATCAGGACAGATGACTTGACTTGGCATGAGTTCAAGATGCTTTTCAGGAAGAAATATTTGTTAGAAAGGTACTACGATAGTAAGGCCAAAGAATTATATGAGCTAAATATGGGATCAATGACAGATGAAGAGTACACGACTAAGTTCCTGGAGCTATTGAGGTATGTACTGTATCTTAAAGATGAGAAGGCTAAATTTCAGTGATTTGTTAGTGGTTTTCCATTAGCATTTAGAGATCGGATTGAGTATGATGAGCCCGGTCACTTGAGGAAGTTATTGGGAAATTGAAGCATTGCTATGAACAGTCAAAGCGTAAGAATGAATCTCAGCAAGGATGGAAAGGGAAAGACAAAGGTAAAGGTAAATGGAAGCTTAAAAGAGCAAGGCCTCAGAATGTAGATGAAAAAGAAAATTTGGCACCATAAAAAAGTTTCAATGCAGCTAGACATGGACATGGATCACAACAATAGCATAGAGGTGAGGGTACTGGTCGGTTGGAGTGTTGGACATGTGGTAAGGAGCACCTTAAGAGAGATTTTCCACAAAATCAGGGTGGTAGGCCTCAGATATATAGTGCATAGGAGGCACAAACTGTTGGGGATGTTGGTCAGAGTGTTCCTCATATTTATGTAACATTGGATAACGAACAGGCAGATCATCAGGCATCTACCATTGAGATGGATGGTAAGCTTTGTAATAAATTTATTTCTACTTTGATTGACCCTGGATCTAATTATAGCTATGTTAGTCCTAACTTGGTGGATAAGTGTGGTTTGAGTAAGGAATTTCATGCAGAATCTTGGTTAGTGCAGTTGGCTACAGGTACAAAGAAGCGAGTTCATCATTGGGTAAGAGCTTGTGCATTTGATTTGAATGGTATGCCTACCACAACACATTTGAATGTATTATCGTTGGAATCATATAGTATGTTGTTGGGCATGGATTGGTTGTACCTTCATAGGACCAATATGGATTGTTATGACAAATCCATTGAGTGTGTGAATGATAATGGGGAACCAAGAATATTATAGGGAAAGTAGAAAGCCACATCAGTTAGGATGGTGACAACTATGCAGGAAAAGCGCAATCATAGGAAAGGGTGTGTGTTATTTGTAGTGCACATTTCTAGTGACAAAGGTAAGGAAGTTGAGGATGTAGATGTTTTGAGCAGGTACCCAGTTCTACAACAGTTTCAGGATGTGTTTCCCGAGGAGATTTCAGAGTTTCCACCTCACAGGGAAGTAGAATTTTCTATTGAGTTAGTGCCAGGGGCAGCTCCAACATCAAAAGCACCTTACAGGATGAGCACACTTGAGTTGGTAGAGTTGAAGTTGCAATTGAAGGAAACGTTGGACAAGGGATACATTAGGCTAAGTGTATCACCATGGGGTGCACCGGTATTGTTTGTGAAGAAGAAAGATGGTACTCTCATATTGTGCATTGACTATAGGCAGTTGAACAAAGTGACCATCAAGAACAGGTATCCATTGTCGAGGATTAATGACTTGTTCGATCAATTGAAGGGAGAAACAATGTTCTCGAAGATTGATCTGAGATTCAGATATCATCAGGTATGCATCAAAGAGGAGGACATTTACAAGACAACTTTTCAGACCAGGTATGGGCATTATGAGTTTTTTGTAGTTCCATTCGGATTGACTAATGCTCCAGCTACATTTATGTGCTTAATGAATAATGTGTTGCATCTGTATTCAGATAAGTTTGTTATTGTGTTCATTGATGACATATTGGTATATTCTAAAAATGAGGAAGAGCATGTCGAGCACTTAGCAGCAGTGTTAAGGTTGTTCAGAGAGCATCAGTTGTATGCTATGCTCAGCAAGTGCAGTTTCTTTCAGACTGAGGTACACTACTTGGCACATGTTGTTTCCAAGGAGGGCATAGAAGTGGGTCTAGAAAATATAAGGGCCATCATGGAGTGGGTAGCTTCCAGGAATGTGGATGAAGTGAGATCTTTCATGGGGTTGGTAGGTTATTACACAAGGTTCATCAGGAAATTCTCAAACATTGCTCATCCTATTACATCATTGCAGAGGAAAGGTAAGAAGTTTGAATGGACAGAGGAGTGTGAGGCCAGTTTTGAGCAGCTTAAGCAGTTGTTGACACATGCACCAGTGTTACATATTGCAGATCCGGAAAAAGAGTTTGTAGTATGTACAGATGCTTGCAAGAGAGGACTTGGTGGAGTCCTTATGCAGGAAGGACATGTGGTATGCTATGAGTCACGAAAACTAAACGAGCACGAGTAGAACTACCTGACACATGATCTTGAGTTAGCAATGATCATACATGCATTGAAGATGTGGAGGCATTATCTTCTTGGCAGGAGGTTTGTACTGATGAGTGATCACATTGGGTTGAGGTATTTGTTTGACCAACCAAATCTGAACACCCAACAAGCTAGATGGTTGGCCACGATCAGTGAGTTTGACTTCAAGATCAGGTACATCAAAGGAAAGGAGAATAGGGTCATAGATGCTCTTAGCATGTGGGTACAAGTAAATCACTTAGTAGTTATGAGCTCCCATGGGATAGACTTACAGAATAGGATATTGCAGGCAGGTTAGCAAGATGTCAGGTATTTGGAGATTGTGCACAGGTTACAACAAAGTATAGATATAGGTACAAGTACATGTAGTGGTACAGGTACATGTACAAGTAGTGGTACAGGTGCAGGTGCACTGCATGTGGACTATTGTCTCACAATAGATGGATTGGTTATATTTAGGGAGAGGATATATGTGTCAGATAGTAGTGAGCTCAATAAGGTGATCTTGAGGGAGTTTCACGCGAAACCATATTTAGGTCACTCAGGCTACCAAAAGACATTAACCGCAGAGAAGAAATTTTATTATTGATTGAATATGAAGAAGGATGTCGCAGAGTTTGTGGCTATGTGTCTCGAATGTCAGCGTGTGAAGGTAGAGTTTCAACATCCAGGTGGACTGCTACAGTGGATTATGATTCCAGAATGGAAATGGGAGGTCATTTCCATGGACTTTATCATAGGTTTTCCGAGGACAGTGAGACATCATGATTCCATCATGGTTATTGTGGACAGGTTGACAAAGGTTGCACACTTCATTCCAGCGAAGTCTACATTATTAGTTAGCGATGTAACACATATATTAATCAAAGGTGTGGTCATATTGCATCGTGTTCCAAAGAAGATTGTGTCAGACGGGGATGCAAAGTTCACTTCCAAGTTTTGGAAGGAGTTGTTTGCAGGTTTGGGCACAAAGTTGGCCTTCAAGACAACTTATCATCTGTAGACAGATGGACAGACTTAGAGGGTCAATAGGATATTGGAGGACATGTTGAGGATGTACATGATGAATCAACAGCGAAAGTGGTAAGAGTATCTTCCACTGGTAGACTTCGCTTACAACAACGGGTATCAAGAATCTTTGAAGATGATTCTATTTGAGGCATTGTATGGGTGGAGTTGAAATACTCCCATCAGTTGGAGCGATCCAATTCATAGGGTGTTGATTGGATCAAACATGTTAGCTGACATGGAATAGGAAATGAAGGTTATAAAGAAGAATCTATGAAGGTTTTAGTGTATTCAATGCCTTAAACTTGTGAAAAACCCTTAGAAACAAGACGAGCTTTATGTTTATCAACTTTCCCATCTGGTCCATACTTGGTTCTATAAACCCATTTGCATCTAACAAGTTTTCGTCCCTTTGGTAGAGGAACAATATCCCATGTATCATCTGCCAATAATGAATGATATTCTTCATTCATAGTTGCTTCCCAATCTGGATGGTCTGAAGCTTCTGCAAAGGTGTCAGGATCATAATTCACTGAAGCTTGAGCTAGTAAAGAAGAGGCTCTCTCGAACTGAGAACGTGTACGTCGCTGATCTGTAGGATCACTGGCAAGATCACCTGCTGCATCCCGAGTAGCACGGACCCATTTTGGAAGCTGAGGAGTTGAAGGAGGATCCTGAGAAGGTGGGGGAGGATTGTCATCCTTGCTTTCATCATCTGAAGAAGAAATATTTTCAAAAGTAGAAGAGATAGGAAGAGGTGGCACATCCGCCAAACTAGGCTCGTAGGCCGATATATTTTCAGCAAACTTTACATCTCTTCTAATGATAACATTCTTGGACTTAAGTGGAATAAGTCTATATCCTTTGACATCTTCAGAATATCCAACAAAAATACATTTTTCACTCTTAGGTTCTAAAGCTTTATGTTTCTCATCTGGAATATGGGCCCATGCTTCACTTCCAAAAACACGAAAGTGACTTACATCTGGTTTAATTGAGCTCCATGCTTCTTCTGGAGTGATATTCCTTAAAACCTTAGTAGGAGTGTGATTTATTATGTAATTTGCACAGTTAATTACTTCTGCCCAATAATTAAGACTAAGTCCTTTAGATTGAAGCATACAATTAGCCATTTCCTTTAAGGTGCGATTCTTCCTTTCAGCTACACCATTTCGTTGTGGAGTATATGGAATAGTATGTTGCATTTGAATTCCATTCTCAGTGCAAAAGTTGATGAATTTGTTGTTAACATATTCTCCGCCATTATCAGATCTTAGCTTAAGAATTTGATGTCCATATTGTTTTTCAACAAAGGCCTTAAAGGCCAAGAACATGTTAAATACTTCACTCTTGAGTTTTAAGAAGTATACCCAAGTGCGTCTGGAGAAATCATCAATGAAAGTTAAGAAATACATGTAGCCAGAGAATGAAACAACTGGAAGTGGACCACATAAATCACTATGCACAAGCCGTAAAGGGGCTGAGGCGTGCCAAGAGGCACGTTTTTCAAAACTGTCCCGATGATGTTTTCCGAGTACACATCCGGAACAAACACCATCTCTGCAAGATACCATTGGAAGACCTGTCACCATATTTTCTTTACATAGATTCTGAAGAGAGCGATAGTTTAAGTGACCAAATCGCTCATGCCAAAGTTTGCTCACTTCATCGTTATGAGCAACAAATACTGAGGGAAGATTTGATGACCCAAAGTTGTGAAACTTATACAACCTTGTAGAATCATTAGCAATGCCAATAGCTAAAATCTGTCTAGGATCTCTTAGGTCCTTAATTACAACATCGTGAGGTGAAAATTCAACGATTTTACCTTCACCTGAATGAGTTATCTGATATATAGATAGAAGGTTGCAGGATAAGGTTGGAACACATAATACATCATTAAACTGACCATTGTCTAGATGAACAGTTCCAATCCCTACAACACTAAGAGATCTATCATCACCAACATATATATTTTTGGTGTTACAATCATTTAAAGAAGAAAACATGGCTTTGTTTTTGGCCATGTGATAAGAAGCTCCAGAATCAATGAGCCACTCATGAGAATGAGAAGAAGAAGATACATTTAGTGCATAGCTAGACTGAGATGCTTGACAACCACATGCAGAAAGTGCCATTCCTGAAGATGAAGTTGAAGTTGAAGAGTGCTCCAAATGGATGTTATGCTTCTTCATTGCTGCTTCCAAGGCTTCCATCTTCTTAAAGCATTTGGATTCTAAGTGGCCATCTCGATTACAAAAGTTGCAATGTCTATCAGTCTTCTTCCCTTTGTTTTTATGTGTCTTATCATTTTGTTGAAATGATTTTTCATTTTGAGGTTGAAATTGCTTAGGACCCTTGTTTGGTTTAGGACCATTCCTTTTAGGATACAACTTCTTAGGATTCTTTGGATTTGGTTGCTGCTGGGCGGCTAACGCTTTCTTAGAAGAGTTTCCAAGATTAAGAAGACCAAGGTGTAAGAGTTTTTCTTGTTCTCTTATTAAAGAATCACAAAAAGAATCAAAGGAAGGGGACTTGTAGTCTTGTCCTTGAGAAATAAAGGCTTCTTGTAGAATGGAAGGTGGAAACAAACACAGAGTAGGCTTGTTGGGTCCCTATAATACTAGTAATTACCCCATTACTATTGTAGTTATACCCCTTATTTATATTGTTGTGCCCCTATTACCCCCATATTGTTATTTATGTGCCCCATAGAATCCCTCTATTGTTATTTTTGTGGCTTTATATTATTATTGTTAGGTCGGCTGGATTATATTGTGACTCCTTAGACTCCTATATATAGAAAGGAGGTTTTGTCATTTGTATCATCCAAGAATTGTTCATTTATGTAATTTAAAGGAGGTTGCCCCCTCGAAGAGGCTGAATTCTAAGGCGTTGATCTCTCTTTTCTATCTTTTCTTGAGCTGGTTTCATAACATTTGGTATCAGAGCTTTGGATTCTAGGGTTTCGCTGCTCCAAACAGGTCATCGTGGCATTTTCGCTATAACTTTTTTTCTGTGACGTTTCAGAAGTCGCAAAAAAAACCCATTTGAGAAGAAATCGCGCTGAATCTTGGGTCCGAATTTCAGAGCTTTTCGCGTGATATTTGCGGAGATATGATCTGAGGAAGTTGGTCTTTTTGCAGACTCCTGAATTACACTCAAAACAGGTGACCTGGGGAAAATCGTCATAACTTTCTTTCTGAGCATCGGATTGAAATTTCGTAAGAAGGTACAGAAAGAGGACGGACTTTAGTTTTCGTTTATATATTTTTCAGAGTCAAAGGTTGAAACAGTGACACGTGGCACTTCATACAAGTTCGCTCTATTGAACTAGTCTATAATCAGGTCACTGCGGGAGATTGTGCATAACTCTTTCTTGGAGAATCCAATTTGGATCAGACTAGTGGTATTGGAAAGAGAACATAGAAGGCTACTACAGGTCACAATTTCAGAATTGGGTGATTCTAAATTACAGAGATACATCAGATTCAATATCAGGCTTCTACAAAGTAAAAAAAAGGTGTGTAGTTTTTTTTTAATTTTTGCATAAGCTTGGTTTGAAGGAATTCAAAGGGCATAGTAAAGTATTATTATCGGTAACTGATGCCCCGAGGAAAGAAAATGCAAACACCTAGTAAGGAACCTGAAAGCTCTAGCATGACTCATGAAGAAGAGGAAGAAATGCTACATGATATATCAAAATTACAAGAACAAGTGCAACAAATGTCACGCTCACAAAAGCTAACAGATGCTAAGATAAATGGCGTGGAATCTAAGATAAAGGGCATAGAAGCTCAGGTGAATGGCATGGACGCTAAAATTGATGGCATGGATGATAAGATGGAAGAATTGAAGATAAATATGAATAAGTTGCTACAAGAAATGGTCACTAAGGGTGAAAGAGTACTAAAAGAAACTCATGATGAGAACAAAAGAAATGTTAATCATGATTCCATAGACTCTAATGTTGGATCGAAGACTCACCATGTTCCAAAAATCGATATGAGGAAGTTTGATGGCAAGGATCCCGCCACATGGATATTACAGATGGAGCAATTCTTCGATCTCAATAATGTGCAAAACACACAAAAGGTACGTATGGCAACTTTATATTTGGAACCAAATCAGTTTGTATGGTATCAATGGCTTTGTTCTCGTAAACAATTTATCACTTGGGCAATTTTTACGGAAGAATTGATAGCACATTATGAGGATACAAAAAGCAACACTTTTTTTAGCCAATTGATAAGTCTCAAACAAAAGGGTTCAATAATGGAGCACATTGAGGAGTTCCAAAAATTGAACATAAGGGTAAAAGATATTCCAGAGGAGCATAGGATTGATGTGTTCATAGGGTCTTTAAAGGATAATATCCAACATGATGTGCGCCTTTGGGAACCTGATTCATTAGAGAAGGCATTCAGGTTAGCAAGAAAAATGGAAAGCAAAATTATGGCAACTAGGAAGCATACCATTCACAACTATAAAGACGGAAGTGTTGTTGCCCATAGTCTTCCACAACCTGCAAGGTTGACACCACAACAATTGAAAGAAAAAAGAGCAAAAGGGCTTTGTTACAATTGTGATAGCAAATACACAAAGGGTCATAAGTGTGGTGAGAAGAAATTATTCTACATAGATTGTGAAGAGGAAGAAGAAAAGGAGCAAGAAAGGTCAAAAGAAGAGGATATATTCCAGGAACAAAGCCTAGATGAAGAACAAATAAATCCGACCATATCTTGTAATGCATTGGCGGGAATTACCACTCCTCAAACCATCAAGATAGAAGGACAAATCAAGAAGAAAAAGGTAATAGTGTTGATTGATTCAGGAAGCACCCACAATTTTATTCATTGTAGGGTAGCAAAAGAATTGAATTGCTTCCTATATCCAGCACCAGAGTGTCAAGTGATGATTGCAAATGGAGGAACAATAAATTGTTCTGGAAAGTGCCATAATATCAAGCTATCCATGGGAGAATATGTATTGACTAGCCCAATGCTTTCCATTCCAATGGGAGGTGTTGATGTTGTACTAGGAGTCCAATGGCTACAATCCTTGGGTACAATAGCTTTTAATTTTCAAGAACTTTTCATGAAATTTTCTGTGGAAGGAAAGGAAGTTGAATTAAGGGGTATTGCAGGGAAACCAGGAAAGATAATCAGCTCTAATGGCATGACAAAGCTTCTAAAAAAGGAGCAAAGAGGTGTAATTGCACAATTATGTTCGCTAGATGTTTCCACATTGGAATCATCTATTTCTCCAGATCTCCAAAAAGTCTTGGACAATCATTCCAAGGTATTTGAGACTCCCAAAGGTCTCCCACCTATGCGTGATCATGATCATGCTATTCATCTGATTCCAGGAAGTGTTCCTCCAAACATCAGGCCGTACAGATATCCATATGTCCAAAAAAGTGAAATTGAACGTATGGTTGCAGAAATGCTAGAGGCTGGTATAATTCAACCGAGTCAAAGTTCTTTCTCAGCTCCAGTAGTATTGGTGCACAAGAAGGATGGATCATGGCGCATGTGTCCAGATTATAGGGAGCTCAACAAGCTCACTATTAAAGATAAGTTCCCCATTCCTGTCATTGATGAATTACTGGATGAATTGCATGGATCAATTTACTTCACCAAGTTGGATCTTCGTTCGGGATATCATCAAATCAGAATGAAGATTGAAGACATTCTGAAAACGGCATTTAGAACTCATGAGGGTCATTATGAATTTTTGGTCATGCCTTTTGGCCTTACCAATGCACCTTCAACATTTCAAGGTTTGATGAATTCAATTTTCAAACCATTCCTTAGAAAATTTGTGTTGGTATTTTTTGATGATATACTAATCTACAGCAAGTCTTGGAAGGATCATGTTGAACATGTTGACAAGGTGCTACAACTATTGGAGGAGAAACAATTATATGCAAAAAGATCCAAATGTTTCTTTGGAGTCCAGGAGGTGGAATATTTGGGTCATATTGTATCTCATGAAGGAGTTAAGGTAGACCCTAGCAAAATTAAAGCCATTAAGGAATGGAAAATCCCCACATCCATAAAGCATCTGCGAGGATTTCTTGGGTTGACAGGGTATTATCGCAAGTTCGTTAAGAATTATGGGAGAATAGCAACACCTCTAACAACATTATTGAAGAAAGATTCATTTTCATGGACTCCGGAAGCAACAAAGGCCTTTAAACATCTTAAAGAGGCAATGTGCCAAGCACCGGTCTTAGCTACACCGGACTTCAAAAAACCTTTATTGTGGAATGTGATGCTTCAGGAAATGGAATTGGTGTTGTTCTAATGCAAGATGAAAGACCCATTGCTTTTGAAAGTCGTCCAATCAAGGGAAAGTTTTTAAGCAAAGCTATTTATGAGAAGGAAATGTTGGCAATACTCCATGCACTTAAGAAATGGCGACCCTACCTAATGGGAAGACACTTCAAGGTAAAAACGGATCATGATAGCCTTAAATACTTTTTAGAACAAAGATTATCCTCTGAAGAGCAACAAAAGTGGGTCACAAAGATGTTGGGTTATGACTTTGAAATCATCTACAAAAAAGGGAAGCAAAATGTGGTGGCAGATGCACTCTCAAGAAAGGATGAGGATATGGAAGCATTGTTGTGTGCCATTTCTATTATCCAACCAGATTGGATAAACTAAGCAAAGGAGGAATGGAAGAATGACGAAGAAGTGTGGGCACTTATTGGAAAGCTACAACAAGATTCCAGTACTTCTGATACATTTAGCTGGAAAAATGATTCGTTATGGTACAAAGATCGCTTATACATCTGTAAGAATTCCTAGCTAAAACAAAAGATTCTTATGGAATTGCACACTTCTCCCTTAGGAGGGCACTCAGGATTTTTAAAAACTTACCACAGGGTTAAGAAGGAATTTTTTTGGGATGGCCTTAAATCAGATATTCAAAAGTTTGTGGCGGAATGTTTGGTTTGCCAACAAAATAAAGTTGAAACAATTAAGACACCAGGTCTATTACAACCTTTATCCATTCCAAGCCAACGTTGGGAGGAGGTTTCAATGGATTTTATCACAGGTTTACCCAAGTCTGAGGGAAAGAGTGTCATCATGGTGGTAGTTGACAGACTTACCAAGTATGCACACTTTTGTGCATTATCACATCCATTTAAAGCCAGTACAGTTTCTACTGCATTTATGGAAACAATTCAAAAGCTACATGGAAACCCAAAGATTATTGTAAGTGACAAAGATCCCATTTTCACTGGAAATTTTTGGACAGAATTATTTTCTTGTCTTGGTACTCAGTTAGCTCATAGCTCATCTTATCATCCTCAATCTGATGGGCAAACTGAGATAGTAAACAAATGTTTGGAAGGATATCTTCGTTGCTTTGTATCTGATAAACAGACACAATGGGTCAAATGGTTGCCTCTGGCTGAATGGTGGTATAACACTTCCTTCCATACAGCAACAAAAATGACCCCATTTATGGCACTTTATGGGTACCAACCACCATCCATCACATCATATTTAAGAGAAAATTCTAAGGTTCAGGCAGTGGAACATCAAATCGAACATCAACAACAAGTCCTCCAACTCTTAAAGGATAACCTCGTGTTGGCACAAAATAGAACGAAACAACAAGCAGATCAACATCGTAGTGAAAGAAGTTTTGATGTAGGTGATTGGGTATTCCTACGGCTACAACCATATAAGAAAATGTCCCTAAAGCAAGCTAAGAAGTATAATAAATTATCACCAAAGTATTATGGTCCGTACAAGGTGTTGGAAAAGATTGGTACTATGGCATACAAATTGGAGCTTCCTGCAGCTTCTCGATTGCACCCAGTTTTCCATGTTTCATGTTTAAAGAAGATCATAGGCGACAAGCTCCCAATTCAAACAATATTGCCAGAACTTGACGAGGAAGGAAAAATTATATTGGAACCGGAAGCAGTCACAGAAACAAGAACTCGACATCTACGAAATCGATCAATTTCAGAGTATCTTATCAAGTGGAAGAACTTATCCGCTGAAGATTCCACATGGGAGGATGAGAATTTTATGCAGAAGTACCCAGAACTGCTCAAGCGTTGAGGAAAACACTTTTTTGAAGGAGAGGGGCATGTTGGGTCCCTATAATACTAGTAATTACCCCATTACTATTGTAGTTATACCCCTTATTTATATTGTTGTGCCCCTATTACCCCCATATTGTTATTTCTGTGCCCCATAGAATCCCTCTATTGTTATTTTTGTGGCTTTATATTATTATTGTTAGGTCGGCTGGATTATATTGTGACTCCTTAGACTCCTATATATAGAAAGGAGGTTTTGCCATTTGTATCATCCAAGAATTGTTCATTTATGTAATGTAAAGGAGGTTTCCCCCTCGAAGAGGCTGAATTCTAAGGCGTTGATCTCTCTTTTCTATCTTTTCTTGAGCTGGTTTCATAACAAGGCTGGTCCCAACTTAGTAAGAATGGAATAGATAAGGTTATTATCTTCTTTCTTAACCTTAACACCTTCCAAGAGAAGTCTAAGGGTCTTGAACTTGGACAAAAAATCTTCAATGCAAGAAAAATTATTGGGGTCCAATGTAAGCAACTCATTTTCAATTTGATGGGCTCTAAGTTCATTTTTAATTCCAAAGACTTTAGTAATCTGTTTCATTGCTTCATCAGGAGCATCGAGTTCTGCAATATGGAATCTAAGATCTGGAGAAATAGACATCCCTATCAACCCACGTGCTTGGTCTTGCCTATTTTCCCATTTAGCTGCCTTATCTTCATCTTTCGGTTTGGTTTCTTGGCCTGAGTCTATTCTATAGAGACCTTTACTTCTAAGTAAATCCACAATGTAGGACCACCATTGGAAGTAGTTGGTGCTGTCAAGAATAACTGGCATGGACTTTACATTTTGACAGAAACTGAAGCTACAGGTGCTGAAACTAAGTGTTCCAATGGAAAGATCTCGAAAAATTAGGCTATTTCAAAAAAAGCAGTTCTGAAAACGGCTTCCGGATGAAGAAGTTATGGCTTTTTGAAGAAAATTTGATGAAGATGCCGACGAAGTGCGGGAATGTGCGGAAATGAAAAATCTGCCCCCACAAAAAGGAGACTTGAACTCAAGACCTCTACTCTCATAAATTAGCTTTGCACCAAGTGAGCTATACAAAAAGTTTGAGAGAGAGAGAGGGGGGGGGGCGGGGGGGGGGGTTGAAGCTTTGGGTTGCGTGCTTGCTTTGAGAAAGCTCTTTTTCCCTACAAAACAAAAAACACAAAACCCAACACGGACATACAAAAAAAAACGAACCTTGTGGCTCAAAGTTAGCTTTAGCCAGAAACTAAATATTTTCAAAAACGAACCTTGCGACTCGAAGTTAGCTTTAGCCGGAAACTAAATATTTTCCTCAATGTTTCTGATTTTCCGAGATCACACTAAGGCGCAGCGGAAAAGAGCATACACATGAGAAAAATCCTTCCTTTCTGTTTTTGATTTGCCCAAATCACACAGATTCGCGGGGCAAAGAGAATACGCAGAAATGAAAGGTATAGATCCGATAATAAAAAAGGCTAAATAAACCGAAACCGAAATAAACAGAGAGAAAATAACTGTAAACTGCAAATAAACATTGTATACCTCCAGATCTTAAAAATGACGCAGCTAGGGCTACCGGAAACCTTTTCCCATGAAACGAAAGGGGTTCCTCACTGGAACAGATGCTCCCAACACAACAAAGCAGTCCTCTTGGCCCGAAAGCAGTCAGAAACAGTAGATCTAGGAAATGGTAGTCAGATGCAGTTCTACCGGCAAAAGAGTTATGCAGATCATAACAAGTTTTTCAAGGAGTTCCAGGTTGGGGAACATGTATACTTGCACATTAAACCAAAGAAGATCTCCTTACGGATTGGATCATGTGCCAAGTTGGCACCACAGTTTTGTGGACCCTTCAGTATTATTGAGAGGATTGGGCCAGTAGCCTATTGACTTGCACTGCCTTCGACAATGAAATTCCATGATGTTTTCCATGTGCCATTGCTTAAGAAGTATGTTAAATATGTTGATCATGTGATTGACTGGTATGTATTGCAGGTGGAACCAGATGAAGAATTCCAACCAGAGCCTCAGTGTATATTGCAGAAAAGGTGCTCATGCTCCAGAACCGAGAAATCGAGTAGGTTAAAGTGCAGTGGAAGCACTTTGGGCCCAATGAAGCTACATGGGAGATGGCAGATCAAATGCAAGCTATGTATCCTTCATTGTTTGTCGGTTAAGGCAAAGCAGTTTTGGTATGGTGTTTTGGCATATGTTTTTGTACATGTTTGATGATGTTTTGGTATATGTACACATGTATATGGATGTAAATATCGCCATGAGCTATGTATAAAGCTCCAATAAGCAGTATGGGTGTCACGTCATTATAGTTGTCATGTTGTCATGATGGTTTGCTTCTCAGCAGGGTGATCATTGTAAATAATGCATCAAGCTATGTTATAAAGCTCCATGGGCAATATGATTTCCTTTCAGTGGTTTCGCTGACATATAGGTGTGGTTGAACACTGAGGATGGTGTCCCCCAAGGGGGAGGGTTCTGTAAAAGCTTTGGTGAAAATTCTATGTAATAAAAGTTTAAAAAAGGCAAAAATAATAACCACAATTGATGGGACACTTATTCAAAGCCGAACTTTGGGCAAGACATCCTAGTGTGGGTGTTCATTCAGTTTATTATGGCTAAGGAAATTGGCAAAGGAAATGGCTAAGGAGTTGGAAAGGCAAAATGGAATTTTTGGCACATTTATTTATGAAAATAAAGGAAATTAGGAGAAAAGGAAGGTGAAAGGTTGCATGTTGCATGTGAGAAGGAAAATGAAGGAAAATAATGGAAAATGAAGAAAATAGAAGCCTAATTGATAAAAAGGCTTTTGAGGATCAGTTTGTAACCTTTTTTCAGTTCAGTTTTGGAGCTCTCTCATTATTCTCTCTCTCACTCACTTTTGGACACTTAGAGTTTTCTTGAAGCACTTTGGAATTGGATCAAGAAAGGCAAAGAAGGTGAGAGGAAGGAAGGAGCAAGCAAGGAAAAGCAGGATCAAACAACTACATCAATATTCTTTGTAGGTATCGATTTGCATGTGTGTTTTTCTTACTAGATTTGGCATGCATGGTATTGCATGTGGTTATTTTGATGTTATGGCATGGGTTTTCCAGGTGTGACAGTGTTTTCAGCCTAGCCTTTGCATTTCCAGATAGCCATGGTGTGATGGGGTTCTCATGTTTTGGTTGAGCTGGATTGTCAGATGGATTTGAAGTTGAGTGAGGTGGATATTTGAATTATAGAACACATAGCTTAGTGGTCCCTGAACCATACTGTGGATCATAGTAAGCCACTAGCCTAGTAACCCCTAAGCCATACTGTGGGTTGTGGTAAATCCAAGATTGTGTGCCTCAATGGGCCTAGGAACCCTTGCCAGTGAATGGCGGGATATACGGTAAAGCCAAGAGGTGGATTGGTGTCTGTTGGGCCTAGTAATCCTAGGTTGGGATATGCAGTAAAGCTTGGAGAGTGGATCTCAGTTTAGGGCCTAGTGATCCGGTGTGGATTTCTGTAAATCCTGAGAGACTAGGAGACAGGGAAATTCCTCATGGTGTAGGTGGAGAAATTTGGTGGCATTCATGCTTGTTTGATCTAGTGATCGGGTGGAGATCATGGTAAAGCTTGTTATTACATGTTTATTGTTTTGTCCTACTGATCCGGGATGGATTACGGTAAAGTCTGGTTTCTATTGATGAGGATGATGTTGTTTAGCCTTGGGATGCCCTGGTCGGTTCTTTTGGTTTGAGTCCCGCATTCATGCTTGGAATATGGCACGGGGGTGAATGGCTGAAGAGATATTTGGCTTATCCATTCTAAGGCCGGGTGGAACATGGTAGTCCCATCCTGGGTTTGGATTTTGCATCATCGATATGAGGTTATTTATCCTTGTATTACTATGAGTGTATTGGTTTATATGTGGATCATATGGTTGTGATTTCATTGGTATTTATGTTGCTATTATGTTGTTTATGTATATGCTTTATCACATTGGTTATGTATGGACCTAATCATGTTTTTACTTGTAAATGAATGAACAATGTATCTATGACCTGATAGATGAACAATGTTTCATACCGATTCTCAGATAAGTATGAGACCCCTATGCTTAAATCTGTTGTTTACACTTGTAGATTACATATTTGTAATATGTTTGATGAAATGCCTATCATGGCTAGTAGGGGTTTGTTTAAGGGCTTGTTCAAGTATTTGCATTTGCAGCATTGTTTTCTCATTATCGTTTTGTTTTGAAGGTGTAATTCAATTCTGGGCAGTGACCTAGGCTCTAGCCTTGAAAAAGTGGCTCAAATCTTGGGGATGTTGGCATAACACTGGGAAAAATAGTCCCTGGACATTGGCATTCCTTGTCATGAGAGCGTCTAAATCGTCTTGGATGTTGTCATGCCCATATCATGGGAGCATCTAGGGGTCAAGTGATGTAAAACCTTAGTGGGACCCAGGGGCTATCTACCTGAGTGGTTGGGATGGTTCCTGGGAGTCTTGTAGCTGATGTGGAAGGTCTGAATGTTGTGTTTCCGTTGATTCCACTTCCTTAACGTCACATAGGAGGTTGAATCCAATCATAGTACCATCTCATCACATGTTTACCCTAGTTGGCCAGTTAATTGGGTAGATGTGGGAGGAGGGTGTTACAACATCGATGAAGCTTTAGTGGATGTTGGCATCCATATAGATTCCATCAATACTTATTTCAAGTATCTCAAAAATTTGATTTTGTTGTAGGTTTTCTTTTGTGAATTAGCAACAGTTAATCAGGGTGCTATATTTGTTTAGATACAAACATATTAGTGCTAGGGTCACTTGGTGAATGAGTGCCACTTTGTTTCTCCTTGTATCATTTTTTATTTACCACTAAACAGGGTTAACCTTTGTTATTATTGTTTGGTTTTGGATGAATCTTTCTCTTATTAGGATACCATTCAAATTGGTGTCATCATATGTATGGCGTGTCTATCTAGGCACATCAGTATCATTGTTTTCTTCATTTTTTCTGCTATGGATGGTTGGTTTTTGCAGTAGGAGAGTCTTGGCTTACCTGCATTATCCTTTCCTCTTAGTCTTGGAGAAAAAGAGGAAACCAATAGTTATTTCATTGGTTTTAATGGAATATTGGTAAGTGGGGGGCCTTGGTTATAGGTCATTTCACCATTAAATTCTATTGGACTCGATTGGATGTTGAGATCTTTATGGACTTCTAGCTTTAATGAAAGCTCCTTAGGTATAACTCTCATTGGTCATTTCGAGGTGTTTTTGGGATTGTCATCATTATAGGGTTGGTGGCATTTCGACCATATTTTCTCTTTATTTTATATCGGGTGCGATGACTCACTTTTGGCTCGGGACCATTGGAGTTGCCACCTTGTCTCGTGTGGGTCATGTTTGTTGCTTAAGATAATTAGGAGGTGGTAGCTGATTTCGATATGGGTCATCATGGACATTTTTGGAGACACCTATCTTCCCATCTATCATCCGGGGGACCAGATGGATAGATCGCATGGGAATTTCACCTTTCTCACACTTTGACAGGGCATTGGTATTGATTAACATTCTAGGGATTTATAAGGGTTTATTATTATTAATTGTCGTGTTAACATTTGAATCAGTTTCCTCCTGGCATATATTGCTCTGTAGGCGACTACTAATAGGTGTTTATATGTGACTTTCAACACCTTGCACATATGTCTTGAGTTATCTTGGGCTTGGGGTGCATTATTGTTGAAAGATGTGATCTGGTGGGGATGGCTTGTCATCAATCGAGGTGTCAGATGTTTCAACCCTGCATGGATATATACCCCTAGGTGATGCAAAATTGATTTAGGAAATAGTTGAGGTAAAGGAATGGTTACCTCATATATCTAGCAACAATTTGAAGGTAAACACTTCAATGCCAGTGGGGAATCCTATTGATCTCTCTAGACATGATCATTGCTCGCTTTATTGTATCAGGTCCTTCATTTCCATCTCTTACAACCTGTGGTAGGAAATCTAGGTCGGTAAAGGTGGATGCATCTACACAGTCCCTCGTTTTTTGTCGTGATGTGTTTTGGAAGCAAGTTTCAAGTGTGCACCATCTTGCCATGATTGATAGATGGGAGTTCGACAACATGAAAGATGTACAGATGTGCAAGTGGTTGGACGTCCACTAGGGGTCGATATTATGTTATAGGTCAAAGGTGATATGATAATGAAAAATTGGTATTATTTTCATTTCCTACACAAGGATGATCTTGATAAGATCCTTTGGATCCCATGAGTTAACGATATGCATTTTTTATCACTCCAACCATATTTTGTGGGATTTAACCCCATTTCTACCATTACTCGGTGTAAAATTGCAGTGGGTTAAACTTTTAGGTGTCCCATTGGAATTATGGTCTAGGCAAGCATTGGTCACGATAGGATATTAAATTGGGAAATTTGTATATGTTGAGGAACAAAGCATCGCAGATCCAAATAAACGAATTGCTTGGATATTGGTTAAGGAGGAATTCATGGGTGTTTTTCTAGTTGTAATAGACTTAAAATGAGGGTAGCTTTCATTCCATAAATGTATTGACTATTGGGGGATTCCCTTCCATTGCCTAAGGTGCCACGAAATTGGTCAATTGATTGCAGGTGATTAGTGATGATTATGGGCTCCAAGGAGGAAATTTGATCTAAGGGATGGTTCGTTATTTGGAGGCAGGAATCTACCACTACTATGATGCCTACTTGGAATGGGTTATCTCCTCCCAAATCTGGGGCCTCTCTACATACGAATCACGTCAATGACTACGTTATTTCCTTTGATAATTCATGTGAATATGATATTGTTGAAATGAGAATGTCTGATAAGGGGGGGGGTGGGGGAAACAAATAGATGTTCACAATATTCCATCATCAATCCTTCCATATGGGTGGGTCCTTCAATTGTGTTGGTCATTCATTAATCCCTACCTAAATTCATGAATGTTTCATCTGGATTAGCTTCATCTCCTACATTGCAACCATAGTTGGGCTTGGTTCCACAATTGTCTTGTGATATATTGGTTTCTCCATCTAGCTCCCAATCCTCGATTATCCCATTCGAGTCTTTCTCGAGGGCTTATCTCTTATTAATTCCATTAGTAGTGACATCACCGTCTTCGGTCAAAATTTGGCTCTGGATATTGAGCCTTTGATGCTGCATTCGACGGTCATATCTCCTAAGGGACCTATTATTAGTCCAGATTCTAGGAGGAATTTCACCACTTCCACAAGTGGAGGGGCCATTAGAAACTGTTGTCACTAGGGTCTCCCCATTCCTTGAGGTTGTCTACAAAATTCGATGCATGTTCAGTTTTTTCAAAACCTATTTCTCAAAAGGGTTATGATGCTCAGGATCTTAGAGGGAATATGCCCGTTGTTAATTCTCCATCATGTAGGTGTTGTCCATCAATATCAAGGGCTTGAGGAATGGGTATCTCTCAGGCATCTTTTGTTATTGATGCTGAGGGTTAGTCAGGGGGACTAGTCGCTTGTTGGGATCCTCGTGTGGTTAACTTTAGAGCTTATAAATCCTTTGTAAGTATTTTTCTATTAGGTTATGCTCGTGGCTCCAGTTATTATTGTCACATATTAAACACTTATGCTCCATATGATTCTAGGTTAGAATTTTGGGATTAGTTGGATAGATGTGACTTTCTCAAGTTTGGCTCATCAATCTTGGTAGGTGATTTAAATTTGACTTTATATGCACCAGAGATTTGAGGTTCAAAGTGTCAATTGAATCCCCTAAAGGAATATTTCAAGGGGATTTTTTAGACCAATCGTATGGTGGATATTCTTCCATTCTAATTGGTCCCTACATGGAGAAATGAACGCACGAGCTTGGAGGGGATAGCTAAGAAGTTGGACAAATTTATGGTGCATGATAATTTGTTGAAATTTAAGGGGTCGATGATTTCATGGGTGGCCTTGGAGAGGTTGTCAAACCACTCTCCTATTATTCTTCAATGGCGTTATGATCTTGTTAATAACGGTTTCCCTTTTAAATTTAACTACACCTAGTTAAAAGACCATGATTTTTCTCAGATGGTAAGTAATTTCCATACATAGGAGCTTCTCCAAGTTGAGACACCGCATATATATCAGGTATATAGAAAATTATTTTCATTGAAGATTAAGGTGCAACACTTGATAGGTGATAAGAAGTGCAAAAATATCAAAGACTTAAATGAGATTGGCTTGAAATTATATGCTTTGAATGACCCAAATAATCTAGATTACTTCTTTGAGTCATGGAAACAACTAGTAGTAGACCTAAAGGGGAAAAAGAGACATATTCTAAATCAACAGGAAGCAAAGAGGAGATTGAAGAGTAGGGCTATAAAAATACAAAAAAAAATCATAGGTTTTCCTCTTAGTTTAGTCTTGATAATTATATATGGGAGTTGGAGGGCGATGATGGTCGATTGATATCTACCATGAAAAATCTTCATGATTAAACCATCTATTACTTTGGCATATATATCAAGAGTGAGAGGGGGTCAACATTGATAAATAGTTGGAAATAACGCAGGTATATTCAGACATGTTTGATGAGGATGCAAATGTTATGATGGAAAGAGCAAGTTCCACATTGAAACTATAGGCGATCTTAAAACAACTAGCTAGGGATAAGATTCCTGGGCCTGATGGGTGGCTAGTGGAGTTATTCCTTCAATTTTTTGAGCACATGGGTAAGGGCCTCCTTATGTTGACGGAAGAATCAAGAATTTCATGTAGGATTTCAGGAGTTATTAACTCTACATTCATAGCACTGATATCCAAAGTATCTTTGGCTATCTCCTTTAGGGACTGTAGGCCCATTTCTTTTTGAAACATTTTATACAAAATTATTTTGAAGATTACGCATTGTGGATGAAGGATACTCTCTTTAGATTTATTTCTTCAGAGCAATTCAACTTTCTAAAAAGTTGTCAAATTCAGGACGTCGTGGCCATTGCTTAGGAAAGCTTGCATACTATTAAGGTGAGAAAGAAAAATTTCATTTTATTAAAAGTGGATATGATAAAAGCTTATGATTATACTGATTGGTATTTCTAGTGTTTAATCTTACACAAGATTGGTCTTTTCTTGGAGTGAGTTGATTTGATTATGGCCTATATTACTTCTATCAATTTTGTAGTCTTGGTAAATGGGGTGCCATCTCGGTTTTTTAAGGCTTCCATAGGCCTCCAATAGGGGTGCTCCGTTTCTCCACTCTTATTCCTATTAGTTATTGATGGGATGATCCAAATGGTTGATGTTGCTCATAGTAGGGGTACTTTCTTGGGGGTGCGGATATCTAAAAATATTACCATTTCCCACTTAATGTTTGTGGATGATATTTTATTTTTAGAAAATGTCTCTACTGAGGAGTGGTAAAATTTACATCAGATTACCTTTGATTTTAGTTACGACTCTAGTATTTTTTTAAATCATTCCAAATCCATTTTGATCGATGCTTCCTCTGATGCGACCTTTGTTGCCGCTATAACAGTCATCTTTGAGGTCAAGATCATTCCTTTTGGACATTTGTTTTAAATATTTGGGTTTCCATATTAAACCAAATAAGTATGGCATTAAAGATTGGGACAGGTTGTTATTTAAATTTGAGCACATACTCTTTGATTGGTCCTCAAAGTGGTTGCCTCTCTGAGGCAAGATGATATTGGTTCAATATGTTCTACAAAGAATGGTTATTTATTGGATGCACTTATATTTGTTGCCGCGAAATATCATAATGAGAATTAAATCTATCATTTCCAATTTTATTTGGGCTGGATGTGGGAGCGGGAAAAAAAATCATCTTGATAGTTTGGATGATATCTTAGAGGACAAATATTTTGGTGGTTTGGGCATTGGACACGTTGACAAATTGTATTGAGCACTAGCTATAAATAGCCTCTACTGTGCACTTTACAGTTTTGGTATTTGGCAATCTATTGTTAAGGAGAAATACCTCAATAATTTTTCATTGTGTGAGCTGATTAAGGATGGGGCAAGGGCTCCAAGTATGATGTCCTATATTTTGAGAGGCTTGATGAAAATCAAAATACAAATGATTGGAAAGATCAGATGGGATATCAGAGCGAGCACATAAGTTGCGATCGAGCTGGATCTAATTCGGGGGTTCTTGGGGTATCATACAATAACTTTTTTTCTCATTAGACATATTCATAATTTGGAAATTTACTATTTGAATCAAATTCTAGTGGCGTAGGATCCTTTTACTCAATGTCCAAGTTGGCTATGCTCATGGGATCTGGGCATTTGAGGTGATTTGGCTACATGTTGGGATAGATATGTCAATATATTTCCATGGTCAGTATATTTCTAAGGGAGAAGGAGGAAATTTTCTTATGGGATGGGAAGATTGAGAAAGGTATGGCTTTTGTGAAGGAGGTTTATAATTTCATTACTCAACCCGAACAGGTTTCTAGCGAATGGACATGGTTTAAGAAAATTTGGTCATGGAAGATCCCTCCTAAGGTTATTTGATTGATTGGTTGGAAAGGAAAAATAAAATCATGATCTGGGACAATTTATGTTGTCATGGGTTCATAGGCTCGAGATGGTGCATTTTATGCAAGGGCACCTGTGAGGATATGACCCACCTTTTGTTCATATGTCCAATGGCGGTTTCCATATGGAACTTCGTTATGAGCATATTGAAGATTAATACAACTTGGAATTTTTCATTGGTGTTGCTTGCATAAAGAATTGGAAGTATAGATATGAAAAAGTTTGAACATTGCCTTTCTATATCATATGGGGAATTTTGAAGTGCAGGAATAGGAGCATTTTATAGGATCATTCAGTGGATATCAATTGGATTAGTATAAATATTTGTCCTCAATTCAATGAGACTGGTCCTTGGAAGGGCAAGTATTTGAAGAGATGCATCAAAATTGTTGATATTGGACAACGATATCTGGTTGGTTTCTTCGATGGGGCCTCAAATATGAACCAATGTGAGAGTGGTGCTTTCATTGTCATAAATCCTATACACTTTAATAATTTCAACATGTTTAGTGATTTGGGAATTAACATGAGGGAGAAGATTATAACACTTTGGGGTGTTTTATTCTGTGGTAATTGGTAATCCATTAAGGATATGGATGTATATGGTGACTTAAAAGCATTAATTCAGTGGGACGTTGCAAACGAGACTTCCTTTAATCCTCCCACACTTACTTTTTGGATTCTCGGGATAAAAAATCTAATCAAAATATTTGATAGGATGTCTTTTCCTCATATATATCGAGAGCAAAATGGGATTGTAGATGCACTATCAAAAGGTGGTAATCGTTATCTTTATGGAGAGATCAGTTACAATGCTTACTTCAACAACTGTTATCATGAATCTGGAAATTATTTCTATACTTGATATAGCTTAAGGCTCTCTCTATTTGTGCTTTTCTCATAGAGTTATCTTATATAACATATAGTTGGGGTTAATATGATTGATGGTACTTTTTTCGTAAAAAGATGTTGATACTGTAAATATGATTATTTTTGTTAATATCCCGATGTAATGCATGGGTCATATAAGTCTATTTGGTAAATCTTGGTGATAAATGTTAGAAGGGCTTGATTAATCTCACATATGTGTAAAAAAAAAACAATAATAATAATAATAATAATAATAATCTATTAATATAAAATCCATTGTTTTTTTCCTAATAATAGAAAAATAAAGTATTTTCTATAGTCAATAGATGAGTCCTTGAGATTATGGCAAATCCCCCCATCCTAGATCACCATTTATTTTTAATTGCCCCACCTTGGAGCTTGCTAGAGTCCTATAAATATAGTAGGCATGTATCGTTATTTAGTCATTCATTCCTGAGGGATATTGTAAAAAGTTATTTTTCACTTTAAATTGTTTAGCTCATAAAAGAAAAATGAAAAAACAAAAGAAAGAAAAAATAGAAAAAGAAAAAAATAGAAAAATAGAAAAACAAAAGAAAATAGAAAGAAAAAAATTGGGATAAAAAAATCTATATATGAGAAAAATAGAAAAATAAATCCCAAAGTATGGGTGCGTTAGTTTAAATACCGCCAAGGTTATTTTATTTAAAATTTTATTTCGAATAAAGGTCCAAAAAGTATGAAACAATGTTTTGTCGTTTTCCATAATGACAACGCACATTCCAACGGTGGTGATGGTCCCCGCCTGGATCAACAGTGGAGGACAGTTTCCGCGCCCCCCCCCCCCCCCCAACCTTTCAAGACTTAACGGAGTAGGGGGGGAAGAAAAGTGGTTTCACTAAACAACGCTCAAGACTACGTTTCGGTCATTCGGTGCTTTCAGGGGGTCCATTCCATATACAACTTACCACTCCTACCTCCCCCCCTTGAAAACCACCATCCTGCTCCTCTCTCTGCCGTCTCATTCTCCCACCATTCCCTCACGTCCACTTGTCCCGCATTCCGCCAATCACATACGCCTATCTGTTGTCCCTCCCACCATCTACATCACCTACTCATCCACGTCACTCAACCATTAGCTTTCAAATTACCCGCCAAATTACAAATGGACGTTACTCATTAAATCACTCCTGCCAACTAGTCTGTTCCCAATTAACGTCTCGCGCCCAAACAGTAATAATTCTGTTATAACGCCTATCAATCCTATTATAAAATCCCTCAGACACCTGCATATTTTCCCCTTTCTATACTTATTCTAATTACATAGGTCAAGCTCGAAGCATTTTCAAGTTACCAACGCCATTTGCAACTCATTTCTCTATGCAAATCTACTTAAGCAAATAGTCTGGTAGCTCTGATCCACCATTTCTCCTCTGAAATTCTCTGTTCCTTCATTTCTCCTGTGCAATTCTCTTTTCCTCCATTTCTCCTCTATAAATCAAAATTTCGTCACATAAAGGAAAAGGAAATATGCCCGAGGAGGATCCCATGGTATCCCTTGTCCGTGATCTAGTTAAAAATCATTGATTGATACCCAATATAAAATAGTTGAAACCTAGCGCGAATTTGACCTATATGAGCTTCATAATTGGGAAAAACAAAATACTTAGATGGGAGTGATGATTTAAGAATCTAGGAATCTTTTCTTCCTCAGTTTACTATTCCTCAAACTCACTTTTTCCCTGAATTCTCTACCTGGTGCCATCTCAGATACCTCCCCAGCCAAAAAACAATAATTTCCCAAAACAATGAGGTCCTCTTTTCTATTTCTCCAGAGAGAATTTACCAAGTCTTATAGATAAATCCTCAGAACTACCTCCATCCTTTTTCCACCGATGCATTAATGGAAATTTATAAGAAACTTACCTTCCCCCACCGAGCCCACATTTTTGAGTGTTTTCTACCTGAGAATGTTGAGTTGCGTAGAACAAGTCCACCATACTTTGTTTCTATTTTCCCATAAATGTCAAGAAAAGTGATCTCTATGGTTACTTAGTGATTAGGTTATCATACAGACCAATGGGTTGATGAAGTAGTTTTAGTATTTTTATCTGTATTTGCAGTTGGTTATAAGCCTTCAGTTATGTTCAATTACAATCAATTTTTAGTAGGTATCATACATGAACAATTTCTGAAGTTCAAAGTTGAAGGTGTGTTCAAACACCAATCAGTTTTGGTTTATCTAATGTTATTTTACCAGGCAGACAGGTTCAAGTTTCAATTGCAAAATATGGATGAGCAGGGTACCCCATTATCATTTATTCATTGGACTTCTCTAGTCAGAAGAAACTCATAATATTATACATATACTGATTTTGTAGATAAGTTTCTTCTACATCCTTATGTTTACTATACAGTGATGTCATACCAAGAATTTCACCAGAAATTAAAAAGGTTTTGCACTTTTTAGACCAGTCAATGGTTGGAGACTGGTATTTATACCAGAACTACACAGAAATAAGAATCTATGGTTGTGAGCTTCCTCCCTACATATTATGAGTGTTCATGCCAGTGAGAACTTTTGCCTTAGAATATGCTAGACAAATGTTAAACATGGATGAATTACACTTTGTATCCAATAAGAAGAAGGCACAATATCAATGCAAATGTTATAGAGTTATGTCCATCTATTCAAATTATTTTTGAATAGGAGGAACTGCTACAACGAGTTAAAGAAGTAGTGGAAAAGACCAAAGTTTACATTAAACATAGGCCAGAAGAAGCACAACAAATTATAATAATGTTAAACTCAAAGATTAGATATGAGCTTGAAGAGCTAAATATTCAGGACATGACAGAGACAGTAATGGAAGTCAAAAGAGTATTGACTAAGAAGAATCTTATGGTGCAGTTGGAGAATAAGTGCAAACAATTAGAGCTACGGGTCATAAGATTTAATAAGAAGTTTACTTTGTTGCAGGAGAAAGGACTCCCAAGTCTTAGAAATTCTAATCGCAAATTGATTCCATTAGAAAATTACCAAGATCAATTATGCAACATAGTTGTAGATACATATAAATTTGCAAAGGAAAATGGAACTATACGTGGAGAAGCCTTTTTGGAAGGCCTGCAATTTGATCTAAATATTCAGCATGAGATTCATCACTTGTTTCTGAACAAGCCAACTTTTCACACCTACACATAGGTAGATGAAAGATTTAGAAACATGGTAAATTTTTCTTTTCCGGGTGAAGAGCAATGGGACCAATTACTGGAATTGGTCAAATAAGCACCAATATAAGTACTACAATTTTGGCAACAAGACAAATAGAAGGGGCTGGAAAATAGCTATAATTATCAACAAATCTCCTTCAAAGTTTCAACAAAACAACTGAATTTGTCTAGAATTCCTATTTTCTAGTTCTATTTCAGAAATATCTATATCTTTGTTAGATATTATTTTGTAATCAATTCCTTTTTGGAATTCGAAGTTAATTTAATTGAAAGTCTATAAATATTTTGTAATAAGACTTAGTAAGGGTTGGAACATGTATGAAGAAAAGAGCTATACATTGATGTAAGTTATGGATTGTACTCAAAGTAATCAATTTTCATAAATACAGAGGTAGTTTTGTTCCAGGATTCTTGTGTCAAGCAAATGGTGATGTGTTCCCTTATGTTAAATTGTTCCCTTTTCTCAGTTTCCATATGAATTTCCCTTCCCGATTGTTGTAAGAAGATTAAGAGTTGAATTTACTTAAGTGTACTCTACTCTGTCTTGCTATAACAGTCTTAATGCCTTCCCCATGAGATTAAATATAAAATTCATTTAAATATGATTTATATTTAATTGATCTTCTACTTTTTCATCTCATCCATGCCATAAATGTCTTATAGGATCCAAGAGTTTTCCTACCCTTCCCTATTACAACTACTCTGTCAGTTTGTAATTGATTAGCCAAAATTTTATGACTCCATGCCCAATGGACTTTTCCAGCATCTTTCAACCAAAATTTTGAAAAACCTACCTCGAACTTCAATAACTAGCCTAAGATCTTAAAAACAAAAATCTAAATCATACAAGGAGAGCCCTCTCTTAAGCTGGAAAGGCTAGATCTTAACTTTAAAAGTGGTTTGTGGTTACCTTTGTATTTTTCTTCCTCAGCCTAGGAAAATCATGGAGTGCTGACATTATGGCAACCATACTAGGGAATGAATTAAAAACAAAATATTTTTCCTAGTAAATATTGATTTCAGAGCTCCAAAGCTATTTCATATGGGTGATAGTGAAGTAGAATATATTTAGGTTGATTTTCTACCCAGAATTCGTATACATACCTAGATGTAAATAATCTATTTGAAGATCTGGCTCCCAGGAAAATCTACAGTAGATCCCACATAGATCTTAAGCCACCTAAAATTGTAAATAATCCTGAGAAGCTGATTAGGAAGAAGAGTTTTACAGAAATCCAAGTAAGCAATAATCCTTTGCCAAGAGCTAATTCACTTCTAGAAAGTTTTATAATAGTTGAGGATATTGAATTTGATTTACCCTTTGAGCATAGTCTTTTCATAAACAAATCAGAAAGCTTTGTCCCTGAGACAGTATTTGATGAAACTATTTTGAAACCTCATATCTCAACACATCAACCTGTCATTTTATATTCTGATAAAGATGTTATACAAAAATTTTAAAATCTTGAAGATATGGTGACTAAATTGAATCAGGCTACTCAGAAACCATTTACAGGTCAACAAACTACCTTTTCTTCTCATGCCTTATCATTGATTCCTCTCGTGGTTTCACTTTTTTCCATTGTTCCCATTTCATTTCTCATTCAGACTCATTTTATACCAACCCAGACACTCATAATTCCACCTCCTTTACCACCCCTAACATCAACCACAACTGTTGTTTTATCCTCCTCCCATATTCCAATCATGGCAACTCATTATGCCCCTTTGGTTTTACAAGCACCACTGAATGCCATGCCCCAAAATTATGCACAACGTATAGCCCAATTTGATGGCACCGGGCCTGTCACATCACAACAACACATAAACAAGATGAATGACTTCTCAAATTTAGAATAAGTTGATGATGATGATGTGAAGATGAGGCTCTTTGCACAAAGTCTGGAAAGAGAAGTTAGAAAATAGTGCAGAGGATTTCCAACGGCTAGTATTGCAGATCGACAACAATTACACCAAAGTTTCCTTTCAAGATGGGAAGTAAAAAAGAATCCTCTTCAGATCCTTGCTAAATATGAAAGTTTAAGGAGAGCTCCAAGTCAAACAATTCGGGATTATTGCATTAGATTTAACAATATTTACAATTCTATTCCAGCAGCAATGCAACCTCCACCAGGACTAGCTTTAATTCGATTTCCAGGTGGATTTGATGTTCATATGGCTTATCAATTAAGAGAGATAAATCTAGCTACCTTAGAATAAATGCAAAGAAATGTTGTTAGTGTAGAAGAAAATTTGTTAGCCAAAAGAGCAAAGTTAAAGGTTGAAAGAAGGGTGACTATTAAAGAAGAACCTTCTTCTTCTTCATCAGATGCAAAACTAGACACCTTAGTTAAAACTATGGAAAGGATGATGGAAATAATTAGTTTGACAGACAAATCTCCGCCAAGAGAACCACAAGGGGGTCCACAGATCAGAAATCCTAACTTTAGAAGAAACCAGCCCCAAATTAAACAAAGATAGCAAAGACCCCCAACAAATCAGCAGCAAATTAGACCTCCTTTTCAGGAAAATTATGCAGATGAATAAAATGAAATAGTTGATGAGCCTGAAGAGAATCAGATTAATCTTTTTGGGGAAGGAGAAATAGACACTATTTTCTTAACCAAGGAGGAACATGATTCTTCTTATTATCACAACCATAAGTCATCCTTGTAGAATCAGATGATTATAAAAAAGGATATCAAAATGCTATTATGGAAGTACACAAACAGTATAATCTGAGAAGTAAAAAGGCTACAACAAACCCTCCCAAGAAGATTCAAGTTGATACGCCTTCTACAAGCCAGACAAAGGATGACACCCTAAAAGAGGTTCCTCAAAAACAAGATGTAAGTATTAAAGAAGTAGAAAAGCCTCAACCTTCTTTCAGTATTGAAAATGAATTATCCAAGGTTAAAATTTATGTTCCTCTGACTGAATTGATTAAAAATAATGTGTATAGAACTCAAGTCATAAAAGAATTAAAGATAGAGGAGGGAACAGATACGGTTAACTTAAGTGATGACCAACCTAAATTATTATTTGGACCTGAAGTTGAAGGGAAGTCACAAGATGGTAATGTGCCACCATTCTATGTTAGTCTTAACATACATGACTTCATTTTGCACAATGCCATGTTGGATTTTGGTGCTTCACATAATCTCAAAAGACGAGATTATATATAACAAGATCATATAAAGACCTTTACTCTTTTGATTCTAGCAAAGTAAGATGCTTAGGTCTCATCAAGGATTTATGTGTAACTCTGGCCCAAATCCCAGCAAAGAGTGTGGTCATGGATATTGTTGTGGCTGATATACCTCCTAAATATGGAATTCTCTTGTCAAGATCTTGGGGGGCAAAGTTACAGGGTACCTTGCAGATGGACATGACATATGCAACTATTCTTGTTTTTGGTCAACAAAGGAGGTTATATAGGGAAACACTGATGAAATATATGGTAAGCAGCCAAGACAAACCCAATAATTACCCACTTTATTCTATGCATTCAAACATGGACTCTTTCATTATATATAATGATATATGTTTAGAAGAACAAGTGTCAGATATGGAAAGTCAATTAAGCAAAAATAGAGGATGTGAAATTTAAGACTGAAACAAAAGATGAAGAGGATGAAGCCCTTTGGAATATGGATTTTGATGGGGCAGTCAATAAGGAAGGAGTAGGGGCTGGTGTATGGGTCTTAAACTCAAAATCATGCATATCAAAGGCATATTCCTACAAGCTTAATTTCCAATGCACCAACAATATAGTTGAGTATGAGGCACTAATTTTAGGATTGCAGGTTTTGAAGAGGTCAGGAGCTAAAAGGATTTCAATACATGGTGATTCATAACTCATCATAAATCAGATTAAAGGTGAGTATTCAGCTAAACATCCTAGGTTAAGGGCCTATAGAAATGTTGTCTTGGATTTTTTGGAGTGTTTTCTAGAGTATCAGTTGTCTTTGATTCCTAGAAGTCAAAATATCTTAGCTGATGCATTGGCTACCTCAACGAGTACATGTAAGATTCCTTTCTACCCAAACAAAAAATATGAGATTAAAGTGAAAAATAGACCTGATGTCCCTGATAACAAAATATATTGGCAAGTGTTTGGCAGTGACAAACAATTGGAAAAAAAATTGCAGTTAAAGGGAGAATTTGAGAATTCACATATTTATACAAAAAACAGTGGAGATAAGGATAAAAATGAAACTGTGTTGAATCAAATCAGTGAGGACCTAGATGAACTTGAAATATTACAGTTAAATGATAATGTGATACCAAGGGGTTTAGTACCACTTGAATAACTATTTGATTTTAATGATGTGGCTCCAAATCCCAAGATGTAACTTGTGGGAGCCGAAGTTGAGAACTGTAATATAGGGACTGAGGATAATCCAAAGATTGTAAATCTTTACAAGTCTTTACCTCCTGAAGAAAAACATAAATACATTAATCTACTGAAAGAATACTTTGATGTTTTTGCATGGCGATACGAAGATTTAAAGGCCTATGATACCCGCATTATTCAACCTACCATTCCCATCAAAGAGGACAAGAAAATTTTCAAATGTAAACTCAGAAGGGTGAATCCTGTTCTCTTACCTTTAATTGAAAAATAGGTAAGAAAACTTTTCGATGCAAAAAGTATTGTACCTTTGAGGTTTTCTAAATGACTATCAAATCTGGCACCAATAAGGAAAAATACTGGAGAAATAAGATTATGTGTGACTTTTAAAAATCTAAATAAAGTTTCTCTCAAAGATAATTATCCTTTACCCAAGATGGATCATGTTTTATAGAGGGTAGTTGGTTCTAGCAGAATTTCATTACTTGATGGTTTTTCAGGTTATAACCAAATTTTAGTGCATCCAAATGATCAAGACAAAACAACCTTCACAACACCATGGGGAAATTTCATGTATGTGAAAATTCCCTTTGGGCTTATGAATGCAGGAGAAACTTTCCAGAGAGAAATGGATATTGCTTTTGCAGATGAGAAGGATAGATTTATTATGATATATCTAGATGACATCACTGTGTTCTCCAAAACTAATGAAGTCCATTTGTTTCATTTAAAAATAGTTTTTGAGAAATGTAGGAAATTTGGTATTTCCTTGAATCCCAAGAAATATTTGTTTGGTTTAGAAGAAGGTAAACTACTAGGTCATATAATTTCAAAAGATGGTATCCGAATTAACCCAATGAGAATTGAAGCTATTATGAAAATTGATCCACCAAGAAAAAAAAAAGAAATGGAGTCTTTCATTGGAAGAATAAATTTCCTGAGAAGGTTTATTCCAAATTTAGTTGAAATCTTAAGAACTATCACCAACATGTTAAAAAAGGACAGTGAAATAAAATGGAATGTTGAAGCTAAAAAATCTTTCAGTGAGGTAAATACAACCTTAAACTGTGCTCCTACTTTAGTTAGTCCTGATTACACTAAAGATTTCATGATTTTTTCCATTGCTTCATAACATACTATTGCAACAGTACTATTGCAGAAAAACGAGGGATATGAGCAGCATATAGCATTTTTTAGCAGAGCGTTAAGAGATGCTTATTTAAAATATAATATCATGGAAAAGCAAGCTTTTGCTTTAGTAAAGGCCTTGAAATATTTCAGAGTGTATATATTACATTCTCACCTAATTGCTTTTGTTCCAAGTGCAGTATTAAAGGACATTCTTACTCAAACTGATCCAAATGGAAAAAGAAGTAAATGGATAATAGTAATTTTGGAGTATGACATTGAAATAAAGCCTACAAAACTTATCAAAGGTCAAGGATTGGCCAAATTAATCGCTGAATCAAATTTTCATGTATTAGACATCAATTTTGTAGTTGCTCTTGATGGACAATAGGAGTTGGTGACTACACAGGTATGATAAAAATTTATTACTTCTCCCTTGGTATAATGATATCATTTTTGTTCTGCAGAATTTATAGGCTCCACCTGGTTTGACAAAAACCAACGTAATATTTCTCAAACTAAAAGTTGTAAAGTTTTTAATTTTCGATGAAACTTTGTATTGGAAGGATGCTGGGGGGATTTTACTAAATTGTTTTTTGGAAGGTGAAGCATATAAGATAATGGAAGAGTTTCATCAAGGACACTGTGGTGGACATCTTTACTGGAAAACCACAACAAACAAAATCCTGAGAGTTAGTTTTTACTGACCTACATTGTTTGCTGATATTCATAAAAAGGTTTCAACTTGTCATCCGTGTCAGAATTTTGAAGGTAAAAGAAAACTCTTACCTTTACCTTTGAAGCCTATTTCAATGGAGGTACCTTTCCAACAATGGGGTTTATATTTTATAGGTGAAATTCATCCAAGTTCTTCAACTCAACACAAGTTGATTTTGGCTGCTACAGACTACTTCACCAAATGGATATAAGCATTTCCAACTAAGCAGGCTACCGATTCTATAATCATCCAATTCATGGAAGGTAACATTCTCTCCAGGTTTGGTTGTCCTTACAAAATCATCACATAAAATGTTGGTGCTTTCAAATCTAAAAAGATGGTTGATTTTTGCAACAAATATCATATAGTATTAGGACATTCTACTACCTATTATCCTCAGGGAAATGGGTTAGCATAATCTTCTACTAAGAGTCTAGTTAACATCATTAAGAAGCTACTACAGGAAAATAAGAAATCCTAGCATAAGAAATTGATTAATGCTCTATGGGCTAATATGATTGTTTGGTCAATTTAGTGTGATCTAAATTGCTATTTATAATGTCAACCCGGGGTTCGTAAACTGACGAAGTGAAGTGTACTGTATGTACTAGATAACCATTTCCTTAGTCTTTTGTCGTTTTTTAGTTTTTTTTTAAGTTTGTTTTTGAATTTATCTTTCCCTAATGTGAGATGATGAAAAGGTGATAAAGAAAGTGAAATGTGGATGATTATGGTGATCTCTAAGTGGTTTTCAAAACTTAAAAGAAAGAAAGCTTTAAAATAACTGAAATGAAATCAATTCTTCAAAAGAAATAAAGACATCAAACAATGAACTATGACATCGGCCCAATATCTTTGTTGCTGATTGAAAATGAAAGTGAAATCTACACTAAATGAAAAGTAAGAACAACTAATCCACACTATTTTAACTCTTCAACTCAATCTTCCTTGTGAAAATATATCATGAAATGTTAAGCAATGTGAAATCTAAAAGAAGTTAAACTGCATAAAAGAAGCTAATCACACTACTTTAACTTTCTTGACCTTCTGCCTTTCAGCTTAATGTACCATGTGAGAAACAGTCATGAACAAGTCAAGCAATGTGAGATTTAAAGCAAACTAAATCAAGCTATAGTGAGTGATATTCTGGTTCCTAATAAAGTTATTTGGTTATAGAAAGGAACCGTTAGTAGATGAATAGCATGATATCTAAGAGCAGAAAATAAATGTACAACTTAAGGAAATGACAGTACTGGAAATCAAACTTCAGAAAACAAAAGTCAGCGACAAAGATAAGATGATCTCGTATGCCAATAGTTATGGAAAGAAAAAGTGAAAAATTGCCCCGGGCTGCCTAAGAACACCTGCAAAAGCACTGATCAGTTGTAACCATAAAAGAGCAGCAACGAAAATGTAAATCAACAGAAATCAAAAGCTTTGTTATGTACAACTAATATACATGATGAAATAAAATGCAGAATTTAAATGACAACTGTACAGCTAATATACATGAACAGAAATAAAGCAATGCAAACGTTAAAAGACAATTGTACAAGGTTGCAGTAAGCAGGGGCCCTCTGCCACTTCAACCAATTCAACGAACAGCTACACGCGGAAGTTTAAACCAGTCTTCTCATATATTAAACAACAACATAAAAGTGCAGTGGGGAAATACAACAGTCTTCAAATTACATTAACAACGATTAACTTGTACAGCGTTCATGGACGCATTATTTATAAGGAAAGAAAGCTAAAACAGATTAACTAAATCTACGCTATTAACCACGCTGCCAGAGACACGTAAATCCTCTTCAGCCCGGATCTAGGTAACTGTCATCGTGTTCATTAAATTTGGGAAGTATGGTTGTTGGATTCATGCTATCAGGATGTCTTTGTGGCTAAGGATTATGCCACGTAGCTTCACGTGCTCAAAAATAGAGCTACGCAGAGCCGTGCCACCGCTAGACACTTCCGTTGACTATCCTTTGCCCCCTGTTTGACCGCGGGATTTTATGGCCGTGCTGGATGATCTAGAGGGACACGATCCATGTCCTTGACTCCTGTAACTTGCCCATGTGGCTCATTTCTTGAGAGGACACCTGTAGCATGGTGTTTGACAAAACAGCTGCGGAATCCTGTGCTGGCTGCAGAAACCTGAGTCAGCTGCGGAAACCTGTATCGGCTGCGGAAACTGAGAAGCTTCCGCAGCTGTCTGAGCAAAATTCTAAACCAAACAACAGTCATTAGCGTAGTTAGAAAACCATGTCAAAAGCTCGTTTTTAAACTAAAATACAATGATTTAATCAACTTGGTGGATAAAATGAGTGGAAAAGAAGGCTGAGAGGGTGTATGGGAAAGTGTAGGTTCGAGGCTCAACATACCCCCACTTTGAAGGTGTTGCATGTCCTCATGAAACCAAAACTTAGTTATTTTTCCTCAATCCATATGCTCTGAGGCTTCTGCAAGAACATCTAGCCCTCTTCTCTTTCTCTTTGATGCTAAAATGGTCCTTGGTTTCCTGACTAGACATTTAAACTTAAGATTAATCAATGCCCTGCTCAACTTTTTACACTTCTTCTTCAGCTTCCTGTTCTTCTTCTGCCACAGTCCTAAATGGACCATAGTGTTGTCATGGACAATCTTGTCTACCTTACTCTGCTCTTTGAGTGCTTCATTTTTCTGTTTGATGTGCCTATTTAGGACTTCCAGTTCAAACACTTCCTGTTTTAAAGACTGTACTTGTGCATCAAGTGGCAAGGTGGTGCTTGGTCCTGCAGCTGATTGTTCCAAGGACTCTAAGTAGTTATATGCTTCTTGCTGGGTGGAATCTACCTCAGGTGTTTTTCTCGGCCTGAACTCAAATTCTGGTGAAGGAGGACTGCTTTCTCTTTCCGGCTGAAAATGGCTTTCCTCACGTGGAGGACTTGGCTCAATACTTGGCTGAGTTGGGGATTTCTCAAGTGTCTCTTTATCTAAATCAATAAAATGAGACTGTTTTTCTTTGGTTTTATTCCCCTTCCCTTTTAGCCTAGTGCTCCTTCTTAGGTAGGAACTAGTACTTTTCTCTTGGGCAGCCTGTTTTCCTCTTTGCTTTTTCTTGGTTATGGCAGCAGCTTGAACATCTATTAACCTCTCTGACAGAGGTTGATAATCTTCTTCTATAGATTTTTCAGGGGATGGATAGGTTTCTTGAATGGTTATCTTGCCTTTGTCCTTCTTCTGTTTCTTATTTTTAATTCCCTCCTCTTCTTCTTTCTGAACAGTTTCCTGAATGTCTACTGTAGGAGAGTCTTGGACTATAATATTCTTTTCTTTTCTCCTACTTCTCTTTGGAGTTTTTGGGGAACTGCTTGCAGAGGCTTCAGTCAGTTCTTGGAAGTGATTTCTTGTCAAAAACTTTTCCCAAGTATCCTTAGTGTTTTTCAACTGATCTTCAATAAGGATTTTTATGAACCCGTGATGGTAAAGATGGGATTCAATACTACCTACGTGTTTTTGAACAGTAGAGCTCATTTTCTTCAAGCTTGATAACAGAAAATAAGGCAAGTTAAGGGTACAACCCTCCATGAAATTCATCATTATCCTGGCATGATACATATACATGGTACCAAAACGACCCTCGCATGTGATAAATTTCTGGACAAGTAATAACAGAGTGGACCATTCTTCTTTTATTGCATGCACGGGGATTCCTTTGGTAAATACAGAGGTATCCATACCTGGATTTTTGAGCATGATTTTCCATCCTTGATCGTCTACACTTCTGTTTTTGAACCACCTTTCGCCTTCTTGTGGGAGACTTGTTGCAGCTGCTATTGTGGCCTCGGTCACTGTAAATTTTAGGTCTCCCACCTCCGTTGTTTGTCCATTAAAGGACCTGGCAAAAGCTTTAGTCACTTCTTTATTATAGCCCGTGAACTTCTGAATGAATCTCAACCACCTTGCTTTCTTTAACGACTCCTTCGTTTGAGGATAACCCTCCAGGTACTTTGGTCCCTCCGGTTCAGCTCTCAGTAGCTTTCCCATTCTCGGCTTTAAATTCCGACTGAGAATTCTACTGCGTATGAAGGTTCAAGAAAAATGGGCTGATTACGGGATCCTTAGGATAACTGGAGTAGCCGTAATCAGAGTTCGGGATGTATGTGGTGACTGGAGCCAGGGTTTGGAGCAAACTGTAGTGAACGCAGCATAAATGGAGAACAGGGAATGGTATGAGCACCGAGGTAAGCAACAGTCACGAGTTTAGCATCGAATGCATGCGGGAGTGAAGTGATAAATGGGTAGAATAACGGCTGAGTCCTTTTGAATCGGATGACTTGCGCACACGTCTCAGCAGACGGCTGTGGGAATTATGGTGAAGGAGAGCCGTGGTACAGTAGGTCACGTCTCAAAGTACGGCCAATAAATGGAAGAGCAGTTCATAAATTTAGAATGATCATGGAACCGTTAGAAATGAATAGGGTGTGTAGAATGACGTCGGTGGAAGAGGAGTGGTATGGGGCTTGTCGAATCAAATCATTGCATTTAGTGGAACTTGCCATGGTTTAAATAACTATGCATAATAATGACATCGAATTGTTATTTGGTAGAGATTTTTTATCATACCTTTGGAAGTTTATCATTTCTTTGATTAACACTTCTGACCCATGGTTGTTCTTTGATCTTGAAGATGCCCCATGTCTTTGCTGCACTTGGTGATGATGACACTAACATTTGACTGTGATTTTTTTTTAAAACAGAGTGATGCCGGTTGTGGAGACAGAGTGATGTTGGCTGCGGAAATCGTTTCTGGCTGCGGAAACTGGTTCTAGCTGCGGAAACGATTTCCAGCTGCGGAAACCAAGACAACATTCCTTTAACTGCACAAAGATAATTAGAAAAGAACCAACTGAATAAAATAGTCCTGAGAGGGACTTTTATTGATGGAATGAGATGAAATGAGTGGAGTGAAGTGGAATGGAGATGAAAATGAGATGGAGTGAAGTGGAATGACAAGTGAAAATGAGATGGAGGTGGAAAGAAAGAGAGATTTTTTTTTTTTGGAAAATATAGAGTGTCAGGTGCCCCTGATTTTCACTCTACATTTTCTGTATAAGACTGCCAATCCATGATTGGTTTTCAGGCTTATACAAAAGATTTATTTATTTATTTATTTTTATTTATTTATTTTTATTTTTTTTATTTTTTATTTTTTACTACTGAAAGAAACAAAGACTAGGCTGATGGAGGAGAAGGATTCCTCTCCACCAGCCTCATTGCAGAATTTTCTTGAAACATTTTGACAAAGTCCTCTTTTGAGAGTGGCTTATGATAAATTTTCAATCGGTGGCCATTCACAATGAGAGGAGTTTGAAACTCATCAATAGTCTTGACTCGAACTGCTCCATTGCTAAAGACTTCATCAATCTCATATGGTCCAAGCCAATGAGTCTGAAATTTTCCTTTGAAGTCTTTAAACTTGGAATCAAACAGTAACGCCCAATCTCCCTTTTGAAACTTTCTCTCTTTGATATATCTGTCATGCCACTTAGTTCTTTGGTGCTGAACTAGATCAGTCCTTAAAATTGCATCTTGTCTTATTTCATCTAGCTCATTTAGCTGCTCCATTCTGTGCTTTTGGGCTTCTGATAGATTCATCCCCAACTGAACTGCCATCTTGAAGGTCTTGACTTGAAACTCAATGGGGAGCAGGACTTCTTTCCCATAAACAAGTTCATAGGGAGAATGTCCTGTTGTGTTCCTCCATGTAGTTCTATAGGCCCATAAGGCTTCAGGAAGCCTTTCTGCCCAATCTCTTCTGTGGAGATGAACAGTTTTGGTGATGATGCTCTCAAGAACTTTATTTGTAGATTCCACTTGACCATTTGCTTGCGGATGGTATGGAGTAGATTTTCTGTGCTTGATTTTGTATTCTTCCATCAGCTTCTCCATCAAGTTAGATGTAAATTGACTTCCCTGATCTGTCACAATTTCTCTTGGGACACCAAAACGAGTAAAATTATCCTCAAAAATAAATTGAACAACTGAATTTTCAGTGGCAGAAGGCAATGCCTTGGCTTCTACCCATTTAGTAACATAATCAGTGCAAACCAATATATACTTCTTTTGTTTAGATGGTGGATTAATAGGTCCAATGAAATCTAAAGCCCATTTTTCAAAGGGTTTGATGAGTACCTGTGGCTGTAATGGCATTTCATTTGAAAGAGTTGGTCTCCCGACTCTTTGGCAGCTGTCACACCTTCTAACATATTTTTTTGCATCTTTGAAGAGAGAAGGCCAATAATATCCTAAAGAAAGGATTTTATAGGCCGTCCTCTTGTCAGCAAAGTGTCCACCGCACGGTTCATCATGACATGCCTTAAGGATGTCAGGCATTTCATCTTCCCGAACACATCTTCTGATCACACAATCTAGCCCTGTTTTAAACAATTCATTAGAAATCCATGAATACTTTGAACTCTCCTGAATGATTTTCCTTTTCTCATTAGGAAATAAATGTGGAGGTAGCTTCCTTGTAACCAAATAGTTAGCAATATCTGCATACCAAGGAGTTTTAGTAGTTACTGCAAACAAATATTCATCTGGAAACTTATCCTCTACAGGAGAATCTTCGTTAGTATTTTGGATTCTAGACAAGAAATCAGCTACTGTATTTTGCTTCCCTGGTCTATCTAACACAGTAATATTGAATTCTTGTAAAAGTAAAAGCCATCTTGTAACTCTGCCATTAGTAACAGGTTTGTTCATGAGATATCTAATTGCAGAATGATCAGTATGGACAAAAGTTTCATAGCCTGTTATATAGTGTCTAAACTTTTTGATTGCATGAACAACGGCTAAGAACTCTTTTTCAGTCACAGTATAATTTAACTCAGTAGGAGTCAAATTTTTACTGGTGTAGTAAATGGCATAAGGAACTAAATCCTTTTGACCCAACACAGCTCCTAGAGCTGTATCTGAAGCATCTGTAGAAATATGGAAAGAAAGTTTCCAATTTGGCCCTCTCAAAATGGGTGCTTCAGATATTCTTGTTTTCAAAGTTTCAAATGCAGATTGACAATCAGGATCCCACTTGAATTCACAGTCTTTTGTAAGTAATTTGAAGAGTGGAGATGCTATTTTGGTGAAGTTTTCAATAAACCTTCTATAATATCCAGTAAATCCAAGAAAACTTCTAACATCTTTTTGACAATTTGGAATAGGTAACTTGGAGATGACTTCAACTTTTGATCTATCAACTTTAATCCCATCTCCTGAAATATGATGTCCTAAAACAATCCCTTTAGTAAACATCATAAAACATTTTTCATGACTTAATGAAAGATTTGTTTCTTTACATCTTATAAGGACTTTTTCCAAATTTTCTAATGCCTCTTCAAATGAATTACCATAAACTGTAAAATCATCCATATAGACCTCTACACAATCATGAATTAGATCAGAAAAGATTCCTAGTACTGCCCTTTGAAATGTTGCGGGTGCATTACATAATCCAAAAGGAAGTACTCAGTAAGCAAAAGTTCCCCATGGACAGGTAAGTGTGGTCTTGTCCTGATCTTTAGGTGCTACCTGAATTTGATTGTAACCACTAAAACCATCCAAAAATGAGAAATACTTTTTGCCTGCTAAAGTATCTAATACTTGATCAATAAAGGGTAAAGGAAAGTGATCCTTCAAGGTTGCTTTGTTCAATTCCCTGTAATCAATGCAAACCCTCCATTTACCATTCTTTTTAGGTACTATAACCAAAGGAGAAACCCACCGGCTATCTGAAATGGGGTAAATGAAGTTTACATTAAGTAACTTTTGGAGCTCTTCTTTCACTATCTCTCTAAGGTTTGGATTCATCCTTCTTTGAGGTTGTCTGATTGGTCTACTGTTTTCCTCAATGTAGATGTGATTAATACAAGTCTTAGGATCAATACCTTTCATATCAGTATACTCCCATGCAAATGCAGTAGAATGTTTTTGCAAGATTTTGGTTAGCTCCTCCTGTTGTGACTTTTCCAAGTTTCTGTTGATATTCAATGTTTTTCCTGGAAAAATCTCAATGACAGAACTACCAAACTCTTCCATAGAGAAAAGAGACATTTGTCTAGATGATAGACACTCAATGTCAGAATCCAACTGAAATTGTGTGTGGTCATATTCTGAAGATGGTTCAAAGTTCTCTAATGTGTTCAGAATTTGACTATCTTCACTAATCTCAGAAATGGTAAAGACAGGTTGTATAGTATCTTCATCATCAACCCACTCATTATCTCCTATTTCTGTATTGCTTTTGCTGGAGGATACAGATTGAACTTCTTTGTCGAATTACCATCAGAAATATACATATCCCCAGACCTACAACTTATGAAAGCATCAGCTGTGGCTAGCCAAGGTCTTCCTAAAATAAGAGGATGTCCTCCTAGATTACTCTTGGGAGTTAAAATCATGAAATCGATTGGATATTCCCAAGAATCTAAGGAGACTGGAATGTCTTCTAATACACCATCTGGTTTAATAATTGATTGATCTGCGAGTTGCAATAAAGTAGGTGTAAAAAGAAGATTAGGAAGTTTTAGTTGTTCCATAGTCTGTCTACTCATGATGTTGATAGCAGCCCCTAAATCAATCAAAGTATTTGGTATTTCTACCCCATTGATATGTGTTTTGACAATTGGACTACCGGGATCTACATATTTCTGCATAGTAATTTTTCCCATCATGATATCTGCAATTTTCCCTACTAGGTGGATTCTTCTGGTATCTCTTGGTTTCCTTCCTGGTCTTTTAAGACTCAACTCCTTTATTGTTTTTGCTAGAACAGGAATCTCTTTAATGGCTTGTAACAAGGTAATCTTGATACAGACATTCTTCAATTCATCTAGAAAATTATAGTCAGGCAACCAAATTTGTTTTTCCACCCCTTTATCAATTTGTAATCTTTCAGGAAAAGGAGGTGTGGATAATGATGCAGGTTGCTCAACTATGGGAGTTGTGGGGGTTAATTCTTTTTCTTTTTCTTTTTGAGTGTTTGGGTTTTGAAGAGATGCTTCAGAACCCTTATTGGCTTCAAGAGAATCTTCCTCAAAAATGCTTTGCTTTTGAGCATTTATAGAAGGCTTATCTAGGACTCTACCTGATCTGAGTTGTACTTCATTGAGAGGAACAATCATATAGGTAGGAAATTGTTGACCTTCCATCATGTAAGAATTTTGAGGGTTTTTATTATTGGGGTTTGGCAATGGCTGAGAAGGAAGTTGATTTGACTTCTGTGGGAATGGAAGCAAGAGTTGAGAATTTGGATTCTGTTGAGAAGGTTGTTGTTGTGGAAATGGCAATGATAGTTGTGGATTTTGATTTGGAAGTTGTGGAGCTTGATGGTTTTGAAAAGATGGGGGGTATTGGTAAAATTGAGCAAATCTCCCATAAGGATTTTGCATACCTTGTACCCATGATTGAAAAGGATTTTGAGGTTGGGACCAAGGTTGTTGCCAAGGATTCCAATTTGGTGGGGGTTGAAAATTCATAGAGTTGCTAAACCCTTGATTTTGTTGCCCCTGCCAAGGTCTCCTTGCAACAAAACAGAGAGATTCGATTGTATTTGGGTCTTCTTGAAAGACAGCTTTGAGCCCAGGAATTGAAGGACAATCCTTGGTCTCATGATTCTCTGAACAAATTACACATGTTTCTACAACTTTTGCATCCAAGGGACATTCCCTTAGAGCATGTTTCTTCCTACACTTTGGGCAAAAGATGGCCAAAGCCTCAGCTTCTGCTTTCTGCTTATTGTGAATCTTAAGGGTGTCCAATTGCTCACTAAGACTCCCTAAGATGTCAGTTTTGAATTCATCAAGCATGTTGCCAATCTCAGCCCTACTTACTGATCCAGTTGCAGATTTTTTGCTCTGATGAGAGAAGGATCTCTAGGCCCTTTTTGAGTTTTAGATTTCCCTCTTGAGAGATGGACACATAGCTTTGCTATATCATTGAGTGAAAGTTGAGATATATCTCCCTTCCCCATCATGTTCAAAATATCTATCCATTCATCTCTAATGGCTTTTAATAGAATGGCTTTCAAGGTCTCCTCATCTAAGTTACTCATTTTTGCTCTTTTCAGGTTGTATTGAAATCTTTCAAGTAAATCCTCCAAGTTTTCATCTTCTCTTTGCATCATTTTGAATACCTCATCCTTGTGATTGGTGGGCATACAATAGTCCAGGTATCTATCCAAAAATGTTTGTTTCATATCATTCCAAGACCTAATGTATTGAGTGAGTAATCCCATGAACCATTTCAAGGCTTCTCCTTTCAATGTTGAAGGAAACAGTTTGAGTTTTTGAGAGTCTTCCAGATAATCATAAGTTCGACACACGACTTCAAACTCAAATAGAAATGTTTCAGGGTCCTCATTCCTTAACCCATGGAAGTTTGGGAGGACAGATGGTGAGATGTTTTTCATGGTGGCTCGGGAATCCTCATCGACTATAGGAAATCCGAATGAGTTATCTCCATCCCTATTTCCCCCAATGTTACCTCTACCTCCTCCATTGTTTCCTCCTCCTCCTCCTCCTCTACCTCTACCTCTACCAAATCCAGTTGCTCCTTCCTCTGTCATGGTAGTTTCCCTGGAGACTTCAGAGTCTTCTGGTTCTTCTACTAAGGGTGAACGAGAAGGAATTTCTCCCTCTTCTTCTTCAGATGATTCTACTTCTTCAATTACAATTTGTCTCTCTGTAGAAGGAAGGAAAGGATCTCTTTCTAATTCAGATTCGATGGAAGGTGTGGGAGAGTCGACTCCTGCCTCTTGAATTCCAGGAATCCTAGGGCTAGGAGTGGAAGTTAGAGATGATGGAGGTGTCTCTTGTCTATTCCTTGAAGTAGATGGACTTGTAAAAATCGAACTCTTGGCTCTAGCTAAAAACCTTCCCCTAGAATCTCTTGCTCTATGCATGTCATTTTTTATTTTTCTTCAAGTCGGGGTAATAATTCTCTTTCTGATCTTCCAGGTCACTCTAGGTGCAAGAAGAGAGCATACTCAAGAAACTATTAAACCAATAACTTTCTCTTTTCTGATCCTCTAGATCACATTAAGTGCAAGAGGAGAGCATACTTTGAGAGGTTATCAATTTTCCTTCCTTGAATTTTTTTTTTTTTTTTTTTTTTTAAGAATTTGGCTACCTAATTTCACTTCCCCGGCAACGGCGCCAAAATGTTTGGTCAATTTAGTGTGATCTAAATTGCTATTTATAATGTCAACCCAGGGTTCGTAAACTGACGAAGTGAAGTGTACTATATGTACTAGATAACCATTTCCTTAGTCTTTTGTCGTTTTTTAGTTTTTTTTTTAAGTTTGTTTTTGAATTTATCTTTCCCTAATGTGAGATGATGAAAAGGTGATAAAGCAAGTGAAATGTGGATGATTATGGTGATCTCTAAGTGGTTTTCAAAACTTAAAAGAAAGAAAGCTTTAAAATAACTGAAATGAAATCAATTCTTCAAAAGAAATAAAGACATCAAACAATGAACTATGACATCGGCCCAGTATCTTTGTTGCTGATTGAAAATGAAAGTGAAATCTACACTAAATGAAAAGTAAGAACAACTAATCCACACTATTTTAACTCTTCAACTCAATCTTCCTTGTGAAAAGATATCATGAAATGTTAAGCAATGTGAAATCTAAAAGAAGTTAAACTGCATAAAAGAAGCTAATCACACTACTTTAACTTTCTTGACCTTCTGCCTTTCAGCTTAATGTACCCTGTGAGAAACAATCATGAACAAGTCAAGCAATGTGAGATTTAAAGCAAACTAAATCAAGCTATAGTGAGTGATATTCTGGTTCTTAATAAAGTTATTTGGTTATAGAAAGGAACCGTTAGTAGATGAATAGCATGATATCTAAGAGCAGAAAATAAATGTACAACTTAAGGAAATGACAGTACTGGAAATCAAACTTCAGAAAATAAAAGTCAGCGACAAAGATAAGATGATCTCGTATGCCAATAGTTATGGAAAGAAAAAGTAAAAAATTGCCCCGGGCTGCCTAAGAACACCTGCAAAAGCACTGATCAGTTGTAACCATAAAAGAGCAGCAACGAAAATGTAAATCAACAGAAATCAAAAGCTTTGTTATGTACAGCTAATATACATGATGAAATAAAACGCAGAATTTAAATGACAACTGTACAGCTAATATACATGAACAGAAATAAAGCAATGCAAAAGTTAAAAGACAACTGTACAAGGTTGCAGTAAGCAGGGGCCCTCTGCCACTTCAACCAATTCAACGAACAGCTACACGCGGAAGTTTAAACCAGTCTTCTCATATATTAAACAACAGCATAAAAGTGCAGTGGGGAAATACAATAGTCTTCAAATTACATTAACAACGATTAACTTGTACAGCGTTCATGGATGCATTATTTATAAGGAAAGAAAGCTAAAACAGATTAACTAAATCTACGCTATTAACCACGCTGCCAGAGACACGTAAATCCTCTTCAGCCCGGATCTAGGTAACTGTCATCGTGTTCATTAAATCTGGGAAGTATGGCTGTTGGATTCATGCTATCAGGATGTCTTCGTGGCTAAGGATTATGCCACGTAGCTTCACGTGCTCAAAAACAGAGCTACGCAGAGTCGTGCCACCGCTGGACACTTCCGTTGACTATCCTTTGCCCCCTGTTTGACCGCGGGCTTTTATGGCCGTGCTGGATGATCTAGAGGGACACGATCCATGTCCTTGACTCCTGTAACTTGCCCATGTGGCTCATTTCTTGAGAGGACACCTGTAGCATGGTGTTTGACAAAACAGCTGCGGAATCCTGTGCTGGCTGCAGAAACCTGGGTCAGCTGCGGAAACCTGTATCGACTGCGGAAACTGAGAAGCTTCCGCAGCTGTCTGAGCAAAATTCTAAACCAAACAACAGTCATTAGCGTAGTTAGAAAACCATGTCAAAAGCTCGTTTTTAAACTAAAATACAATGATTTAATCAACTTGGTGGATAAAATGAGTGGAAAAGAAGGCTGAGAGGGTGTATGGGAAAGTGTAGGTTCGAGGCTCAACAATGATAAGCACAAAGAAGTCAAGTGGAATGTCACCTTTCCAGTAGGTTTATGGAATATATGTAGTTTTTCCTACTTCCCTAGGAATTCTAGTACTAAATTGTTGTAGGAAGTAGAAGTAGAACCTAATGATACACAAAGAAGGATCAATCAAATGATACATTTGCAGTAGACCAGGGAAGAAGTCTACAACAATGCACAGACAATTTAGAATAGGATCAAATAATTTATGATAGGAGAGTCAAAATAGATGATTTCCAGCTCAATGACCTTGTGTTAGAATGGGATGCTAGAAATGAGGAGAAGGGAAAACATGGAAAGTTTTATAGTTTATGGAAAGGCCCTTACAAGGCTGGACCTTTCCATGGTAGAGAAACACTATCAGGAGGACCTGTTAATGGTAGGTTTCTCAAACACTACTTCACCTAAGTCCAACTGATCACAAAAATACATCATTGTATATATCATTTTATTATTTCAAGTAATGTCGGTGTTGGTGGTTGTCATCAGAAATTGAAGCCCAGAGTGAAGACCCTAAGTTTCGAATGAATTGCTACTATATCTATGATTTTCCATTTAAACAGGTTAGTCTTAGTTGTTGATGATGAAATAATTGCCTAATGGAGAAGGTTACTGATCTACATTTTCTTAACACCTCACAGGGAGGATGCCATCCCCATTGGAGCCACTGTTAGGGTCCTATAAATATAGTAGTCATGTATGGTTATTTAGTCATTCATCCCACGGGGATACTGTAAAAAGTTATTTTTCATTTTATATTGTTTAGCTCATAAAAGAAAAATAAAAAAACAAAAGAAAGAAAAAGGAAGAAGAAAATAATAGAAAAATAGAAAAAGAAAAGGAAATATAAAGAAATAAAATGGGATAAATATATATATATATGAGAAAAATAGAAAAATAAATCCCAAAGTATGAGCGCACTAGTTTAAATATTGCCATATATATATATATATATATATATGAGAAAAATAGAAAAATAAATCCCAAAGTATGAGCGCACTAGTTTAAATATCGCCAAGATTATTTTATTTAAATTTTTATTTCGAATAAAGGTCAAAAAAGTATGAAGCGATGTTTTGTCATTTTCCATAACGACAATGCACATTCCAACGGTGGAGATGGGTCCCCGTCTGGATCAATGACAAAGGACAGCTCCCCCCCCCCCCCCCCCCCGACCTTTTGAGACTTAACGAGGGCAGGGTGGGGGGCGGCGAAAAGCAGTTTCAATAAACACCACTTGAGACTACACATCAGTCATTTGTCTCTTTCGGGGGGTCCCTTCCATATACAGCTTACCACCCCTACCCCGCCCCAAAAGTCACCATCCCGCTCCTCTCTCTACCATCTCATTCCCCCGCCATTCCCTTACGTCCACTTATCCTCCATTTCGCCAGTCGCGTATGCCCATCTGTTGTCCCTCCCTCCATCAACGTCACCTACCCATCCATGTCACTCGACCATTAACTTTCAAATTACCCACCAAATTACAAATGAACATTACACATTAAATCACTCCCAGCAATTGATCTGTTCCCAATTAATGTCCTACTCCCAAACGGTAATAATTCTGTTATAATGCCTATCAATCCCATTATAAAATCCCTAAGACACCTAAAGATTTCCCTTTTCTACACTTATTCGAATTACGTAGGTCAAGCTTGAATTTTTAAGTTACCATTGCCATTTTCAAGTCATTACTCTCTGCAAATCCAGTTAAACAAACAGTCAGGTAGCTTCAATCCACCATTTCTCCTGTGAAATTCTTTGTTCCTTCATTTCTGCTGCGCAATTCTCTTTTCCTCCATTTCTCCTCTATAAATCAAAATTTCGTCACATAAAGGAAAAGGAAAGATGCCCGAGGAGGATCCCATGGTACCCCATGTCCCTGATCTAGATAAAACTCCCTTGATTGATACCCAATATAAAATAGGTGAAACCCAGTGTGAATTTGACCTATATGAGCTTCATAATTGGGTAAAACAAAAATACTTAGATCAGAGTGTTGATTTAAATATCTGGGAATCTTTTCTTCCTCAATTTACCTTTCCTCAAACTCACTTTTTCCCTGAATTCTCTACCTGGTGCCATCTCAGATATATCCCCAGCCAAAAAGTAATAATTGCCCAGAACAATGAGGTCCTCTTTAATATTTCTCTAGAGAGCATTTGTCAAGCCTTACAGATAAATCCTTAGCTGATCTGGGTCCAAGTGTGACACAGGACCCTTCCAAGACCTTTTACTTTGGTGATGTGTTAAATTGCATTTTTAAAATAACATAAATGAATACATTTGCATACTGTAAAGAAGAGGAACATGACAATCATTTGCAACATAAAACTCAAGATGTTGATAACGGAGTTCATCCAGGAGGGACTACGTCTCTGGGCCCCTGTGTTAAGATGGTGCAGGTCGCTGCATTAAGTGTTGTCAATAGTGATGATGTACATAAGAGGTGACGTCACTATCATACAAGGAAAATGCCCTCACGCGGGAGTGGCTCCAAGAGATGTTCCGCTACAGGAACTCTCAGTGAAAAAGGACTCCTATCAGTATGACACAAACTCATGCATGATGATAATGAACATCCTGCCAACATGGCATAAAAGGGATCTCAATGCAAACATACATGGCGACAACACGAGTATCCCATCAACATGATGACAAAGGGATCTCAAACAAAACATGACGAATCATGACAACAAGTACATCCCACAAATGATTCTGCATCACATCAAGAAGGAATCATGAAACAAGTAAGAAACAAAATCCCACATCAAAAATCAAACAGGGATCTATGCAGCAGAATGCATAGCAAAAAGAAGTACATGAACACACTGCCCAATCATGGTTTTGCCTGTGTTTTTCTCAGGTTCATGGTTCCACCTTGCATTAAAAATTAATTAAAAAAAATCCTCGATCCGCATGCGTGCTCCTGGTTCCTCCATGCTGCTGCGCACTGACAAAAAGACGGGTTTATATCAACTCTTGGGTGGAGTTTTTCAAAATGTCGTTTGGTAGAATGGTGATAATAGAAATTAGTTGAGGAGACATCGGGTGGTCAAACCCCGCCCCTCCTGTTTTAATACATTATAGTTTCATTAACTAAACTGGGGGTGGGTCCGCCGGTCCGGTGGCCCGCTCCCCATAACTCCCTCTGCATTAATTTTGGGCACTGTTGGTTTAATGGCGACGTCACATGTTTGGTTTGACATGGGGTTCGGTTGCGGTGAAGTTGTGTGGGCGCCCGACTGGTGGGCCGGCCATCCCGGCCGGGCATGTTCGAACCCCGCCACTCACGGTCTGTCATATGGCATGTGTATCAGTGTGGTGGGGCGTTGGCCAGGTCCACCGGAGGTGGCTCGCCCACAGCCCTTTAATGTTAATGATATATGTGGGGGTTGGTTGGAGGGCTCGGCAGGGTAATGGCCGCCGAGCCATATTAAATTAAAATTTTGTTATGTGGTTGTGGTGGGGGTGGTAGGGGTCATGGCTCGCCACCCATTAATATATATATATAATAGGCCATTTTTTAATTTTGTCTAACATAAGGGTTATTAGACAATTAAAGAGGCAACAATTTCGCCCGCTTTCGGGAGCTAGGTTTCATGCCCCGGGGTTGGTCAAATTGTAGGACACTTAAACCTAGCCAACAATCCAACTTTGACCAAAAATTTGACTGGCTCCTTCTCTCCATACGAGCTCGGATTGACGATTCGTTCGCACTGTTGCGATCAGGATGACGAGATCTACGCTCTGGTTCTAGTTCGAAAGCATTCTAACCACTTTGATTTTTGAGCTTCCCTAAGCCCTCTTTGTCTTGTGTGTGTCTCTGGAGCCACCTGGATCAATCCTCCTCACTGAGGAGCTTTTGGTCCTCCAAAAGCATGAAAAATAATCTGCAACTTCTCTGTGCCTTTTTTGCATCACAAGCGTCCTGAAAGGTCTCGCTTCCATCTCCTTCACCTTTGTTCTTCGGAGCCTTAAGCGATGAGCTGACACCTGCAACCTATGCAACCTGTAGTACATTGTTTTGCAAATTACATGCTTGACTTACATGAACAACTAATGACCCAAGCATCCCACACTTTCCACGAGTTTATAACAAATACTCGGTGGTCAAGTTTACATCGAAATGGAAACAATACCCCAGTTACGAAAACAACCCCAACATATCATTGTTGCTTCAACAGGTGATGGAAAACACATCATCACTGCAACACATGATTTACAACAATAAGGCCAAACACTATTTTGTTTTGACAAGTGATGGAAACACGACATCACTTTCACAGTTTATCATGCAACACAAAATAAGACCAGACATCATTGTTGCTTAACAAGTGATGGAAAACACATCATCACTTTTACATTTTAAAATGCAACAAATGATTTACAAAAGCACGACCATGACAAGCTAACATATCTAGAAACCATTTTTCACTTATAAATGTGAATGGGTCATCTCCTTGTGGTGATTTTGCTTGTCAAATAACTGCTTCACCTAGTTCATGCACCGACACTTTGTCTTTAAGGTGTTTCTCTAGATGGAGCCTCCAACAAGGCCACCTTTGTCGCAATGACTACAATACATCTTCTTCCTCAAGATCTTCTTACCATGTTTCTTTACCTACTGTTGAGAGGGTATTTCACGCCTCTTCTTTGTTTGTGCTGCTATTCTTTTCCAACACTTAGAAAATTTATAGTTATGTAATCCACAAAAGGTACATGTTTTTCGATACCATGATTTATGTCCATCATTAAAAACAGGATTATAATCGAAATGACCATTTGAATATCGAAACTAGTTATACCTTTCCTTGCCGTCTCTGGTGTCGGTATGGTGATGAGAGCTTGCCTCGGCTCTTTCCCTGCCATGGGATGATGGGGATGTGTTCCCATCATTCTCTTTCCTCGACAATGTCTCAGAAGCATTTGACACCTTTGAGCATTCTCCTTTGGTGTATCCCCAGCTTGCAAATTGAGGTCTCTGCACAACCTCCAAAGGTTGAGTTATGCCTTGGTTATTAACACCAAGTTCTTTTTCCTCCTTGTGCCTCGTCCTGGTAAGGAGCCTCATGTTTGTCCCTGTAATTGGGATCTCCAAATCTCCAACAGAAATAATACTATGTGACGACGAAACCGAAATTAAATCAACATATTTTACATCCCCTGTCAATTTCGAAAGAACTGATGAGGGCTTCTCATCATCTGTTGTTGGTGGTTCACTAGTTGTCTCAGCGCATTCCCCAACTTCCTTTCTGACATACCCAAGTCCTGTTTGACAGGGTAATTCTTCTACTTTGATGGGGTTGACAATGCCTTGGCCATTAATGCCCAAGCCTTTTCCTTCATACCCCATTTTCTTCAACAATTTGGAGCCAATTCCTGTGGTATGATTTTCAAAAATAGCGAAATCATCATCAGGACACATACATGAATTTAGAGAACTACTTTTTACCTCACATGGGTCATGCTACAACTTTTCCAAGCCCTCGTCCTTTGCTTGCAATTGTCGTAGCAAACTATGTTTTTCCTCTTTCTCTTCTTGTAGATGCATCTTCAATTCAGCATTATCTGTTTGAAGACTTTGGTTGGTGTGCTTTAGTTCTTCCAGGGCCTCTTCCGTGGCTCCCAACTGAAGCTGCAATCGCTCCTTTTCCTCTGTCTCTTTTTGTAGAGCTACATACATCATTTCCACCCTTTTGGAAATTTTGAGCATGGTCTCGTACATCGCTTTTTCATCCTCTGTCACTGCACGTTCCATTGATCACGCTTGTAATTCACATCCACGCAAAGACCGCTCTGATACCACTTGATCTGAGTCCGGGTGTGACAAAGGACCCTTCCAAGACCTTTTACTTTGGTGATGTGCTAAATTTCAATTTTAAAAGAACATAAATGAATACATCTGCATATTGTAAAGAAGAGGAACATGACAATCATCAGCAACATAAAACTCAAGATGTTGATAACGGAATTCATCCAAGAGGGACTACGTCTCCGGGCCCCGGTGTTAAGATGGTGTAGGCTGCTGCATTAAGGGCTGTCAATAGTGATGATGTACATAAGAGGTGACGTCGCTATCATACAAGGAAAATGCCCTCACGCAGGAGTGGCTCCAAGAGATGTTCCGCTACAGGAACTCTCAGTCAAAAAGGACTCCTATCAGTATGACACAAAATCATGCATGATGATAATGAACATCCTGCCAACATGGCATAAAAGGGATCTCAATGCAAACATACATGGCGACAACACGAGTATCCCGTCAACATGAAGACAAAGGGATCTCAAACAAAACATGACGAATCATGACAACAAGTACATCCAACAAATGATTCCGCATCACATCAAGCAGGAATCATGAAACAAGTAAGAAACAAGATCCCACATCAAACATCAAACAGGGATCTATGCAGCATAATGCATGGTAAAAGGAAGTACATGAACACACTTCATATACCTCACATCTTGAGGCCATCTGAAGAAGAGGATGTCAAGTTGTTGAAGATGTTCGTACCATCGATCTCACAGTGTCGAATCACATGGGAAATGATTACTCACACATGAATGCTCACACCTACACTCCACTTTAAAAAGTGGCCAAAAAATGAAATGAGCAAATGGAAAATCTAAATGCACCATCATATTTGTGGCGTCGAATAGTGCAAAATCGACTGTCAAATTTCTGAATTCTGAGAAAGTGGAAATCTGGGGCTTAAGGAATCTTTTAGATTCCCCCTAGATTCCTCAAAGATTCCCTCCTCCGGGTCCTCTGCAAATCTGCTACTTAGATCAGGAAACTAACTGCGCCATCAGGTTCGTGTCGCTGAGAGGTGTAAGGTCGACATAAAATTTGTCCAATTTGGACACTGCAAAAATTTCACCCTCCTGAGAATTTCGCCCAATCATGGTTCCGCCTGTGTTTTTCTCAGGTTCATGGTTCCACCCTACATTAAAAATTAATTAAAAAAATCCTCGATCCGCGTGCACACTCCTAGTTCCTCCATGCTGCTGCGCACTGACAAAAAGATGGGTTTATATCAACTTTTGGGCGGAGTTTTTCAGAATGTCGTTTGGCAAAATGGTGATAATAGAAACTAGTTGAGGAGGGGTCAGACAGTCAAACCCTGCCCCTCCCGTTTTAATACATTGTAGTTTCATTAACTAAAACGGGGGTGGGTCCGCCAGTCCGGTGGCCTGCTCCCCATAACTCCCTCTGCATTAATTTTGGGCGATGTTGGTTTATTGGCGACATCGCATGTTTGGTTTGGCATGGGGTTCGGTTGCGATGAAGTTGTGTGGGCGCCCGAGTGGTGGGTCGGCCATCTCGACCGGGCCAGTTCGAACCCCGTCGCCCATGGTCCATCATATGGCATGTGTATGAGTGTGGTGGGGCATGGGCCGGGTCCACCAGAGGTGGCCCGCCTACAGCCCTTTAATGTTAATGATATATGCGGGGGTTGGTTGGAGGGCTCGGCAGGGTAATGGCCGCCGAGCCATATTAAATTAAAATTTTGTTATGTGGTTGTGGTGGGGGTGGCGGGGGTCATGGCCCGCCACCCGTATATATATATATATATATATATATATATATATATATATATATATATATATATATATATATATATATATATATATATATATATATTTTCCCGTAGAAAAAAGTCGTAATTTCTATTAGATCATAAGAAATTACATTCTGTAGATGTCTAAGCATATGCATAATGAGGCTGGCTGCCTCCCGGATAGTAGCAAAATAAACACAGTTTGTTTACAACCATGTACAAGTAGCACAAAAAAAAACCAGATTTTGTCTCCACGCAGGGAGTTATGGTAGAGGCAGAAAAACTGGATTCCGGTAGTGAGTGAAGGACTCACCCTTCAAGTTTTTCTCCCTTTTTTCTTTTCGACCTTGCGCCACTCTCCTTGAGTGGGCTCAATCGTGGCTATGACTAACTGTGTTTCTGCTTTCTGCGAGGCTGTTTCCTTGTCTGAGTCTGAAGTATCTGAGTGGTGATGCCGTTTGATCCCTCCCATATTCAGATCCTCGCTTGCCTTTTCTACCTGATTTGAGTGGAACTGTGAAGCCTTGTTGTCTGGTGAGGTTTCCTTCTGAGTCTCCATTTCTTGAGAAACCTCGGCAGTTGCTGCGTGGGTATCTTCCTCTTCTGCTTCTGATTCTTCGTCCTCTGAGTCAGGGGGGGGGAATTGCCATCCTTTCCTCGGCTTCCCTTTCTGCTTCTTTTTACTGTTTACTTTCTTGGCTTCTGGACATGTGCTTTGTAAGTGTCCTGTCAGCCTACAGAGCCTACATCTGAAAGCAGTGTTTTCATAGTCTAGTGCTTGCAGCCAATTTTGTTGTTTGTAAATCAGCCTTATGTTGTCCGGCAGCCCTTTGCTTAGATCTACTTCCACACAAATGCGTGCAAAAGTGTAGATCTTTTCATCAATCCTTTCCAGATCTGTTTTGATGTATTTCCCTATGTTGTTCCCAATGCCTTCCAATACTCGTTCACTCCAAAAGTGAAGGGGGAGGTTGTATAGGCGGACCCAGACCGACACTTTGGATACAGTCATTTTGTTTGGATCGAAATCTGGAAACCATGGGGTCATAAACAACCCCGATGTTCCCCAAAACCAAGGCCCTGCACTGATGATTGTATCTCTGACTTCCTGGGATGCAAATCTAACTATAAAAAACCCCTTGGAGCATAAATGTATATCGCATTCCAAGGTCCAACTGGTGAAGATCCAGTGAAATAGATCCATTGGTTTTGGCCAAAAACTATTAAAACGACAGATTAGGGCCTGCGTTTCATAAGACTTAACGAAATCATCAAGCCCTGTAGAATCGAGGTTAAGGGCTGGAGTTTGCCCTAGCTGATCTACTATGTATGGCCTAGGTGTATATCCGCCTTGATCTGGAGAGGACCCTGAGTCTCTGTTACCCTGTAAAAAAATTTTGTAGGAGGAACCTCCCTTGGGTTGAGGCTGAGGTGCTGTCTTTTTCCCCTTGTCTCCTCCTGAGGAGCTTGGCTGTCCCTGAGGCAGAGCCCCTCCTCTCAGCCTAAGGTTTAAAACAATGATTGTTCCTGGACTAATCTCATAGCTTTTCAAGGTTCTACTATCCTGGAGGGACCACCTACCACTGACCAAATGTTGGATCTGAACTGGGTATCCCGTCACTGCCCATATTTGTTGTTTCAGCTGCAAGATGGTGCTTTCTGCATGTACCCATACTAAACAGGTTTTCCCCTCAGGGGTTTTAACAAAAATCTGAAAACGAGTTGTTGTTACCTGTAGCCGGGGTTTTGACTGAGTTCCTGATCCACCTAACCCGGTGTCGCAGCTAATTTCCGTGTGCTCTGGCTGTGAAAGATCTTCCAGATCTGGCCTCGTATTGGGTCGTTTTTCCTTATGCATGTCTAGGTCTTCAAACCCTCTGCTCGATCTATGCTTATTGCTGACTCGCATATGGCCCTTCTGCTGTCGATTTGCCTTTGAAGTCCAGTCTGTGTGCTCTGGCTCTGTCCATCCAAGCATTGTTCGCCCTTTCGACCATTTGATGCCGCCCCTCGTTGGATCGGTGGGAGGCAGAGGATCTGCGTCCCTGCGGAGGCTTCTCTTTCGCTTATTGGCCAGATCAATTAGATCCGGGCCAGATCTGCAATATTTGTGGACAGGGGAGAGCGGATCTGCACCATGCAGCCCCCCTTTCTTTTCTTCGACAGCAGATCCGATGAGAATGCCTGCAGATCCAAAAACGGCTGCCGTCCGGTTCATGCATCTGACAGAGTCGGTTTGGCGAGGGTCGATAGGGAAGGTTGAAACAGCTGAGCCCCTACCAGCCGATCTACCAATCCCCTTTCCGTCACGGCTTCCAGATATCATAAGACAAAATTCATTGCTGGGCCGCTTGGTCGCAGAGGCAAGGGCCGTAGCTGCGTATCTGTTCCTGTAGGTTTCGTGGCCTACGGAATCAATAAACGGAGAGACGTCGGCCCACGCAGTCTGATCGCCAGCCAGAAAAGAGGTTAAGCAGTTGGCTTCTTGCTCGGCCATGGCTTTACTCCGATCCTCCGTCTCTGTTAGCGCCATCGATCTCTCTCTCTCTCTCTATATCTATATATATATATATATATATATATATATATATATATATATAATAGGCCATTTTTTAATTTTTTCTAACATAAGGGTCATTAGACAAATTAAAGAGGCAACAATTTCGCCCGCTTTCGGGAGCTAGGTTTCATGCCCCGGGGTCGGTCAAATTGTAGGACACTTAAACCTAGCCCATAGTCCAACTTTGACCAAAACTTTGACTGGCTTTTTCTCCCTCATACGAGCTCAGATTGACAAACCGTTCACACCGTTGCGATCAGGACGACTAGATCTACACTCTGGTTCTAGTTCGAAAGCATTCTGACCACTTTTGATTTTTGATTTTCCTTAAGCCCTCTTTGTCTTGTGTGTGTCTCTGGAGCCACCTGGATCATTAGAACTCCCTGCATCCTTTTTCCATCGATGCATTAATGGAAATTTATAAGAAACTTACCTTCCCCCAGCGAGCCCACATTTTTGAGTGTTTTCTACCTGAGAATGTTGAGTTTCCCAGAACAAATCCACCATACTCTGTTTCTATTTTCCCAGAAATGTCAAGACAAGTGATCTCTATGGTTACTCGGTTATTAGGTTATCATATAGACCAATGGGTTGATGAAGTAGTTTTAGGATTTTTATCTGTATTTTCAATTGGTTAGAAGCCTTCAATTCTGTTCAATTACAATCAATTTTTATCAGATATCATACATGAACAATTTCTGAAGTTCAAAGTTGAAGGTGTGTTCAAACACCAATCAATTTTGGTTTATCTAATGTTATTTTACCAAGCAGACAGGTTCAAGTTTCAATTGCAGAAGATGGATGAGCAGGGTATCACATTATAAGTTACTCATTGGAATTCTCTAGTCAGAAGAAACTCAGAAGAGTATACATATACTAATTTTGTAGATAAGTTTCTTCATACATCATTATGTTTACTATGCAGTGATGTCATACCAATATTTTCACCAGAAATTATGAATGTTTTGCACATTTCAGAGCAATCAAAGGTTGGAGACTGGTATTTATACTAGAACTGCACATAAATCAGAATCTATGGGTGTGAGCTTCCTCCCTACAGATTACCAGTGTTCGTGCCAGTGAGAATTTTTGCCTTAGAATATGCTAGACAGATGTTGAACATGGATGAATTACACTTTGCATCCAATAAGAAGAAGGCACAACATCAATGCAAATGTTTCAGAGTTATGGCCATCTATTCAAATTATTTTTGAACAAGAAGAACTGGTACAAAGAGTTAAAGCAACAGTGGAAAACACCAAACTTGATATTGAACACAGGCCAGAAGAAGCACAAAAAATTATAATAATTGTTGAACTCCAAGACTAGAGATGAGCTTGAAGATCTAAATATTCAGGACAGGACATAAACAATAATGGGATTCAAAAGACTATTGACTAAGAAGAATATTATGGTGCAGTTGGAGAATAAGTGCAAAGAATTGGAGCTACAGGTCAGAAGATTTAATAAGAAGTTTTCTTTGTTGCAGGAGAAAGTACTTCCAACTCTCAGAAATTCTAATGGCAAATTGATTCCATTAGAAAATTACTAGGATCAATTATGCAACATAGTTGCATATACATCTAAATTTCCAAAGGCAAAGGGAACTATCAATGGAGAAGACTTTTTGGAAGGCCTGCAATTTGATCTAAATATTCAGCATGAGATTCACCACTTGTTTATGAACAAGCCAACTTTTCAAACCTACACAGAGGTAGATGAAAGATTCAGAAACATTGTAATTTTTTCTATCCCAAGTGAAGAGCGATTGGACCAATTACTGGAATTGGTTGAATAAGCACTAACAGAATTCCTACAATTTTGGCAACAAGATAAACAAAAGGGGTTGGAAATTAGAAATAGATCTCCTTTAAAGTTTCAACAAAACAGCCAAATTTGTCCAGAATTCCTATTTTCTAGTTATGTTTCAGAAATATCTATATCTTTGTTAGATATAATTTTGTAATCAATTCCTTTTTGGAATCCGAAGTTAGTTTAATTGCTTAGTAAGGGTTGGAACATGTATGAAGAACAGATCTATATATTGATGTAAGCCGTGGATTGTACTCAAAGTAATCAATTTTCATAAATATAGAGGCAGTTTTGTTCCAAGATTCTTGTGTCAAGCAAATGGTGATGTGTTCCCTTATGTTAGATTGTTCCCTTTCCCAGTTTCCATATGAATTTCCCTTCCCAATTGTTGCAAAAAGATTAAGAGTTGAATTTACTTAAGTGCACTCTGTTCTAGCTTGTTCTCACACCATCGATGAGGCATATCACACCATTATCTAACTCATGTAATATCCCTCGTGGTTTTTTTGATGGAGTTGTGAAAGATGAGATATGTGACTGGGGTGCTTTTATCACAGTTCATCCTGGTACACATTATTGCTTTAGCTGGAATGGGGACAATGGATGAAACACATGTGCATAGGTCTTAGCCCTCTAGGGTGTTTTATTTTGTGCTCACTAGCTTAATATTGGGTCGTTGGAGGTGTTTGGAGATTCTGAGGCGGTGGTGGAGTGGGTATCTAAGAATCATCTTTCAATCTGCCGCTATTGATTAATTGGATGATGAGGATCAAGGTGATCATTGATCTTTTCCAACATGTGCCTTTTTCTCATGGTCATTGAGAATTGAATTCAGTTGCGGACATGTTGTCAAAGGGGGGACTCAAGCAACCATTTGGTGATATTTATTTCTCTTTCTATGCAGACAACATTCTATAGTGGAAAGGTACATTTTCCTTTACATGACATTGCATTTGATTGTTGTTCTCGGTGATAAACTCATTGGAGGTTGTCATTTAGTTCTTCATTTTTGGTCTCTGTATCATGCGATTAGATACATTCAATGGGGCCGACATTCAAAGGAAAATACTTAGAAGTATATTCGACATGATTCTAGGAGTATGCAGTTATAACCAACATTGTGACTGTTTATAATTTTTTACGGACTTTATTATAATTTTGGTTAAAGGATGACATGTTATTTCTATGATGGCATCAGTCACATGGAATATTTGAATTTGATATGTTGCCCATGATTATTAAATTTGGCATAACTAAACACATCAATAGGATATGCTACCCATGGTTATTAAATTTGGCATAACCGAACACATCGATAATATACTATGTTTTGGCTATCAAGATGTAACCTCCCTTTTGGATATATAGATATATGTCGATACATATTATGGAGAATATTGACATAAGCATTATGTAAACAACTATATTAATATAAGATTGTTAGTTTTTCCTATTTGAAAAAAAAAAGTAACAAATTTAATTGATCCAGGTGGATATTGGTGGCCACCCACCTATCCCACCTAGATCTCCAGTCAGCTTCTTTTGTTTCATTGTTTATTTCAGCATTTACTATATTTAGCAGTTTTTCGAGTCTTGAACTTTCGGAGCAGTTTTGACCCCCTAAATGGAATTTTTTTGAGGTCTATTGTAGAACCATAGCCATTGGTAAGGACTTGCGGCAAAAACTATAGTACTCGAAGAGACCTTTCCAACAAGGTATTGTACATGCCAAACGGAGATAATATGACCAAGTTATGATTCCAGGAAGTTGGTTGCTCAACTGACCCCAACGGGGCCCACAAAATCTTGGTGTTACATCTCCTAGGGTTAGGGTTTTGGTTGTTTAGGGTTCTCTCATGTTTTTCAAAAATAAATAGTCCCTTGAGCCTCATTGTAACATAGTTCAAAGGCATGTAGCCGCCACATCTCTTCTCAGAGATAAGCTACCATCGCCCAAGCTAGTCTTATTTCCATTCTGTTTGTAAGCATATTTCAGTATCTGATATTAATGAGATGAAGTGTTATTTTTATTGCATCTTTGTATTTATGGTTATATATGTAATTTGTTGCGTTCCTGTTTAAATTCGAATAAGTGGTATCATAGCGATTTGCTCTTTCTCTGTTTTTCTTTTCATGTCCCCAATGAGGTCAGGATATAAGGAGTTAGGTCTTGAACTGGTCAAACCTTTGCAAGACCAGCCTTGCAAATCCTGACGGCCTCACATGGGGGAAGAAAAGAAAGACAAGGGGGTCGGAGGTCCTTTCAAAATCTTGCTTGAAGAAGCCCTTGAGCGAATGAGGAACATGATGATAGACAACTTTTCCCAGATCCTTCGACGACTACCCAAGGGCAACGCCTCTACTTGCAACAGCTACTTTGGAAGCGCCACACCCTTTAAGGTATAAGTCAACTTTGACATTGCCATATTTGAGGGTCAGATAGCTGCAGATGTCGTAGATAAATGGTTAAATCTGCTATAAGGATATTTTTGTTGATGATTTTTCCAGGCGGGAAAAGATTGCTTTTTCTCTTCGCAAAGCCGCCCCCCACTTCAAGGACTGATGGGAAACCTACTATGATTAGAAGGATGAAAGTATGCCCTCACTATTTTCAGCCGCACCCACCTAGGATTTGTTTTGGGACGCCATCAAGGGGTAGTACTAACTTGTCGGGAGCTGTGAGGATAAATACATAAAGTGAATCACACTGCGATGGGGAAGGAACAAAGACGTGCCAAATTTTACCAATGTTTTTCATACACTTCGAAAAAAGTTGGGTATCAAGGATTCTGTGAAACATTTGGTACTCAAGTACAGTGGTTGCCTACACAGGTACATCCAGGATGAGATGGAGTTCCTGGACATCTCCTTGGTCAGCACGGTGTACCGATACAATGTCAAGATCGAGTAGAAGCTTAAACAGAAAAAGTGAAACTTTGGATCTGTGAATCCGAAGCAAGGGAAAGGCACCCCCAAACTGCAGAGCAAAGGGCAAAGCCAAGGTGGGGCAACCCAAGATAAGCCGTCAAAGCCGCAAGAAAAGAACAACACCACGAAGACAAAGAAGGACACGAGAGAGTGGTTTGAGTTCCATAAGAGATCCACTCACAACACAAGTGAGTGTCGGACCAAGCAGTCACTGGTGGCCAAGTTGAAGGCTTTTGAGTCCGATGCATGTTCCGACTCTAAGTCAGAACCTGACAAGGGGAATGATAAAGTGAAGCAGATCATTGACGCAGAGCCCAGTGCTGTTGTGGCCACCATAAGATCCTGAATATTGATCCTGAAGATCCAGAAGAGGGGGAATTCCTATTCCACTCACAAATGTGGGTGAAGGCTTCTCCGTTGCAGTTCATTGTTGACAACGGGAGCCACAAGAACCTCATTTTAGCAGAGGTCGTGAAGCGGTTGGCCCTACCGACTACAGCACATCCATAGCCATATAACATCGGGTGGCTTCACCAAGGACGAGATCTCTGTGTCATCCAACAGTGTCACCTTCCCTACAACACCAATCCCTTCACAGATGAGGTATTGTGTGATGTTTCTCCTCTTGAAGTTTGTGATGTATTATTAGGACAACCATACTTATGGAAGTTACATGTTGTATATGAGTCTAGACCTTGATCTGTTATTATTTATTTGGGTACTAAGTTATACAGGATACCGGAGGTAGCCCCACCTACCACCATCTCTTTGATCTCTGTTAAGCAATGCAATAAGGTCATCTCCCAAAGGGGGAAATTTGTTTTCTTTCTGATTTGCTCTCAAAGTAAGTGGAAGGTCGTAGCCACAACCATGGCCCTCGAGGAGAGTTCCTCCAAGCAACAGAAGCAGGTGGATACGGTCGTGGAAGAATAAAAGGATATCTTCTCCTCACCCACAGGGGTACCCTTGCATTGTCAGGTGAAGCATTCAATCGATTTGACTCTCGGAGCACCTCTACCCAATAGGCTGATATATTGCCGCTCCATTTTGGAAATTGAAGAGATCAAGCAGCAAATCCACGAGTTTCTCCAGAAAGGGCACATCTGACCAAGTTCCTCACCTTGTGGAAGCTCGGTTGTACTTGTATAGAAGAAGGATGGGACCTAGAGACTCTGCATTGATTATGAGCACTAAACAAAATCACTGTCAGGAACAGGTATCCAATCCCACGGATTGATGACCTGCTGGACCAACTCAAGGGGGCCAAGTATTTCACCAAGATCGATCTGAAGTCTGGTTATCACCAGGCTCCAATAGAGCCCACAGATGTATGGAATACCATATTTAAATCCAAGGAAGGCCTTTTTGAATGGTTGGTTATGCCCTTCGAGTTGACAAATGCCCCTACTACTTTTATGAGGCTAATGGATAACATCTTGCGGCCCTTCACCAACTCGTTTGTGGTGGTTTATCTGGACAACATCCTCACCTTCAGCAAGAGTTGGGAAGAAAGCATCCAACACATCCACCAGCAGGTTCACGACATCCTGGAGAAGTCAAATTCCAAGTACAAGCAACGACATGATCGACATCGGGTGCCACACAAGTTTCAGGTGGGTGAAAAAGTCTAGTTGCATTTGTAGAAAGAACACCTTACAAGAGCCCATCGGAAGCTTAAACCAATCTGATATGGTCCTTACACCATTACTAAGGTTGTGGCAGACAATGCTTTTGAGCTCAACATTCCCCATTCCTTGGCCTGCACCGAGTGTTAAATGTGGACTGCCTTCGACCATACTTCCCAGACTGCATGGAACATGCCACAACTGATCAGATTATGGACACACAAGTCAAGAACACTCACCAGCAAAAAATACAACTATATCGGATTGTCAAATCTGACCAACTCCTGCACCAAGGCAAGTGGCTCACCAGGGACCAGGTTCAACAGAAGTTTCCTCACCTCATGGAGGTTCTGCACGCAATGGGGACCATTACTTCCTAGGGGGGGAGGAATGATCCAGGTGGATATGGGTGGCCACCCACCTATCCCACCTAGATATCCAGTCAATTTCTTTTGTTTCCTTCTTTATTTCAACATTTACTATTTTTAGGAGTTTTTTGGGTCTTGAACTTCTCGAGCAGTTTTGACCCCCTAAACGGTGTTTTTTGAGGTCCGCTACAAGAATAGTCCCATGGAAAAACCTGTAGTACTTGGAGAGACCTTTTCAATAAGGTACGCGCGCGCCAAACAGAGATAATATGACCAAATTATGACCCCGTGAAGTTGGCTGCCCAACTAACCACAACGAGGCCCACAAACTCTTGGCGTTACATCTCTTGGGGTTAGGGTTTTGGTTGTTTATGGTTCTCTCATGTTTTTGAAAAATAAATAGGCTCTTGAGTCTCATTGTAACATAGTTCATAGGCATGTAGCTGCCACATCTCTTCTAAGAGATAAGCTACCATCGCCCGAGCTAGTCTTATTTCCATTTTGTTTGTAAGCATATTTCAGTATTTAATATGAAATAAAGTGTTATTTTTGTTGCATATGTGTATTTATGGTTATATCTGTAATTTGTGGCGCTCTAGTTTAAATTCGAATCATTTATTTAAAATAAAAAATAAATATTTTATTTTAAAAAAAATCCTAACTTAATAAATTTATTATTATTATTATTCCTCAAATAATTTAACTTTAAATTATCAATGTGACTCACCTGCATTAACTCAACATCTCCCTCTAATTCCATTGGTAGTGGCATTTCCATCTTGGGTCATAATTTGGCTCTGGATATTGAGCCTCTAATGGTGCATTCGACGGTCATATGTCATAGGGGAAATATTATTAGTCCATATTCTAGGAGGAATGTTACCATCTGCCACAAGCAGAGGGGCCATCAGATACTGTTGTCACTAGGGTCTCCCCATTCCTCGAGGTCATCTGCAAAATTTGATGCATGTTTTATTTTTTCGCTACCTATTTCTCAATATGGTTATGATGCTTGAGATCTTAGAGGGGATATGCCCGTTTTTAATCTTTCGTCATGAAAGTGTAGTCCATCAATATCAAAGGCTTGGGGAAAGGGTCTCTCTAGGGAATTTTTGTGTTATTGATGCCCAAGGTCAGTCAAGGGGACTGGTCGCTTTATGGGATATGTTATCTCTTAGAGAAAACCCTGGTTGTAAGGGAAAAATTCTAAGGTAACCTCTAACCACTTTGAGGTTGAAAGCTGGCCCTTCAACTTGGAGAGGGATCTCTCCCTAAACTCAGCTACCCAAGGTCACAGTGGTAGAAGGTTTGTAATATGTTCTATGGCCAGTTTAATTGAGAAAAACTAAGGTTGGTTGGACTGTAGGAAATTTCACCATTGGGCATGGAGTCTGACCCAATCAGTTTTATATAAACCACAGGTTCAATGAGCAAATATCACAAAAGCAAGATAGTAACAACTCCTTTGACAAGTTTAGGAAATCAGAGAATAGTAAAGAAATTAGTGTGATCTTTAGGTGAAAAAACAAGTAATAAATATCTAAATATAAATAATTTGGAGCACAGAGATATGAATTCCAATTCAACAACCTGGTATTCAAATATTGAAGAAGATATGAAACTTAGAAACAAACAGGGAATTGCAAACACAAGAATTTCTGCAAACTGCTCACATAGACTGTTGTAATATTGATTGATTACATTCACACATAGTACATAAAATAGGCTTTCTTTCAAAATATTCCAACCCTTCTTCAATACAAATACTTTTTCTGTATAGATCACTTGCAAACTATAACCCAATTTATAGAAAAAAAAAACTTAATTACGAAGTCTTAAAATAAATGAGTAAATATCTAATCTAACTAAATACATTACATTTGTTCCATCATAAAACAAAAAAATAATATTTTGTATCTGAAGATCATGTTGTTGCTGGAGTCATGGTTGTATCTGAGGATGCCCAAGTCGAATTTGATGAGGTGGCATCCAAGTCAAAGTTGATAAGGTGTTTTTTCTATGTATAAAAAAAAAAAACTAATTTTGGCGAATTCTTGAAAAACAGGCTTTTAAGATCAATTCACATCTATCAAACTGTGATATTGGTGCAAAATATGAGAGATTTTTTTTAATGGGCCCGTTCCTAAAAAAAACCTCTTTGGGTTTTCAAAAATTCATCCCCAATTGTTTGTAAACTGATTTTTAAAACAGTGGCTAAAACAAGATTGCAAAATCCTGAAAAAATAGGTCTCAAATATTCCTTCGAATATCTCAAACCATTACACTTGTCTAAAAAATGAGAGAGGCTTTTTTAAATGAGCATATTAGAAACAAAATCCTCCTTTGGTTTGTAAAATTTGGTTTCCAACTATTTGTAATCTGCGCCTAAGGTTACTGCCTTTTACAGGAAAAAATAGAGTAAAAATGACCATTTTTACAAAAATGCGCTGCTACTCTGGTTGGCCGCACTTTAACCCTGTTTATTACAAAACAACGTTGACACTCCCGTTTTCAACGCTTTAAAAATTATTGACTAAAATTGTGATAATATGATCTTCGGGTGGTTAAATTCAAAGCTTATCAATCCTTTGTAGGAATTTTTCTATTAAGTTATGCTCATGGCTCTAGTTATCATTTTCACATATTAAACACTTATGCTCCATATGATTCTAGGTTGGAATTTTGGGCTTGGTTGGATAGATGTTGCTTGCTCATGATTAGCTCATTAATATTGGTAGGTGATTTAAATTTGACTTTATCTACATAGGAGATTTGGGGTTCAAAGTGTAAAATGAATCCCCTAAAGGAATATTTCAAGGGGCTTTTTGAGACAATCATATGGTGGATATTCTTCCATCCCCATTGGTCCCTACCTGGAGAAACTAACGCACGGTCTCAGAGGAGATAGATAATAGGCTGAGCATATTTATGGTGCATGAGAATTTGCAAAATTTTAAGGGGTCGATGCTTTCATGGGCAACCTCGGAGAGGCTGTCAAACCACTCTCCTATTATTCTTCAATGGTGTTGTGATATTGTTAATAAGGGTTACCCTTTTAAATTTAACCATACTTGGTTAAAAGACCATGTTTTTCCTCAAATGGTGTGTGATTTCTGGACATAGGATGTAGAAATTTCTCTATGGATTAGCTAGCTCTGATACCATGTAGAAATTCTCACTATAGATCACCTGATAATGCAATGTAACTAAAGCAAAATACTTGATCTACTTATACTATCAAACTTTGCGGAAGCTTAATCAATTTGAGCAAGATCAATCAGAACACATATAACACAGAAGAAGAAATCATACACATGAAACACAGAAGAATACTCTGGGGAAAGCCTCAGCTAAAAAACCCACTATTTGTATTATCATACAAGTGGAAATATCTCAGGATTACACAAAGCTTTAGCTCACAAGCTATCCAACTCTCAGTACAATCCCTCACTGCTGCTCATAGACAGAATAGACAACACATATGCCTTCCTTCAATCCTCCAAGCCTCCTATTTCCTTGCGCAGTTTCTCCTGGGTCCTCTAGCTGCAACCTGTGTGAATAATCCTCTCACACACAACACTGACCTCTGAAATAACTGCGCAATCCTGAAGGAGATAATTCCTTCTGCATGGATGAGTTTCCTTTATAGGAAAATTCCTCCAACTGATAGTACATTGTCCCTTCCTTTAATCTCAACTGGGTCTTTCTCTGAACTGACATGCATGAGTTATTTATGAGAGAATATTCAGTTATCTGGAGAACACTAGTTGCATGCATGCATGCATTAACTGACTGAACTCACAATTAGTTCCTCAAATTGTTTGGAACTAATTTAACTGGACTTAACTCAGTTAACTGAGCTAACTATTTACAACTCAAATACAACTTAGGCTTATCTCCTTAATTAAGGGATAACTTCCTCAATCAAAGGAATAACTGTTGCATGTCTTCACATAGACCTCATGTTTGATTTTCTCCAACTAATTAACTCAAGATGAATTAATTAATTATTTTTCAAATAGCTAGTGAGACTAAATTCAAATTTTAATTCAGGGACTAATTAAAATTGGAATCTATCCCGAAATGCTATTTATAGCATTTCTATTTTTTGTCATTTCCAACAAAGTTGGAGTATATCCTAAAATTCTATTTATAGCAATGTTATTTTTAGCATTTCTTGTTGTTATTTTCAACACTCCCTCTCAACAAGAAAGACATTCAACTCGAATCCAATCCTGAACCTTTTGGAATTTTCTGCATGCAACACTTCTCTCAAGTGTTGTTGCTCCAACAAATCTAGGAACACAAAAAATATCCAACCTGAATCAGAATGATGCCTCTGTCACCAAAGTCTCTGACTGTTATTGCCTCTGTCGACTGAAAACTCTGCACCTCTATGCTCTTCAGTGTTTGACTACTCTAGCCTCTGTCACTTTGATCTCTGACTGCATCAATCAAACTGATTCCTCCTGCTGCATCCGTGTTGCTACTGGTCCAATCTCCCAGCACTGCATCCGCACTGCACCTCCTCTCATCATGTTGCATCGTGCTACCCACTGCTGCACTGCAACTCAGTTATTGAGAAGTAAGTAACTGATCTCCCAACTGACCTCCCTGTTGGGCTAGAAACACCCTCTGATGCTGAAGCTTCCTCTGCCGCTCCATCCGCATCTGTCTCTACCCACTTAGCTAGTCCTGCTACTCCTCGTCGGGGCTCTCGTAGCAAGGTCTAATCAAAGAGGCTGGGTACCTCAAGGATCCTGCCCCTATTTCAGCCTTCTTGGGACTATCACTTCACATCGCCCCACCTCACACCTGGAGGTATGGCTGCATGTGATCCTTCTACCCACTTGGCTCAAAATTTCCCCCTACTGGAGGTCTCTGCATGAGTGGTGTTGTGGCCACAACCACCACCCTATTAAAACCTGCTCTGGCAGCAAATTTGAATGGGTCCCCTAGAATTTTTCTCTTTCATTTCTCCAAATAATCTGTTTTTATCCCAGGGATTTCAACTCTATGCCCAGTCAAATCTTCAATTCTTAATTGTTAAGACCCCCTAAATAAATCTCTGCGACATGATTCATTTATAACCCAGTCTAGCCCTTCATTCATGTCTGTCATTGGAACTTTTCTCAATCCTCATAAACATTCATGGTACTCTATGCCCGCACATATAATCACCCCACTCTTTACTATGGGTGTTGCGAACTCAACCCTCAAAACCTTCTATCACGTCCTTATTTCTATATCAATGCTTTGATAATAGAAATACTATACAAATATGAATAACTTACCCTTTTCGCACTTCCTCAGTGTTTATACATCTCTCGATGCATGCCTTCATCGCTTATCGCAATCGCTTGTCCATGCCTCCATCGCATATCGCTTTTCGCATTGGAAAAGGCTAAAGGTCCATCTCCCATGAATAACTGAAATGCGATCAAGTCTCCGATCGCATCGCACATCGCAACCGCGCTTCATTAAAACCCAAGGTTCATTCACTCGCCATTGAAACATTGTGATGCGATGTTCATTTAAGCTTCTCCACCATTGATCAGAGAATATGATCCAACGGTCATCCATAATGTCACTTACCGCACATCGCAATCGGCACTTTCAACCAGTGCATCGGCCCAAACTTCAACATACTGCGATATGCCGACCCGCCGGAATTATCAAACATAACGCATATATTTTTCGGGTTTGCTTCCCCAATCGCAAATTACAATCGGCAGAGTTTAGTGTTTGACATAAAGCGCGATGCGATATGGCGGACCCAATAGCATTATTTACTGCAACGCATATATTTTTCGGGTCCGGCCTCTTGCAGATAGCAATTGGCGGAGCCCAAGGCTTATACATAAGGCGCGATGCGATGCAGCGAACCCGACGGGACTATTAAGCATAACACATATGATTTTGGGTCCGCTCCCCAATCGCAAATCGAATTGGCGAAACCCAACGTTTATACATAAGGCGCGATGCGATATGGAAACCCGTCGGGATTATTAAACCCAAAACATATATTTTCGAGTCCGGCCAATCGCAATCGGCGGGACGAGGGGTGATGTTGCATATGACTGCCTACTGCGGTGTGCGATCGTGACTTAATCGCATCGCAACCTTGGCTGAAACAGGGGCCGATTCTTTCACACTTGTTCCTTTGATTTTATAAAAGTTTTATTGAGAGCAAGATTTGTGTTTTCACGCATGTTTGTCATATTTCTCATAATCTCAGCTAATATGAACTATTTCTACAGGCGAAGACCAAGAGAAGAAAGGCGAGTTTGAGTGGACCTAGTAACGGATAAATGCGATTTATATCAAGACGACACCTCTGCACCACCGATGTCGATATTGCAAAGACATACTCTGCAAGGAAGGGATACGAACTGCCATAGTGCATAATGGAGGCACGCTCTATGTTCAGTAGAAGCACTCATGACAGTGCTGATCCATCAAGATGTCATTACCTCCAAATACACCTTAAAGCATGCCAGATGTGGGATGATGAGCACAGTGTCTTCAGTTTCCTTCAGGAAATGATAGGGAATAACGTCCGCTCCACACATGTTCAGAGAGATGACATGCAGTCACGCTCTCTTAATCGACATCCTTTCATTTTCCCTAGAAAATAAAAACGCCCCAGCAAATGTAGCCTCAAGGTGTCGGCAGTTTGACGGACCGTTCTACATCCGTATATTTAATTTGTATATTGAATAAGCCGGGAAGATGGAGGGTCAGGGGGATACAGAGAGTCAGTTTCTTCCTGCATAAGTATTACCTCTGGAGATGGAGGGAGGACTTTTTTTGGGCAGAACAACTTTTGATTTATTGTGCTAATAAAGAAGATTGTTTGGTCGAGAAAGAGCCTTTTTAGATTTACTTTCCTTTTCTTTCATGTGTTTAGAATTAGGGTGTTGTCACTGGCATAAATATAAATATGTTTTGTTTTTGTGCATATTGATAACAGATAGTTCGTGACTAGTCTTGGTTATTCAAATATAATTTGTTACCATGGTTAATTCATGAACGGTTGCTGATTCAAAACCTTGTTAAACATCAGTTGCAAGTTTTATTTGTATGGAAAGGAATGTGTATTCCTGTATGAGTGATTAGATTGCAATTAAGATTTAATACAACCTTGTTCATCTGTGAACCAGTAATTGATTCATTTGGACTTGGAATCTATATATGATGTTTAATCTCCTTTTTTTATGCTCCTGCAGGATAGATTAGAATAGTTAGGATTAGCATAAGTAGTTATAACTAGTGTAGATAGGATTTGATACATATAGGTTAGTTGTTTCTTTTGTTGATTTAATTGAAGTCTTCCTCCAAGAAGCAATCTTTTAACACCTATAACAATTTACGGGATCCTTTAAAACCCATTGGAACTAGCCATTCCAAACGAAAGAGGATCTAATTGGGGTTTGCGATCGGGTTACTTCCCCTAATGTTCGCTATGCCAACAAGTAGATGCCTCCACTCGGTCTCCTCTCAGCATCTCCAATTGTGGCTCCTTCACAATTATCTGAGACTTCTTCTCAAACTGCATGTTGAGAGGTAATTTACTCTCCCTCTCAACCACCAAGTCTCTAACCTTTGCCTTGCTCCTCAAGGCTTTGCATGCATCTTGAACCTCAAGAGCATACAGGTTCTTGGCTAACACACCAATCTGTTTCATCTTTCCTGCCATCACGAAATTTTCTGGAAAAAGAGTTGATTTTAAATTAGCAATATCTCCCTCATCCGAACTTTGATTCAGCCAATTTTTTTTTTTGAATTTGGGTCTTTTTCCGTAAGGAATCCAAATCTGCCATTTGTTTCTGAAAATTTTGCACAAAAATTTTTAGATATGCTCTGAAAACTCGCGGCCCAATTATTTTTTTACTTTTTTTTCAAATTCCCTTCTTCGTATATTGTTCACTGCTCCGATAAACTTGGCTCCAATACCATGTAGAAATTTCTCTACGGATCAGCTAGCTCTGATACCATGTAGAAATTCTCACTGTAGATCACCTGATAATGAAATGTAACTAAAGCAAAATACTTGATCTACTTATACTATCAAACTTTGCGGAAGCTTCATCAATTTGAGCAAGATCAATCGGAACACATATAACAGAGAAGAAGAAATCATACACATGAAACACAGAAGAATACTCTGGGGAAAGCCTCAGCTAAAAACCCCGCTATCTGTATTATCATACAAGTGGAAAATATCTCAGGATTACACAAAGCTTTAGCTCACAAGCTATCCAGCTCTCAGTACAATCCCTCACTGCAGCTCATAGACATAATAGACAACACATATGCCTTCCTTCAGTCCTCGAAGCTTCCTATTTCTTTGCGCAATTTCTCCTCGGTCATCTAGCTGCAACCTGTGTGAATAATCCTCTCACACGCAACACTAACCTTTGAAATAACTGCGCAATCCTGAAGGAGATAATTCCTGCTGCATGGATGAGTTTCCTTTATAGGAAAATTCCTCCAACTGATAGTACACTGTCCCTTCCTTTAATCTCAACTGGGTCTTTCTCTGAACTGACATGCATGAGTTATTTATGAGAGAATATTCAATTATCTGGAGAACACTAGTTGCATGCATGCATGCATTAACTGACTGAACTCACAATTAGTTCCTCAAACTGTTTGGAACTAATTTAACTGGACTTAACTCAGTTAACTAAGCTAACTAATTACAACTCAAATACAACTCATCCTTATCTCCTTAATTAAGGGATAACTTCCTCAATCAAAGGAATAACTGTTGCATGTCTTCACATAGACTTCATGTTTGATTTTCTCCAACTAATTGACTCAAGATAAATTAATTAATTATTTTTCAAACAGCTAGTGAGGCTAAATTCGAATTTTAATTCTCAATTTTAATTTAGGGACTAATTAAAATTGGAATCTATCCCAAAATTCTATTTATAGCAATGCTATTTTTAGCATTTCTATTTTTTGCTATTTCCAACAGAGTTGGAGTATATCCTGAAATGCTATTTATAGCAATTCTATTTTTAGCATTTCTTGTTGCTATTTTCAACATAGGAGCTTCTACAAGTAGAGACACCACATATGGATTGGTATATAGAAAATTATTTGTATTGAAGATTAAGGTGTGGCACTGGATAGGTGATGACAAGTTCAAAAATATCAAAGACTTAAATGAGATTGGCTTGAAATTAGTTGCTTTGAATGACCCAAATAATCCATATTACTTCTCTGACTCATGGAAGCAATTGGTACTAGACCTGGAAGGAAAAAAGAGGCATATTCTGAATTAGAAGGTAGTAGGGAGGAGATTGAAGGGTAGGGCCATTGGTTAGCAAAGGGCGATAAAAATACATATTTTTTTCATAGATTTTCCTCTCATCATAGGCGTGATAATTATATATGGGATTTGGAGGGTGATGATGGTCGATTGATATCTATCATGAAATATCTTCATGATGAATCCATCAATTACTTTGGGCATTTATATCAAGAGCAATAGGGGGTCAACATTGATGAATAGTTGGAAATATTGCAGGTATATTCAAACATGTTTGATGTGGATGAAAATGCTATCATGGAAAGGGCAATTTCCATATCAGAACTGTAGGCAGCCTTAAAATCATTGGCTAGGGATAAGAGTCCTGGGCCTGATGGGTGGCTAGTGGAGTTATTCCTTCACTTTTTTGAGAACATCGGTAAGGACCTCCTTATGATGGTGGAATAATCAAGAATTTCATGTAGGATTTCAGGGGCTATTAACTCTACTTTCATAACATTGATATCCAAAGTATCTATGGCTATATCTTTTAGGGACTATAGGCCCATTTCTTTGTGCAACATTTTATATAAAATGGTTTTGAAGATTACCACATTGTGGATGAAGGATACTCTCTCTAGATTTATTTCTTTAGAGCAATTTGGATTTTTAAAAAGTCGTCAAATTCAGGACATTACGACCATTGCTTAGGAAAGGCTGCATACTTTTAAGGTGAGAAAGAAAAATTCCATTTTATTAAAAATGGATCTTATAAAAGCCTATGATTGTATTGATTGGAATTTCTTGCGTTGAATCTTACATAATATTGGTATTTCCATGGAGTCATTTGATTGAATTATGGCCTATATTACTTCTATAAATTTTGTAGTCTTGGTAAATGTGATGCCATCTTGGTTTCTTAAGGCTTCCAGTGGCCTCCAACATGGGTGCTCCCTTTCACCATTCTTATTCCTTCTGGTTATTGATGGGATGAGCCATATGGTTGTTCTTTCGCATAGTAGGGGTACTTTCTTGGGGGTGTGGATCTCTAAAAATAATACCATTACGCACTTAATGTTTGTGGATTATCTTTTATTTTTGAGAAATGCCTCTATTGAGGAGTGGTAAATTTACATCAGATTATCTCTAATTTTAGTTATGCCTCTGGTCTTTTTTGAATCATTCCAAATTCATTTTGATCAATGCTTCCTGTGGTCAAGATCATTCCCTTGGACATGGGTTTTAAATATTTTGGTTTCCATATAAAACCAAATAAGTATGGTATTAAAGATTGGGATTAGCTATTATGTAAATTTGAGCACATACTCTTTAATTGGTCTTCAAAGTGGTTGTCTCTCAGAGGTAGGATGATATTGGTTCAATATGTTCTATAGAGCATTGCTATTTATTGGATGCAATTATATTTGTTGTCGCAAAATATCATAATGAGAATTAAATCTATCATTTCCAATTTTATTTGGGTTGGATCTGGGAGCAAGAAAAAAAATGCATCTGGCTAGTTTGGATGATATCTTAGAGGACAAAGATTTTGGTGGTTAGGGCATTCGACACATTGACAAATTTAATTGGGCACTAGGTGTAAAGAGCCTCTGGTGTTCACTTTGCAGTTCTAGTATTTGACAATCTATTATTAACGAGAAATACCTCAATAATTTGTTAATGTCTAAGTTGATTAAGGATAGGGCAAGGGCTCCAAGTATGATGTCCTATATTTGGAGAGGCTTGATTTAAAACAAAATATGGATGATTGGAAAAATCAGATGGGATATGAGAGAGGGAACACGGGTTGAGATCGAGTTGGACCTGATTCGAGGTTTCTTGGGGTATCACACAATACCTATTTTGCTCATTAGACATATTCATAATCAAGAAATTTACTATTTGAATCAAATTTTGGTGGCTCAACATCCTTTTACTCGATGTCCAACTTGGCTCTGCTTGCGGGATTTGGGTATTTATGGTGATTTAGCTACATGTTGGGATAGATATGTCAATCATCTTTCCATGCCCGATATATTTCTAAGGGATAAGGAGGACATTTTCATATGGGATGGGAATATTGAGCAAGGTATGGTTTTTGTGAAGGAGGTTTATAATTTCATTACTTAGCCTTAACAGGTTTCTAGTGAATGGGTATAGTTTAAGAAAATTTGGTCATGGAAGATCCCTCTTAATATTATTTGCTTCGATTGGTTGGCAGGGAGAAATAAAATCATGACCTAGGACAATTTATGTTGCCGTGAGTTCATAGGCATGAAATGGTGCATTTTATGCAAAGCCACCCATGAGGATGTGATCCACGTTTTGATCTTATGTCCAATAGCAATTTCCATTTGGAGGTCTATTATGAGCATACTGAAGATTAATGCAACTTGGAATTTTTCATCGGTGGTTGCTTGCATAAAGGATTGGAAGTCTAGATATAAAAAAAGTTCAACATTGCCTTTCTATATCATATGGGGAATTTGGAAGTGTGCGAATATGAGCATTTCTGAGGATCATCTTGTGGATATTAATTTGATTAGTATAAATATTTATTCTCAATTCAATGAGACCGGTCCTTGGGAGGGAAAGTGTTTGAAGAGATGCATCAAAATGGTTGATATTGGACAATGATATTCTCTTTGTTTCTTCGATGGGGCCTCAAATATGAACAAATGTGAGAGTGGTGCTTTCATTGTCATAAAGGCTGGACACTTTTATCATTTCAACAGGTTTAGTGGTTTGGGTACTAACATGGGGTCGGAGGTTATAACACTTTGGGGTGTTTTATTATGTGGTAATCGATTATCCATTAAGGATATGGATGTATATGGTGACTCAAAAGCATTGATTCAGTGGGTTGCAAATGAGACTTCCTTTAATCCTCCCACGCTTGCTTTTTGGATGCTTAGGATAAAAATTCTAATCAAAATATTTGATAGGATGTCTTTTTCTCATATATACTGGGAGCAAAATGGGATCCTAGATGCACTATCAAAAGGTGGCTATCATTATATTTCTGGAGAGATCAATTACAATGCTTACTTCAACAACTATTATCATGAATCTAGAAATTTTTTCTATACTTGATATAGCTGAAGGCTCTCTCTATTGGTGTTTTTCTCATAGAGTTATCTTATATAATATATAGTTGGGGTTAATATGATTGATCGCAATTTTTTGTAAAAAGATGGTGATACTGTAAATAGGATTATTTTTGTTAATCTCCTGATGGGATGCATGGGTCATATCAATCTATCTGGAAAATCATGGTGATAGATGCTAGAAGGGCTTGATTAATTTGACATATGTAAACAATTTCTAATAATAGAAAATCTGTTGTTTTTTCCTACTGGTAGAAAAATAAAGAAATTTTTGTAGTTAATAGATGAGTCCTTGAGATTATGGGAAATCCCCCCATCCTAGATCACCATTTATTTTTAATTTCCCTGCCCTGGAGCTGGCATACTTGGTTTGCACACATATCAACCTCATCATTTTTAGAATACGGAAGAAGTTTTTTTGTGAATTTTTTTTGCAACAACCCTTTGATTCTATTCATAAGATTCCCCAAGTGCTTATCTCTTGGCGAGGTCCCTTTACGTAGGTGTTGACTGGTGATGAATGAACCCCCCAGTATGCTAATATTGTTACTTGTGTAGCTTTGACCATAAGCAGACTTTGCAACAGACCCACATTTTTGCCTGGTTGTTGGTCATTTTTCCCAATCCGCATGCATACCACTTGAAAATATTTCCTTCGAGCCTATATAAAACCCCTCCCCCTCTTGCCACCCTTGATCAAATATCTAACTCAAGTCTATGATGACATGTTGTAGCCAACCTGTTAATATCATTTATAAAAAGTTGTATTTGGTGTAATAGTAACAACAAATATGTATATGGTGATATGACATTGGCATATATGATTTATATGGTGATCATAGTAACAACAAATATCACATTGATTTATATGGTGATCATGGTTTATAATGGGATATGTATGTTCTGAATCTATCACTGGCGGGCATTGCACTATTTGAAAAAGAGGACATATATACATGGACTGGTAATTTGGAGCATGACCAACTTTTGGTAAAGGATGCATACTGATACATTTCTCCTTCTCCACGTCTTCCAGTTTATTGTCGATGGTTTCTGAATATTTCACAGTGGAATGTTACTACTAAGCTTAAGGTTTTGGTTGGCTGGTATGGGTGGACAAGATATTGACTCGGGACAACTCGTATCGTTGAAGATTCATTGGTATTTCATGTTGTATACAATGTGTTGGAGCATAGGATGAATTAGTCCATCTGTTTATGAGATTCACATTTTCCAAATCAATATGGTTGGGGTATTGAACATGCTGCATATTCGGGTGGAATGGTCTGCCTCCACTGTTGGAGACTGCCTTCGTGAATGGATGCATCATAATAAAGAATATGGCCCACTCCCATTATATATTATGTGGGGAATTTGGGGGTACCACAACTCACTGGTATTCGATAACATTTCACCAGATAACAAAGGTTTATGCATCCAAGTAATGACATATTACAGACAAGCTGGATTTGGTGGTAGGGAACCATCGGTGAGGCATATCACACCATTATCTAACTCAGATAATATCCCTCGTGGTTTTTTTTAATGAAGTTGCGAAATATGAGATATGTGGTTTTGGTGCTTTTATCACAGTTCATCCTGGTACACATTATCACTTTAGCTGGAATGGGGACAATGGATCGAACACCCGTGCGTAGGTCTTGGCCCTCTAGGGTGTTTTATTTTGTGCTCACTAGCTTGATATTGTGTTGCTGGAGGTGTTTGGTGATTCTCAAGCGGTGGTGGAGTGGGCATCTAAGAATCATCTTTCAATCCGCCATCATTGATTAATTGGATGATGAGGATCAAGGTGATCATTGATCTTTTCCAATAGGTGCCCTTTTCTCATGTTCATCGAGAATTGAATTCGGTTGCGGACATGTTGTCAAAGGGGGCCTCAAGCAACCATTTGGCAAGATTTATTTCTCATTCTATGCAGACAACATTCTACAGTGGATAGGTACATTTTACTTTACATGACATTGCATATTGATTGATGTGCTTGGTAATAAACTCATTGGAGGTTGTCATCCAGTTCTTCGTTTTTGGTCTCTGTATCTTGCTATTAGATACATTCGGCAGGGCCGACATTCAAAGGAAAATACTTAAGCATGGTTCCAGCAGTATGCAATTATAGCCAACATCGTGACTATTTATAATTTTTGATGGACTTTATTATAATTTTGGGTAAAGGATGACATGTTATTTCTATGATGGCATTAATCCCATGGAATATTTTCATGTGATATGTTGCCCATGGTTATTAAAATTGGCACAACTAAACACATCAATAGGATATGTTGCTCGTAGTTACTGAATTTGGCATAACTGAACACATCGATAGTATATTGTTTTTTGGCTATCAAGATGTAACCTCCCTCTTGGATATATGTCGATACATATTATGGAGACATATTGGCATAAGCATTATGTAAACAACTGTATTAATTAATTAAGAAAATATTTTCGGTAGTAATCACATAGGAGAAGTTTTGCCAACTTGTTTCGAACCATCCAGTGTGGTTCATCACGAGGACAAGATGAAGAGGCAGATCTTGGCATCAAAGTAAATAGAGAGCAATGACTCTTTAACGACTATAATAAATGACTAGTTTTTGAAAAATAATATTTTAATATATAACATCAATTACTAAGATCAAATTATATTAAATAAAATAAAATATTAATTTATGGTTTAATATATAGTTAAATAATTAGATTAAATACGAATTAAAAATTCAAAGTCAAACTTAAAACAATGAGTTAAGGCCCTAAAAAATTAATGGAGTCAATACCAAATAAAAAATTATTTTATTTTTTGAAAAATCAATTATATAATCAAAATAATTTTATTTTTTTTTTCGAATAAACAATGTAAATAAAGGAGTCATCTTTAGTGCGACTTTTTGGACTTTTCGCTCCCGGAATCCGACGAAAAAATTTGAGGTGAAATCTTGATTTGTATTATTTAAACTGGCTTTTTAACTGTATATATAGATTCAACACCCCGAAAAACCCCTAGGGCACTTTGATTGTGCATGGGTTACCCATCAAACTTGTGATTTCAATAAATTCCTGCCGGATTTTAGAGAAATTAAACTGGAAAAACCCATCAGAAAAACTTCCAAAAAGTCTCATTAAAGGCAACTCAGTAAATAAACAATGATTTCACACTTCTTTGATCCATATCATTATCAGAAATATATTTCAGAATAATCACATCTTAGTTTTTGAGTCAATGTTTCGAAACCAAGATGTGATTATTCCGAAATATATTTATGATAATGTAAATAAAATGAAAAAATAATTAAAATTAGTAAAAACCCTTGAATAAAAAATTCAAAGTCAAACATAAAACAAGGAGCTAAGGCCCTAAAAATAATTAATGGAGTCAAGAAAAATCAATTAAATAATCAAAATTTATGAATAGACAATGTAAAAATAAAAATGACTAGAAACCCTTGAATAACCAGTAAAAATAAAAATATAAAGTAATTGATGATGATGATTAACCTCCACCCAGACCAAAATTTGGTCTATCAAACCTAAAGAAACGAATTATTTAGTTTGATTTAAGATTTTATTCCTATGCTCAAAAAGCTTGGAGAGAAGCCTCCTGAGCTCACTGTAATTTTGACAACATAAAAGGCTAGGAAGGTCAGTATTGCAACAAAGATTTTGAAATTGAGATCTAATGTGGTTGTACACAGGGCACTCTAAGAGGAAGTGATTTTCATCCTCGATGTTCTTATTCTCATAGAGATGGCAGAACCTTTCCATCCATGGTGTTTTAGGAACTGCCCAACGACCCGTTTCACTATGGAGCTCATGAGAGTTCGTTCTAATCTTGGCTATATTAATTTTTTTCTTTGAGCTAGTTAAAACAGAGAGATACTTTTGATCTTCTAAGGTGGGGTTGATGACCTCCTTATAATATCTTAATTTTCTTTTAGCTACTAAATCTTTCTCACACTACATTTTTTCTTTGAACTTAGAAGTAACAATATTTTTAATATTATTAATGTTTTGCAATGCAACATTCTCGTTGATCTCCCAATGGTTTAACCAGGCCCTGGTGTCTTTATACCAACCTCATTTGATCCTTAGGTGGTTTTAGCTGGAATTTAAAGCTAGCTTAGGAAGTCTACGGTATCCTATGTTATTGAGTTTGTGCTTGTACAACAGAAGCCAAGTCATAGCCAGGCTCTCAATAGGGGAAAGATGCACTTCTATAAGGAAAATAGGATAGGGTGTGTTGCTTTTAATTTTGAGGTTATACATTATAAAATGCTTCTGGATTTGCTCAATCTTTCTCCAGGATTCTCTAGAGATGCTACAACCCCAAACCTCACATCCATATAAGATAACCGGAGTGACTAAAGTTTCAAAGAGGAACTTCTTTCTATCCCACATTACGAGGTTTGTCATTTTACAACTATTTTCAAGACCAAAATAAGCTTTCCATCCCCCATTAATCCTTTTCTCAATGCTATAGTTCCAGTTGAGCTTGTGATGAATATCAATTCCTAGGTACTTGTAGGAAGACACTTCCTCTAAGTTACTATTGTCATACATAAAATTAGCGTAAGTGTCCTTCTTGGATTTGATAATCATAACTTTTGTTTTGTCAGTGTTAGCAATCATACCCATGGTAGAGCAGAAATCCTTAAGAAGTATAAGTTGCTTATCAAGATGAGATGGGCACCTTGCGAGAAGAACAATATCGTCAGCGTAGAGAAGAAGGATGATGACTATCCCAGCTAAGATCGTGTCAGCACATCCTGCTTCCTTTAAACAACCTTCTAGCTTGTCGATGTAAATGCCAAATAGGGTAGGGGAGAGGGGGCAACCTTGTTTAACTCCAATATTACACTTAATATCTTTCGACCACCCCTCATTGCTCTTTAACTTGGCAATTACATTCTTGTATAACCTTATAGCGGCAACTCTCAACTCAAAAGGAACCTTTAGCTCTTCTAATATGTTCCAAAGGTTGTTTCTAGGAATCGTATCGAAAGCCTTTCTAAAGCCCACAAAGCAACAAAAGAGATTGGATTTATCATTGCGACATTCCTCCACAATGATCCTAAGCGTAACGAGGTGGTCTATTGTTGAGTGCTGCTTTCTAAAACCTGCTTGGCCTTTAGCCCGCTTACCTTCACTTTCAAGCCATATGCTCAACTTCCTTTCCAAAATAATACCATATAACTTGGCTAGGAGAGGGTTGATCATAATTGTCCGATAATTAGAGGGGTTATTTGTATTCCCACTTTTAAAAATATGGATAATGACTAATGAGGCTTTGAGTCCATGGTTTAGGGAGCCCTTGCTTGACCGTTTGATTGAAAAGCTTGTGAATGTGGGGGATGAGGACAGGACCTCCAATTTTTAAGATTTTCGCTTGGTAACCTTCAATGTCCTTATCTTTCCCATTAGCCAAGCGATTAACCCCAAAATTAGTGTCTTCTAATGAGAAAACTTCTTTCGTTGTGAGCAGGGTTTCAAAGTTATCCATAACATTTGGAGATTCATAAAGCTTTTTAAGATAGGAATTCCAGTCGTGTAAAGCAATTTTATTATTATCTTTAGTTTTCCTACTTAGAATCTTCCTCCAGAGTTTCTTAGGAGCTACCTTAGAGAGGTGTAAGAGATTCTCTTGTATTTTACGAATATACTACCTTTTTTTCCTTTTAGTTAGGGCTTTGTATATTTTTATCTTGCCAATTTTAAGAGATTCATCAACAACTTCCTTAATTGCTCTCCTCGCACTTTTACAATCTTTTTCATACCATGGGTTGGTTTTGCTATTTCTTTTATTACTTGAAACTTCAGTTGAGAACTTGTTAATAGAATATGAGAGGGTTGTAGTAAAATTATGATAGAGAGCTTATATGTTGTCTATACTAGATAAAGGAAGCAAATTAGTTTTTAATTCATTTAGAAAGAGATCTTTTTTATTTCTATCAAAGATTAACTTCTTTTGGCTATAAGGATTATCTTCTATGGGATCTCTATGCATGACAAAATTGAGAGTTATAAGTAAAGGCCTATGATCAGAGTTAGGCTCGTGGTTGTTTAAGATGTCAAAATTTGTTATTTCGTTGTATAGAGGGAGATCGGAGATAACATAGTCTACCATGCTGCTACCAAGCCCATGGATGCAGGTCATCTGGCTAGAATTGGGCCACTTCTTTAGACCGTTGCAAATTATGAGATCCTGAGCACTACAGAGCTTGACTAGCTCCGACCCAAACAAATTCTCCCCGAGGTCTTCAAAGCTCCTTTTGTACCGGCTAGCCAGAGGAAGGTCTTTGTCTAACCAAAGAGGATTAGGGTTGGAATGATTGCTTAGAAGAATAGTTTGGTTGCTTGAAGTTCGAGCATTAAAGTCACCCATTAAAAGGATATTGCCTTCATTCCTTAGGCTAGAAATATCATTCTCTAAACCATTGTAAGGACTATTTTTATCTATATTCTTTTTCTTATAGAAGTTAGAATTGATGGGGGGGAATAACAGATTGTTATGTAGGTCTTTTTATCATAAATGTCAGTAATTTCTATCCAACTATATTGGTTGTAAGGGTCGTTTTTATAAATCCTAGCATGGGGAGAGATGTTCTTCTTAATGTAACAAGCTATACCCCCAATGCCTCTACGGGAGGATCGCTTATTCCATGTAGACCATAATGTAAAGCCATCTATGTTAGGGACCTTAAATTCTTCGTGCTCCCAAGTTTCAACAAGCAAAATAATATCAACATCATTCGAGATCCAACTTAGCTTGGGGCCTTTGTTCCATGGAAAGCCCCGACAGTTCCAAGAAAGAATTCGAAGCATGTTGAATTGCTATTTATTATTATCTTTTTGGTTTCTATCTTGAATAACAGCTTTTCTATTTCTGATTATTGCCCATTTTCCTTCCTTCCTAGCTTCCTTTACCTTTTGAACCTCCTTTCTCAATTTTGCTTGATCTTCTGGAATGAGATCTTCATTTATAAATATTCCCGTTCCTTTTAGACTTGAGGTTTTACTAAGTATGTCATACTTATGGTCAGTAGAGCTCACCTTTATTCGGATCAGCCTTCCTTTATTCTCAGTTAGTTTCCCCAACCTTGTTGCTTCTGTGAGACATGTTGTTTCAATTTGTAATCTGTTATGTAATTCTGTCTGGGCTATGGCTAAAGTATCCTCGTCTACCTCCTCTTTCAAACCGAAGATTATAAGGTTCAAGGCCCTTTTGTTATGCTCATGGTTTAATTCTATCAATTTTTTCATTTCATCTTGTTGTGGTCACCAACAACCCCCCTCTTTGTTTGATATTAGCAATAACACCAAGCAAAGGGGGACCCTTAACAAAAAATCCAAAAAATATTTGTATCAAAATTTTTGTATTTCTACTCCCTAAAGCTAGATCGCATTGCGAAGAGAGAGTGAAGCGTTTCCTATGCGCATAAATGAGCTGAGAAGAAGCGATGTGAAATCATCGCATCGCATATATTGAAAGCGCCCTTAAAAGAAAAACTTAAGGAATTGCCGACGGCCGATATGCTACGTCGCATATCACAACATCGCGTCAACACCACCACAGTAAATGAAAACGCGATCTGCGATGAATGAGACTATCAATTCCTGCGACGACACTTCTTGACATCGCAATCCTCAATACTGCGATGCGAATCGCAGGAACCACTCATCGCAGGATTTCCTCGACATGGTCTGTAAACCCAAAATTGAGCACGCACCTTAAGGGAAATTAATGATTGTACGCCAAAATATCCAAGAATGATTGTGTTGCGTTTTTCGAAGAGTCAAGTCATTATGAGTGTCATGATTATGCATTCATTAGAACTTAAAGCTTTCATGTCAATCTTTTCGTCATTTCTCTTTTCCCTTGCGTAAACTGTAAGGCAACAACTAATATAAATCAATATGCAGGAAACATCTAAGGAAAAGGGGAAAGCGCCAATACTAGGAGAACAGAGAGGAGATGCCTTCGCAAATGGATGCCGCATGCAGCAGGACCGCGGATTCCAGAGTATCACTCAATAGACACTGATGAAAATAGACTATCCAAGACTCAGAGTCAAAGGCGCACAAAAGCAGCATGTTTGCAAAAGATCCTGAAGCTCAGACTGGGTAAAGCAAAAAGAAAAACGCTAAAGAGGGAGGACGCTCCAGAAAAGCCTGGAACAAAGAACGGAAGCAATTTTCAATACGGAAGATTGTTCAGGCAACGAAATCCCTAACTCATTGAGTCATTCGCACGGCCGGAAACCGAAATAGCAACAGCACAATCAGTTTGAAAGAAATCTGGGTTATACTAAGTATACACACAGCAAATACGCCCAGCCAGAGGAAGATTTTCGAAAATATCTTCTAGTTTGTCAGAAAGAGGTGCCAGCTTTTGTTATTTCCACTTTTATCGCTCAAACGAAAGGAAAAGACAACCAGCCGACTCTTTCCAGGCGGACGTTGCATCGCTTACAGCACTAAGGAGCAGATACAGAAACGGTTAGAAATTAGATTCAATATTTAGAAATAAATTTGTTTTAGTAAAAGGGCGGTCATTTGAAGCCGTTTCCTAAATTTGTGTAATTAAGATTAATTAGTTAGTAGTATTTAACCCTTCTCATGGCATTTGGAGAAGGGTTCGGAAATTTGTCAAAAAGCTTGTCCTCAGAACATGCACTTTTGCACCTTCGGAGGGGGTTTTTGATGAATGGATGGATCGAGATTTATTTATGTTTGCATTTTAATGTCTGCTACTGATGTTGCACTTCTGTACTCTTAGTAGATATTAGAACAAGTAGAGATAAATCGTTATTGCTTGAAGTTTGTGAGTGAAATCAGTCATAAATGGTACTTTTATCTCTTGACGAATTTCTGCTTATATTCTTAGAGTGATATGCAGCTGAGTTGTTTATATGTTAATGTATGAATGTGTGGGTTACCATTTGGCACTTCTGTACGGTGGAGTCATTTATTTGTGCTTGACATATGAATAACTTATTATGCGATATGCTGTTCACAACTGTTTTGCCTAACTTTTTATGCAGAATGGTTTATCTTAATTGATTTCTATTCTTATGATAGCTGAATAATCTTTATTACCAGTTATTGTTCGAAATCTTTTTAGATCGCATAATAGAGGAAATCTACCCCAGGTTAGCGTAGATTAGATGTGTTGTTTTTGTTAGATTACAGTAGCATAGAGTCAGTTTAGAAGTTAGAATTAAATTAGCTTAAATTACTTCTAGATCAGCATCATCAAACTCTATACACACACACACACCCCCTTACATTGGGAAACTGGTCCCATTATCCCCAGTCGGACCCGCTATACCAAACGGACAAGGAGCTGCCAACCAAGTTCCGGACCAGGTGGGTATCCCCCTTGTTGTTGACCCGATTTACCTGCCACACTATTTAGGGTGAGGCGTCTATTAACTTTTTCTTCTAGCTCTTTAATCATGTCTTTCATTTTAAGACTCTCTAAAGTATCAACATCTACTTGCTAGGATGTTTGGTTCATATCTTGGTTTTGTTTTTCTGTAACCTGCAACCTAGTCTCCATTGCCTCCATCTTATTCTCTAATAGTTCTATTTTATTTTCTATTTGTTTTTGGATCTTGTATTTAAGAGATGTGAATTTATTTTCCAGCATGGCTACTAACTCTGTTTGTAGCTTGACTTCTCTTTCTTCTCTACGTTTCTCTAAAGACTTTATATACTCATAGAGGCTCTGTAGAGTAACTGTGCTAGGTCTACCTTTGGTAATCTTTGGTAATTGCGGTGAATTATTCATACTTGAAAATATATGAGCAGATATGTATTAGAAAAATATAAGGAATGTGTGCACCTGATATCAGCAAGCTGGACCGCAGACGCACGTGCCCCAAATTGTTTTTCTATTACCGCAGAGAGATCGTGAATTATTATCGCAGAGAGATCGTAAATTATGACCGCAAAGATCGTAAATTATTACCGCAGAGAGATCGTAAATACATCACCCTAAATTATTACCGCAGAGAGACCGTACCATGGGTTGGTTTTGGTTTAATCACCCTAAATTATGATTTAATCAATAATCATAATTATAATTTTATTAATTTAATTTAATTTAATTTTTATTTTTATTTTTATGCAATTTAAGTGAATAAAAAATTGGAATATTTGAAACTAATTTCGGAAGAAATCACATTTGTAATTTTAGGCCGACGCGTTTCGAACCAACCAGTGTGGTTCATCATCAGGATAAATAGATAACAAATAAATAAAATAACATAAAATGTAACGGGTCGTTGGGTGTTCCTAAAACACCAGGGATGAAAAGGTTCTGCCATCTATGTGAGAATACGAACATTGAGGATGAAAATCACTTCCTCTTAGAGTGCCCCGCGTACAACCACATTAAATCTCAGTTTCAAAATCTTTGTTGCAATACTGACCTTCCTAGCCTTTTACGTTGTCAAAATTACAATGAGCTCGAGAGGCTTCTCTTGAGGCTTTTTGAGCATAGGAATAAAATATTAAATCAAACTAAATAATTCGTTTCTTTAGGTCTGATAGACCAAAGTTTGGTCTCAGTGGACGTTAACCATCATCATCATCAACAACATATATATAAAAATAAGCAATCAAAATAATAGAAATTACAAAGAAAATAAAAAGAAATATAAATTCAATTAAGTTAAAATTAAATAAAATTAAAATTAGAAAGACAAGAGAGGGACCCAACATATGCTAATTTTCCATCCATCATCTCTATTCAGATTATTAGGCCTTCTTTCGACTTCTAGGACTTCCCTAAATTTAGGATGATGGAAATGACTAATCCTAGCAATGACCCGGGCCTCCTGAATGCACATATGATGTTTAGTCTTTTCTTCATGTTCTGCCAAAGTTGAGGAGCGGGTCGTGCCATGCTTGATGCCAACGATGTGCTCATGAACCCAACATCATTGAGGATGCTCATGTCATTGCAAGGATTAGTCATATCCATCATCGTAAATTCAAGAAGCCCTAAAAATCGAAAGAAGCTTAATAATCTGAATAGAGAGGATGGATAGAAAATTAGCAAATGTTGGCTACTTGTCTTGTCTTCTTAATTTTAATTTTATTTAATTTTAACTTAATTGAATTTATATTTATATTTATTTTCTTTTTAATTTCTATTATTTTGATGGCTTTTATATATATGTTACATTTTATCTTATTTGATTTATTTATTTAGTTATTTTTAACTACTTTATATTTATATTTTTATTGGTTATTCAAGGGTTTCTACTAATTTTTATTTTTACATTCTCTATTCATCAATTTTGATTATTTAATTGTTTTTTTTTGAATCCATTAATTATTTTTAGGGCCTTTGCTCCTTGTTTTAAGTTTGACTTTGAATTTTTAATTCAAGGTTTTTTACTAATTTTGATATTTTATTTACATTGTTTATTAAAAAAATTATTATTTTGATTATGTCATTGAGTTGTCTTTACAACAACTTTTTGGAAGCTTTTTAGGTGGGTTTTTTCTGGTTTAATTTCTCGAAATTCTGGCATGAATTTATTGAAATCACAAGTTTGATGGGTAACCCTACAGTCCAAGTTCCCTAGGGTTTTTTTTTCCTGGTTTAATTTCTCGAAAATCCGGTATGAATTTATTGAAATCACAAGTTTGATGGATAACCCTACAATCCAAGTTCCCTAGGGGTTTTTGAGGGTGCTCAATCCATATATACAGTAAAAAAACCAGTTTAAATAACACAAATCAAGATTTCACCTCAAAAACTAGTTTAAATAACACAAATCAAAATTTCTGAAGACAACTCCTTATGTCATTAATTTTTCAAAAAATATTTTTTTTTATTAGGTCTTGACTCCATTAATATTTTAGGGCCTTAACTCCTTGTTTTAAGTTTGACTTTGAATTTTTAATTCTTATTTAATCTAATTATTTAACTATATATTAAACCATAAATTACTATTTGATTTGATTTAAGTATTATAGTCATTAAAAGGTCATTACTCTCCATTTAATATGAGGTCAAAATCTGCCTTTTCCATCTATGAAGCACATAGAATAGGTTGAAACCATTGGCAAAACTTCTCCTATATAATTATTTTTTTAGTTGTTTAATATATATCACATAAACTTAAATTAATATAAAATTGTTAACGAGGTTAAAAGGTCATTACTCTCCATTTAATATGATGTCAAAATCTGCCTTTTCCATCTATGAAGCACATAGAATAGTTTGAAACCATTGGCAAAACTTCTTCTCCTATATAATTATTTTTTTAGTTATTTAATATATATCACATAAACTTAAATTAATATAAAATTGTTAATTTTCCTCGTTAGAAAAAACAAAAAAAACAATACAAATTTTATTTAAAATAAAAAATAAATATTTTATTTTAACTCAACATACCACATGCACTACACAATCTGAGTAAGAAAGTCATTAAGTTCATGTCAAACCAGTTCTGACATTGACATTGTAACTTATGATATAATTTTTTATTGAAAAAAAACGAAAAATAGAAATCAATAAAAACAAAAACAGGTTATGGATAATGTGGACCATCATTGGGAAGGAAGATAAATCCGACGAAGGAGCCAGGCGCCCCGCTACTGTGCACGGATGACGATATTTAGCGGCCAATAGAGACAGTGGTACACAGTGGTCCTTAAATAAAATACAATATGATTAACACAGAGAATTAGATAATGTCATGTGTACCCACCGCTTCTAAATATGATCCCTCGCCCTTCTCTGGGCAATTCTGCAGACACACAAACACGACAACAGTTATGGAGTCTGTCTTCTTTGCCAGAAGCCTGAATTGTTCTTCTTCTTTCATGTTCTTCGGAGGACGCAGACGCTTTATTTTGACACACAAATGGCAGCGGGGAAATATGCAAATTCATTGTAAAAGAAGAATGGGGGGGTGGCAGTGCAGGTTATCAACAGAGGGAGAAGATGACAAAACTGATGCAAAGGAGCCAACCGAAGCGCCTGCCTCCAAGTTAGCTTTTGCTTTCTGTGCCCTCCTTTTGGTTTTGTTAAGTGGTTTGATTTATTTTCAGTTCAGCAAAACCCATAAAAGCTATTTTGATTAATATTGTGTAATGGAAATAGACATGCCTTTTGACATCAAAGGATTACATGAAATATGACTTACATAACAAGTCGCACATAATTATGAAGAATATGCTTTGGCATTCCATGAATGGACAGTGCTTAGTTCGGTCATTTCATTTTAACTGTGGTGATATGGCAGATCTCACTTGAGGGGCAGATGCAACTGATTTTTGATGGGTTCTCTATTAAGAAACCAGACAAAGCTCGTGGGAGAGGAGCAGGAATGAATTAGAGATCACAAGGGCTGCATACAACTAGTTTACTATGAGGGCTAAGGCTAGGCGACTAAAAATTCAATGGGTTGATTAGAGGTCTCGATTTCTGTATCATGTTTGGAATCTTGAGTGTTGAATTGGAAGGGATATAAGATTATTATGGCATCGATGGAAGCAAGGTGCATTTCACAGTTCGCCTGGAAGAGGCGGGTCTGTTTGGTGTCACTTACTTAAATTAAAATGAAATAAAGTTTGACATCCTATTTCTCATGTAAATTTGTTTTTTTTGTTTTTGTTTTTTTTTTTTAAATTTAAAAGTAAACCATCTATGGGATCAATAAACAACAACAACAGACCACATGTAATATGTAAAATCGCAAAATCATAAAGTTGATAGCAAAACATTTATGACTTCGACATTGTATGCTTTCATATATACATCAGGAAATCAAGGAAAACAAACGCTTCGGGTAGCCAAGCCCCTGCCCTCTAAATATGTTTTGGGAGAATGAAGTAGCCGACAGAACAGTGGGCCGGACAGGGGCCAATTGATGGATGGGAATTAGCTTCAAACACATTGGGCAGGACAGGGGCCAATTGATGGATGGGACTTAGCTTCAAACACATAGCATGGTGTTATTCATCCACATGGATGGATAACCAAAGGAGAACTTTTTTCTCTTATGATGCAGATTTCTAACCAGCATCCACACGTTCTTCATTTCTCCATAGGGCATATGACTGATGATGCCTCTTAGTGCTTATTCAGGTCAGATTTTTATTGTGCTGCATGCTTACAAGGTACATTATTTCCATTCTTCATGATGAGTGCTATTTTCATGTATAGAGGTCATCCCGGTCATCATCGGGAGAATTGGTAGATGGATCAATATGCTCTTTATTTGTGCTTTTTACCTTGTTTTTAGTTCAATCAGAGGTAATCACTCTTCTCTAGTAGGGTGTGGCATTCTCGGGGTTGGTTGTAGTACCAGGGAGTGCTTGAAAAGGGGTATCATCTGAATATCATACATAACGTTTTCCATCTTTCCCTGAAACTCTTGTAACAGTCTTGTTCATGGTTGAATTGTATATGTCACTATCAAAGGTCCACCTTTCAATAGTCCCATGAGAAGAAGGGGTTAGAAATCTCAAGGCTGATGCGAATGAAAAAGAAAGTTAAGAGCAAATATGAAAAGTCAAAATGCAAAAGACAAATAAAAGGGATCATAGTGCCACAAAAGCCAAGGCAAATTGAGCAATGCCCCTTCACATGAGGCCATCACCCCTAGTCATTTTTTACAACAACAGGGTAGATTATATTAGTAGAAAAAATGTGTTGAAGCACATATTAATGATAAAATCACTTATTTATACATCTGCAATCTAGGTAAGAGATTGTTGTGTCTCCGTAACTTATTAACTATAAAAAAGGAATATGAAACTAATTATATATTGTACAATAACAATCCTAAAGGATTAGTTAACATTTCCCCCTTAATCCGAAGGGACATCTTTGAAAATTCCTCAACCGGAATCCCTACTGCAGCAACTGATGATATTACTCCTATTTGTTAAATTCCTTTAAACAAATTACTAGTTGTTTCCTACGGCAAATATCGTAATACATACACTGCAACCTTCACTTAATTAAATATTATGCGGAAACAAGAGACTGCGCAAGAAAGAAAATACAACACAATTGACACCGTTATTTCTGGACAAATGTCCCCAGAAAAACCCAATGCGGGAAAATCGGTGCAGCAGATCTGAGGGTTTTGTTATTATGCAGGAGAAAATCTGAGTACAATTTTGATTGCTCAACTAGCAATCCGATACAGAGAGAAACTATTGGAATTTCTAAGTCTAACCCGTTAGAAATTCTTCCTATACTATCTGGTTTATTTCTTCCTACTTGTTTAATTACTTAACAAGTTATTTATCATGTAAATGCTGAAAATAAACACAAGTACAGTATCAACATCTACAGATCATCAACTGAAAGAAAACAAGCACACAAGTGACACCGTTATTTTTGGACCAATGTCCCCAGAAAAACCCAATGCGGGAAAACCGGTGCAGCTATTCAGAGGGTTTTATTATTATGCAGTTTTCAGAATACAACCAGGGTGCCAGAAATGGCTCACCCAACAGAGAATGCCCTCAGCAGTAGTACCTCTCCTCGGAGACAGATATTCTGGCTGAATAATCACCGGATGAACAATCCCACAACAACAATTGCAGCTCCCACTACTCTGCGTCACCCTACCCAGCTCACCAGCGCCCAGTATGTCCCACGAAATCCTCCCAGCGTTGCCTCTTTGGTTCTGCGTCAGCTTCTGGAGCTTCCGCGTCAGCCCCTAGACCCTCTGTGTCTCACACGTTGGCCTCTCCTGGCTCTGCACAACACCCAGCTGCCTCTGCGTCAAACTCTCCTTTCTCTGCGCTGTCTCTCTGGTACCAACTTTGCCTCTCTGCTATGTATTCACTACTCGTCGTTGCTGATTACTGATTCTATCTCTCTTAGCAAACCCCACTCTAGAGAATAGAATGATTGATCACTCTGGTGTATTCTCCAACTGACCCTCAAGCCTCTTCTTATACTTTTCTCGTTGGTCCTTCAATGGTAGAGATTAAATCTCTAATCAACGACTAAGATTAGATTTGGCTTGATTCATGGCTTTTGGAACCTTCTAACCTAGTTTTATATTAATACCCATTAATATTTTATTTTTCCTAAGTTTAGACTTAGGAATTCCATTAAAAATATTAATTATTTTAATATCTCCCAAATCGGTTAGAATCTGCCCAAACCATTTCCGGGTCTTGGAGATCTCATGTGCTTTAGCCTCGTCACCAATTTTCATGGCTAGAGCACATTCGATGCTGCCCAAAATCAACACTCCCTCTTAGCGAGGACTGTGCTCTAGTAATACTCCACACTGAGCATCACCTTGATTATCCAACATCGGTCCCTGTGCTGATGTTAGGCCTCCCCGCCCAACATCCTTTGCACTGCTGCCCATGGCCCTGCCACTGCCTTTGTTGCATCCGTAAGACAGCTCCTTCTGCAGCCGTGTTGCTGCTGGTCCATACACCCAGCGCTGCATCCCCTTCTCCTCACGCTACATTGTGCTAATGCATATTGCTTCCGCACTGCAACTCAATTACTGAGAAGTAAGTAACTGATCCACCCAACATCTGACATCCCTGTTAGGCTAGAAACACTCTTGATACTGAAGCTCCCTCTGCCCCTAACAAGTGCTCCCTCTACTGACCTCTGCGCTGCTGCAACAACTCCCTGCATCTCGCACCGTTGCACACCTCTCTGTGCCATCCTGCATTGGTGCAACACTCTCGTGCTTCTCGCACTGTCCCGGGACTCCGCCACTTCATCTGCATCTGTTTCTACTGACATCCGCTAGTCCTGCTACTCCTCTTCGGGGCTCCCGTAGCAAGGTATAATCCAAGAGGTTGGGTGCCTCAAGGATCCTGCCTCTCATCGCCTGTAGTCCGTCTGACTACAGCTCGATGTCTCCCCACTTCTTCTCAAGTGGCACATGAGCACTCAAGGCATAATCGTCATCCTCCTCGACTTCTTTCTCCGTCCTTGCTGGCGCTGCCTTGGTCTCAGAAGCCTCTCCCTTGCTCTTTTTCCTCGGACACTGGTTCGCCAAATGACCCAGTTCCCCACAATGGAAGCACTTGACCTTGGAGAGGTCCTTCTTCTTCCGCTTCTCCTGCTTTCCCGCAGATGCTAGATCCGCATCCTCTTCTTCCTCCTTGATTCTGACCCCTTTACCGCTACTCCCCGCCTTGGTTAGCTGTCTGATCTCTTCCTGACGAAGAGCCGCCCACAATTCATCCCAATTTGGAAGCTTCGACCTGCCCAGTATGCTCTGGACAAATACTTCCCAATCCTCGGAAACTGCGTTCAGTGCGGCGTTCAGTGCGGTCCTCACCAACATCTCCTCATCCAGTGTGGCTCTTATGGAAGTCAGCTAGTCCCGGATCTCCTTCAATCGACCGAGGAAGATATCTATCTGCTCTCCCTTCTGCATCTGGTATGACCGCAGTTGATTTTCAAGTAACATCTTCCTCTGCACGGAAGTATGCTAGTACAATTTCTTCAGGGCCTCCCACATCTCATTTGCTGTATCCTTTTCGACAATATGTGACACCACATGATCCTTGACCCCATCAAGGATGATGCACTTCGCCCTGGCCATTGCCTCCTTGTACTTCTCATTTTCAGCTGGGTCAACTGGGATCGCTATTGTTTTCAAGGCGAAGTCCTTGATGCGATATCTGTCTAGAATGGACAAGATCCTGGCCTTCCAGACCACAAAGTTGGACGCTCCGTCCAGTCTATCCTTATCTCTCAGTCCATTCACGACCATCTCGCTGCTCTTCTTTTGACTCCTCTGAGTCTCTCTACTTCCCTCTTGGAAGTCCTCTGTTCGACTCCTGCTGAGTCTCTCAACAGTCAACTTCCCTTTTGGAAGTTCTCGGTTCGACTCCCTCTGAGTCTCAATTTCCCTTCTGGAAATCCCTTTGCCAACGTCGAGTTACCCTACTCTGATCGTCTGTGCAGTTGCACCACTGATCTAGATTCCTTGGCTAGAAATCCGCCTCGGCAGCAACTCCCTCCTCCTTGGTCTTGCCTTGTTAGGCACTGTTCTAACCACAGTACCCCACCAGCTTCGCTCCGCAAATTACCCACAGCCTCCTATGCCCCGGCAACTGAAGGACTGAGCCACTAGGCTCTGCGCAATCCTGGCACCGGAAAAATCTCCACCTCTTGGCCACAACGTCGATCCTTCCTGACTGAGAAAGATGACCGGGCACTGTGTAGGTCAGATCTGCTCTTCTCTACCTCTGTGCTGATCCTCTTCCTGGCTTGAGTTGATGACACAAGTCCTCTGCGTCACCCCTTCCTTGTTGCTTTCTGCTAGGAACAACTTCTGTCACTCGGGACATTTGTTTGTGCTACTACTACTCTGCTAGCTGATGCCTTCAGTTATCCTGTGATCTGCAACCACGCTTTGATACCATGTTGGAATTTCTAAGTCTAACTTGTTAGAAATTCTTCCTGTACTATCTAGTTTATTTCTTCCTACTTGTTTAATTACTTAACAAGTTATTTAGCATATAAATACTAAAAATAAACACAAGTACAGTATCAACATCTACAGATCATCAACTGAAAGAAAACAAGCACACAAGTGACACTGTTATTTTTGGACCAATGTCCTCGAAAAAAACCAATGTGGGAAAACCAGTGCAGCTATTCAGAGGGTTTTATTATTATGCAATTTTCAGAATACAACCAGGGTGCCATAAATGGCTCACCCAACAGAGAATGCCCTCGGTAATAGTACCTCTCCTCGGAGACAGATATTCCGGCTAAAATAATCACCGGATGAACAATTCCACAACAACAATTGCAACTCCCATTGCTCTTCCTCACTCTGATAGGGACTGCGTCACCCTACCCGGCTCACAAGCTCCCAGTCTGTCCCACAAAATCCTCCCAACGCTGCATCTTTGGTTCTGCGTCAGCTCTGCTAGCCTCTGCGTTAGCTTCTGGAGCTTCTACGTTAGCCCCTAGACCCTCTGCGTCTCACACGCTGGCCTCTCCTGGCTTTGCGCAGCTCCTGGCTGCCTCTGCGAAGCACCCAGTTGCCTCTGCGTCAACCTCTCCCGGCTCTGCACTGTCTCTTTGGTACCAACTCTGCCTCTCTGCTATGTATTCACTGCCCCTCGCTGCTGATCACTGATTCTCTCTCTTAGCAAACCCTGCTCTAGAGAATAGAATAACTGATCACTTTGGTGTATTCTCCAACTGAATCTCAAGCCTCTTCTTATACTTTTCTCGTTGGTCCTTCAACGACCGAGATTAAATTTCTAATCAACGACTAAGATTAGATTTGGCTTGATCCATGGCTTTTGGAATCTTCTAACTCAGTTTTATATTTTTTTTTTTTCTCCGTAAAAACTAGCTAAGTCATATATTAACTGTACAAGTAAAAATTACAGACTGTAAGACGAGTTTTCCAGGGCCTCTGGTAGCACCCTGGGAACCTTGACCAAAATTCTGAAGGCTCCCACGCAGGGAAAGCCTTATCAAAACCATTCAGACCATGCTCGACACTAAAAGCTCCCACGCAGGGGCAGCACCGGATCAAATTTGCAAAAACAGTTCTAGAAATCAACGGACTCCCAGTGGAGCCACAGAAAGAGGACCCAACACATTACTGCCCATGCAGGGGCTAACTGCCAAAAGGGACTGACTCAACAACCAGATAGAAGTGAGCAAGACAGAAGCGCTCGACGTGGACCAATTGAAATTAAGATCAGACCAGAGACAAGGCTTAATTACATATGGCGACGATGCAAGCATCAGCTGCCAGCAAGCAAAACGAAAATGCAAGAGAGAAGTACCCGCGTCTGCGTCTGCGTTAATCCTTGTGATGAGTTGAAGATGAAAGAAGGGTCGCGAAATAGGCATCAGCTTCTTCAGCGAGGCTTTTGTCCTCCACAACAAATGCCCAGCCATCCCCCTCTGGTCGTCCCTCCCACATCTTTCTCCATGTCTCTTCATCAATATCTGAAGGAGCTGGCCCCACCGGAGGAGAGGTATCGTGCGGTCCAGCCTCAGACGCTGGTGGCTCCATAGCTGAGCTCTGTTTCCCTGCTTCATGTTCTCCTTTGTCAATTTCTTTGCCTTTGCCTTCCGCTTGCTTCTCCTGCAAGTTCTGAGGGGTGTTCTCCCCATTTCCTTCCCGAAGTTTTGTGAACATGACTGAGATGTGGGCATTGAGCCCTGGGTTGCTCTCAGAACTTTGCAATGTGAAAACCACTGAGCCAAAGGAGGGAAGCTCGGATTTTTCTTCATTAGCGCTCCCAACCTCCAAGAACTGACTGATGGGGAGTGGGGTAGCTCTGGCTCTCCTATGGCAATAGCAGCAGCAGCAGTGGTGATGCTCATCCACTGCTGGGGCTCGCGAGGAGGAACCTCTTGCTGGACCTCTCCTACATGGCTGTCGTTGTCGGAGTTTAACCATGGTGATTCTGAATCTTTTCTTGTGTGTTTGCAGGTGAGCTTGGAGTCGAAGACAGAGCCAATTGTTTCCCAGATCTCTCTCTGGTGCCCAATTTCCTTTCTGAGACCCGTCCCTTGGTAGCAAGGTGGACCAATTCCAGTTCTTACCCTGCAATTGAGCCAATTGCCGCCGTCTACATGACCAGCAACCAGAGTGGCAATGGCAGTGACAGTGACCACGAGAAACCAGGCGTCGAGGTGAACGAAGCTGCCACCGCCTCGGCTCTCTGTAATTTCCCCTCTTCCAAAATTCTTCAGACAATAATTCCTTGCGCACTCCATCGCGCCTGATAAACTCTGCCTTATGCCCTCGAACTAGGCGCGCATTAAGTGCTCTCTGCAGATCCATAAACCTACCACCCTTGCCATTAACTGCATTAACGCAGCTGGGGGGTTCATGTTAAGGTTGACGGCCTTCCCCTGGTGGCCGTATTGTTTACACGGGGCAGCCCATGCGTGGCATGTGGCGTGCCCATCTCTTCCGTCCCGCCACCCGCATCCGGGGTAACTCAGTTTTATATTAATACCCATTAATATTTTATTTTTCCCAAGTTTAGACCTAGGAACTCCATTAAAAATATTAAATATTTTAATATCTCCCAAACCGGTTAGAATCTGCCCAAACCATTTCTGGGTCTTGGAGATCTCATGTGTTTTAGCCTCTCCACCAATTTTCATGGCTAGAGCACATCTGATGCTACCCCAAATCAACAAACAATAGACAAAATGAATGGTGAAATGATCTTACCCTGTCACTGGGAGAATCTAATTCTAATCATGCTAAACTGGAGCCTCTGCGTAACCTCTGCGCAAAACTGCGTCACTCCTACGCTGTTTCTACGTCACCGCTGCTGGGTATCACGCTGCTCCTTCTCTGGACCCTCTGCTAGCTGGAAAATTCAAATGTCTACCTCCCCGTCTCACACTCCGGCTATTGAAACTCGATTTCCTTAGCAGGAATTCGATTTCCCTCTAAGGCCTGCACTGCCACTGCGTCAACTCTGCGTGGGCTAGCGTCTGCCTCTCTCTGGACGTCGTTCTGCCCTCTCTCTGCCTCGTACTCTCCGGCCCAGGAAAACTTCCTTCTTTCGGATACTCATTGCCCCTCTCTACAACAAATATCCTTGATCAGAATTTCCTCCTGAGAACTTCTCATTTCAAAAATTCGATCTCTTGATCTCTCGGTGTGTTTTCCAAATGACCCTCAAGCTCCCTTAAATAATTTTCTCAGTGACATTCAACGACCTAGATTAAAAGCTAATCAATGGCTAAGATCATTTTAGCTTGATCTAAAAGTTACACCCACAGTTAGATTAATACCCATTAATATTTTTAATTTCCTAAGTTTAGACTTAGGGTCCCATTAAAAAATATTAATTATTTTAATAAAATTGTCTCTGGTTGGAATTTCCCAAACACCTTTTGGGTTCTTTGGAATACATGTGCCCAAGCCTCCCTGCAATATATCTCAATGCCTAACATTATGACACTCTGATCCTACCTTCTCAGATTATATGTTGAAGACAACAAAGGTAAAAAAAGAGATGCTCTGTTTTCATTCCTATACTAGGCAAAAGATGGAATTAGCTAAGGCATGTATAGCAATTTCAACTCACAAATATTTTAATAGCAAAAAGAGATCCACAAAGTGCTTTGTGGTCTGCACATTTTTTCTTCTATGAGTATGAGATCACAAGGATGCTACCTTGCAAGAATATATGCAGCAAACAAGAACAAGATTTGAGTACAAAGTGAAAAAAAATTGACAGCAGGTTCTTTTCATATCATAAAGCAAATGCAACAGGAGTTTAACAGCAACACAAAATGCTTTCTTTTCTTTACATATTCAACGCATATTCATCAAGGCTCATGTAGAGGACATTGATACCCTATTTCAGCATGCATAAAGAAGGATTTGAGGCACACCTCCAAAAGTATGGTAATAAACATGATTCACATTGCAAAGAATTGAGTTAAGCCTTGGATGTGGTAAGTTGTTACTCATTTTTACTAATGCAAATCAGTTTGAGTCTGCTCCATGATTTCTCTTGAGTGGACATTTGCCAAAATTTTATGGTTCCTCTTCTTCATATTTTTCACTTTCCTCTACTTCACCTACTTTGGGATGATGCCAGTGGTTATTACTCCAAGTTACCACATTGCTTCAATCATTTCATCAACCTTTTATTCCTCTTGGAATCTCTTCTATGGGTTCATTGTCCCTTGGTTGAAAAATCTTGTACGGTGGAGATGGTTTTATTGGTTCAACTCCATTTCTTGGACACTTTATGGTCTAATTGCAGCACATTCTGGGTGACATGGATTCTAAGATGAATATAATAGAAGGAAAATACAAAAATAGTATATTTTGGGAGAAGCTACTTTGGATTAGATATAACTTCTTGGGAGTTGTATTTTCCATGGTGTGCATTCCTCTTTTATTTTCTTTGATGTTTCCTTTTTGTTAAAATTGGCAACTAGGGCCAAACTCCATGTGGGTCATCTTATTTATGGCAGCTGATATTTTTCTTGGATTCTTCTCGTCGAGAGATGTAGGATTGGTCTAACGATCATCCGATTTCAACATGTATTTATGGAGATATGAATTTATTTGTATATACTTGACAATTTGTCAAGGTTGGCCAGAAAGCTAAAGTATGTGGCACACCCCCAACTTAACCTCAACGATTCATATAAATAGAAGATACCTTGTGGCATTATTTCACATCATCTCAACGCTCATCTTCTCTCTCCTTACTTGATTGGGTACACATAAAGGAGTAGCATCTCTCACATGTGTGGAAGGACGAAGTGTTTTCTGATTAGGGCTGCGTTGATTGAGTTTGACCAGGGCTGCAGGAAGGTACTTTGACCATCATTGACCAGCGTGGACTCCTCTTTGACTACGGCTTAGGTGTGGCTGCTTCTCCTTGGCATGCCGCATATTTTGGCACGCAAACTGAGGTGATCTGACCTCAAGTTTGACCAACTTTGACTGTCAAAAGGTTGACCACAGATCTGTCCAGCGTTGACTGAAGTCTGACTGTAATTTCAGACTATTTTGGGTTGACTCTTCTTGCTATTGGAGGTTGAGTTGACTGGGATATTGACCACACTGATTGGAGGTCAAACCTGACTTGTTTGACCAGCTTTGACTTTGCTGGTTAGGGTTTTGCTGCTGCTGTCATAAAATTACAGAATTGTATATTTGTTTTTTTTGCTGAATTAAGCGTCGGACCTTCTATTCAAATTGATAATAAAACCATATTACAAAATGTACAAATGAGATGTGGGCCACATATAGCCTAGGAAACCGAGCCTAAGGCCCACTATCCGGGCCCAGGGCCCACAAAAACATGACGTCGAAACCACAAAAGATAATCGAACGCCCAGACCGTTTGATCTGTCATTAGAGATCTAACGGTCAAGAACAATATCGGACCACTAACAAGCACACCCTTTAACTCTTGAATCGGACCCGATAAGCATTTAGAGACCGCTCTATAAAAATTTCGGGTCCGTTTTGGCTGATAACCCTCGTGCATGTAGTCCGCCCGAAATCCACCAGATGCAAGCGATTCCCACTAGTCTGAGTGACTTGCTCAATGTTTAACACTGCTTTCGGACCCAAAGCCTAATAAAGCTACTGTTAAAGTTGATTTCGGGTCCGTTTGGCTTGGTAACCACCTAAGTCACATGACACGAGGACACGAGACACGGAGGACACGTAAATACGAGTATTCAATACGAAACGCAGCGCCCTGGAAACAGGACACAGGGGACACGTTTTATATATATTTAATATATATATATATATATATATATATATATATATACCAAAACATAGTTTTTTATCCATATTAAATTGCAGGTTGCAGCTTATCTAATCAACTGAAAATATAATTACTTTTCAAAGTTCATAGTTCACTTTAAAAAAATAAATAGAATCAAAATTTACTATTTAGAAATTAGAATGTGATATGCTTGGTCTTGATTCTTGAATATTCAATGTTCATTATTCATGTACAACTTACAAGCATATAAGAAAATAACTAAAGTCTAATCCTATTGATTTCCTCTGCCCCTCTTGCAAGAAAATGCCACAGCTTTCCCTTTCCCTCTAGATGTAGATGCTGGTGCTGGTGGAGTTGGCAGTGGAGTTTGCAATGCTCTAGAAGCTGAAGAACTAGAAGTAGGAGCTATAGGAGCTAGACCACGTCCTCTACTGGTGGCAGGGGTAGCCTGTGCAGGTGGTGTCACTTGGAAACATTACAATCTCCCAATCCTGAAATTCTGAAAAACTGATAAGTCTGCTGCATTTTGAATGAAATCTAAAATTCTACTTTCTCCATATGAAATCCAATGAGGCCGGAACCACTCTCAAACATCTTGAGTCATTTCATGGTAATGTTAAAAATTTAAGTAAAAGGATGAAAATGAAGATTAAGGAGAATGTCACTTTTACTTTAAGAATTTAACATTACCATGAATAACATATCAATACTAGGGCCTAGACTTGATCATTAAGCTGCCCCACTCAAAAATTATTTGTTTCTTTCAAAAAAAATTGCAACTTATGCAGGCAACGTTTTTTATCAACGGAATACGCGTTTTCCAGATGCATGACACGACGAAAACCGGCGAATATGTTTTACATTTTACAGGACACAATGAAAAACGTTTTCGACACGTTTTAGGGCCGTTTTCGTGTCTGACACATAAAATACGGGACACGGGACCTTGGAGGACGTGTCCTATGACTTAGGTAACCACCTTGCTATTTGCCACGCGGAATTGATAAGATTGCTGCTATTTCTCCTATCTGCTCGCACTTTAACCAAGCTCCTTGCATAGCCAATGAAAAGGCGATCTGTAGTATAATTCAAATTCATGTAAATACTTGTGCTGTCAATTGAAACCCGCCCGAGAACCTTGGGTTTGTAGAGTTCTGGGCACATATTCCGGCCTAAGGACCGGCCATACTTTTTGTTTATATCCCTGAACTGCTGCTTCATGTGGACTAAAATTCAACTGTTTCCTGAGGTCTACAACCAGCTAGTATCCCCTGCTCTGATAGAGCTCCTGGTCCGCGTTCGCATATCTGAGACACTCTTCCCTCAATCTACCCTTGGGGGTCTCTATCCATTTATATTTATTGTTGCTTTTAGCACAGAGTACGCCTTCATTAGCTAAGATGTCCGCTAATTTGTTGGCTGTTCGGCGCACATGAGTGAAGCTCAGGGTTCTCATGTTCTGCAGGTGGGATTGAATCCTTTGATAGACTTGCAGAAGCCTCCAATGTCTCGAAACTTTTTCCGGCGCTGAGCCATAGCAAATTTTCTTGACCGAATTGATTGGAATCAGCTTCAATTAAAATGTTATGAAGATTTGAGTCCCTCAGGATTTCTAAGCATTGCTCAAGGGCCATGAGCTCTACCATATTGTTTGTGGCTTTCCCCAAATTACTATGAAAGATGATTTCTATACAACCCTTTTCATCCCTTATCACTCCTCCATAACCAACCATGCTCGGGTTTCCTTTTGAGGCCCCATCTATATTGCATTTCATAAAACCTTGAGGGGGAGGTTGCCAGAAATCCTTATCAGCAATTATGTGATTTGCATTTTTGTTTTTTCCCTTTGGGATAAGCCCCTGCAGACCCAACTGTATTAGTATCTGCACATCAGTATCTTTAGGTTGGTTCTCAGGGGGGTTTTTAATGAGGGTTCCTACCGTCTCATTGAGCTGTCTTAAAATCTGTGCCATGATGCTCTGGGAAGAACCTTTCCTGTTTTTGAATATTCTGTTGTTGCGTTCTTTCCAGACATCCCAGATTAGAAAGCTTGGAGCTAAAGCCCAAGCTTTGTTGACTGTTTCATTATCAGAGAAATTTTTCCTCCACTTCTTTAAGGTGCTGGTAATGCTACCCATGTCCCTGTCTGTTTGTCTGAATATTGAAGCAATCCAATTCCACAATGTGGATGTGAATGGGCAGAGGTTGAGAAGGTGATCCATAGTTTCTTCTTGTAATTCACATAGCTGGCATTTAGATGGACCAGCTACCCCTCTTTTCCTAAGGTTTTCCTAGGTTAGAATTTTTTTATGCTGCACTAACCACATGAACAGTTTGATCTTCATCCAGCTTTGGTTCTGCCATAGGTCCTTCCATACCCAATCAGGGTTTGGAAAGTCAAGCCCAAGGGCTATGCGCTTGGCCTCTTTGAGGTTAAAGGTGCCTTCATTGTTATTGCCCCATCTCAGCTGGTCTGAATCTGCTGATATCAGAATCTTTCTCTGTTCCAGGATGGTTGTTAGAGCTTCTGCCTGTGCCTTCAAGGGGGAGTCATCACTGTATACCAGGTTCTTCCATATCCTCCATTTTCCCTCGCTTTTTTCTTGATCCCAGAAGTCATTTACTCTGAGTAACCTTTTGTTGTCAGTATCGTTCTTGAGATTTGCAAATTCTTCTCTTAACAATTTAGGTTCCTGTTGCCACTTATCCTCCCAAAACCATGCAAGGTTTCCATCTCTAATTTCCCAGAAACTGTGTTTCTGAACAATGGCTCTATTCTCCCAAGCTTTGTTCCAAATGTGGGAGCCTTTGATGATCCCAGACATTCTAATGTGATCCTTGTCTTGCCAATTGTTTGCATATTTTTGTTTCCAAATTTGGGCCCAAGGGGAAGCTGAATCTTTTAGCCATCTCCACCATAGTTTTGCCCCCAAAACTTTGTTTAGCACTTTAGGATCATCCAGTCCCAAACCTCCATGTGTCTTAGGTTTACAGATTTTTTCCCAGGCTACCAAGGCCCATTTTTTTTTCTCTTCCCCTTTGCCCCAAAGAAAATCTCTTTGGATATTTCTGCATAGTTGCATGACTCCTTTAGGAGCTAGAAGGGCTGAAAACATAAAAATGGGGACAGCTTTTGTGAGCACTAGTCGTCCTGCTAAGTTCAAAGACCTACTTGTCCATTTCCGTATTTTGTCCTGTAGCTTATTAATCACAGGCTCCCAAACCGTCTTGCTCAGAGGTTTGTCTGTTAGCGGTACTCCCAAATATTTGGAGGGTAGCATATCTCTTTGAAAGCCTAGAATTCTGGATATATTTCTCTGAATAGCAATGTCAGTATTAAAAAAGAAAATCTTTGATTTGGTAAGGCTTACCTCTGTGCCCGCAGCCATTGCAAAGTCTTTCAGGATTTGTTTGTAGGCTAGAGCTTCCCTGACCGTAGGTGTACCCTGTAGCATAGTATCATCCACAAATTGTTGATGGGTCAAAGCATCTCCGTTCATGGTGAGTTTGAGACCCTGGATTTTGCCTTCTGCTTTGGCAGATTTGATAGCTTTGCCTAGCCCTTCCATCATGAGAATAAAGAGGAAGGGTGAGAGAGGATCTCCTTGTCTGAGACCTCTCGTAGGATTAAAGGGCTTGGATGGTGAACCATTTAACAGGATTGAAAAACTAGAGGTAGTTACAAGGGCCATTACCCATCTTACCCAGTTATGGTCAAATCCATATGCTATAAGAACTCTCCTTATGTAAGCCCAACTTAGCTTATCATAAGCCTTTTCTAGGTCAAGTTGCATAATCATTCCCGCCTGCCTATTGCTTATAAGTGAGTGAACCACCTCGTGTGCTTGAATGATATTGTTGAGAATTTGTCTGCCTTCCACATACCTAGTTTGTTCCTCAGATACGAGAGTTGGAAGAAGGGGTTTAAGCCTGTTGGCAATTATTTTGGAAATTATTTTGTACACCACATTGCATAATGCTATTGGTCTGAATCTGTCTGGTGTCATAGCATTATCCTGTTTTGGAATTAAGGATATGAAAGAGGTATTGAGCGCCTTCAAAACAGTTCTATTTTTCCTAGAGTCCTCCACCACATCGAGGATATCCTGCTTGATTATTCCCCAACATGCTTTAAAGAAGTCAACATTAAAACCATCCGGACCTGGTGCCTTCCCATTTTGCATTTCTTTGATGACTTCGCTGACCTCCTCTTCATTCACAGGCCTGTTTAGATTATAATTGTCTTCTCTTGTCACAAGCTTAGGAATGTGCTTTGTAAAGTCATTGATGAATTGTGATCTGTCTAAGAGAGGTTCCTCTACTATGCCTTGGAAATGTTGAACCAGCGCAACTTCTATTTCTTTGTGGGTATTGAGTTGATTTCCTTGAGAATCTTTGATTTTTGAGATCCTGTTATGAGACCTGTGATCCATGGTAGATTTGTGAAAAAACCTTGTGTTCCTTTCACCTTCTTTTAACCATTGTACCCTTGATTTCTGTTTCCAGAATATTTCCTCTTGTTTGCATAATTCTTCCCATTCCTGTTGATGGTAGTCAACTTGTTCCTTTCTTCCCCCGCTGAAGCCATCTGTAATGAGGATCTGGTTAATTTCATGTAGCTTCTGTTCAACCACTTTTTTGGCTTCAAAAATGTTGCCAAACTCATTCTTATTCCAATCTTTAAGCCTGATTTTGATATGTTTCAATCTTTTATGCAGGAGGAACATTTTAGTGCCCTGAACTTGCATATCCTCTGTCCACCATTTTTCAATATTGCTGATAAAGTCTGGATGGGTGAGCCAAATGTTTTCAAACCTGAAAGGTCTGTTTCTTGGAGTTCCTATAAAGGACGCTTCAAGTTGAACAGGCCAATGATCCGAGCCACCAAAAGGGAGTATCATCGCTGACAAGTCAAGGCCTGTTAGGATAAGGTCCTCCGAGATAATAAATCTGTCTAGTTTTGAGGCCACCTAAGACTCTCCTCCCCTTTTGTTATTCCAGGTAAAGATGCCATTACTTGTCTTTGTGTCTACTAGCCTCATATTGTTTATAAAATTCTGAAATGCTATGGAGTCTCTGCCTAGTGATCTGGTTCCACCTTTTTTTTCTGACAGGGACTTGATCATATTAAAGTCCCCTCCCAAAATCCAGGGGATGCCCGAATGTCTGTCTCTTAGATCCTCCAGTGAAGTAAGAAGCCTTAGTTTATCTTCAGGCTTCTGTGGACCATAAACATTTGTGATTAAATAAACTTCCTTGTCCCCCAAAGGTTGAATAACCACTGATAAATAGTTCCTAGATGCTTCAGCATCTAGGATTCCTAGTTTCTGAGGGTTCCAAAGTGTGAGAATTCCTCCTGCTGTTTTGTCTGCTTTAACTTCTAGATATTCATATTTAGTCAGCCATTTGCTGTGTATTTCTCTTATTTTTTCTACTGAACATTTTGTTTCTTAGATGAAAATCATATCTGGTTTTTCTTCTTTCATTCTATTGCTAAGATTCCTTTGTTTCCTTTTACTCCCTAGACCCCTAATATTCCATGTTGTGAGCTTCATTAAGAAAGATTTGTAAATGAGTAACTGGTTAGGTCTTTCATCTTACCTGAATTGATCATGAGTTTTCCACACTCTATCAGCAACTCGTTTTGTTTTTTCCTACCTCTTTTCCTGCCTGGGTTCCTAGGAGCTAGTCCCGATGTTGCCTTCATTGTTTTCACCCCTTCGTTGTCCTGACTATCATGGTTTCTTTTGACTCCCGAACCTTTTGCCTGAGTTCTCCATAGGAACAACTATTGCACTCTATTGAACTCCTCTTGTGGTAGCGAATCCATTCCTTTGGTGGTTCCTTGCTCCAGGAACTTTTCCAGATCTAGATGCTCCCTATCAAGAATATCCTGCAGTTCATGATCCTCTGTTCCCACCTTGCTCGGGGTCATCTCTTGGTCCCTATCAAGTTCCATAGTGTTCAACAGATCCTCCTTTTGTTGGTTGTTGTCATGTGTGTCCTCCATGCTCTCTTCCTTTTCCTTCTCCACAGGGTTATCCTCCAGAGTCTGATTTGCTTTATCGTGCTCCTCTTCTTCTTCTAGTACCTTGTACCTATTCTGACTTGGCTGCTTTTCCTCGTTGATTTTCTTTTGGTACTTTCTCCCTCCTTTACCTTTGTTTCCCACTTTGTTAAAGCTTTCAGTTTCTTTCCCTGAGGTAGCTTTAGTTCTGCTTTCCATTTTGTTTAAGGGGCAATCCCTGAATAGATGCCCATGTTCATGGCATTTGCGGCATCTGAAAGGAACATGCTCATAGTCCACCGCTTGTACCCATTCTTCATCAAAAACTTCCAGAATTACTTCATCTTGTAGAGCTCCACAGAGGTCCATCTCTACGCATATACGGGCAAAGGAGGTGTACTTTCCCCGCCCAGTGGCCTCTAACATTTTTACAAAATGCCTTAGTTTATTTGCTGTTGCTTTTAATGATTCTGGCTGCCAATAATCCAGTGGTAAGGAGTAGAGTCTTACCCAAACTGGGACCAAAGTGAATGTCTTGCGCTCCGGGACAAAATTCATCACCCAAGGCCGCATATAGAGGCCTGCAGCAGCATAGAAGTAGGGCCCTCCTTCAAACACCCTGTCTTTATCCTCAATGTTAGTAAAAACTACAGTGAAGAAACCCTTTGATCCAAGGTGCAGATCTATATCCCCCTTAGGTTTCCAATGATTCTTTATCCATGCCTGTAAAGCCTTCTCCGTTGGCCATAACCCCATGAATTTACAAATGACTGCGTAAGTCGCCATGTGTTCCCTATGCGCCTATAGCGCTGGATCACTTAACACCACTCTGGGTGTGATGGTTGCCCTAGGCTTACACGGTCCAGTTCGATTTCTGGTGTCTGCATTCTGATTTTCTCCTTCTATTCGTTTTTCTCTTCTGACTTCTTCCTGCATATTTTCCTGCCCCTGTGTACCTCTGTTGTTCTGTTTCCCTCCTCCTAAAATTTCGGTTTCAGCCTCTAGAGGTTTCTTGAATCGATTGGAGACTGCCTGACTGTAGGAGGGAGTGGAACTCCCCCCCTCTCGCCTCTCCATGGTGCCCAACGCTTAACTTCTGCTGCAAACCCTAGCTCTTTCCCCCCGCTTCCCCCGCGATATGACTCCTTTCTCAACCTTAAAAACCACAACAAATTTTTCCAGAATTGTATATTTGTACTATCTCTCTCTCTCTGCTAAATTATTGAGGATTATCGAAGAATTGATCAAAGGGCTTCCCCACATTGGGGTTTGTCCCTGGCTCGTTGCCACATCTGGTGTCTCTTGTCTTGGCTTGTCTTTTGTCGATTTATTTATGTTCTATCAACGTTTTACTTTATGTTAATGTGATTGCTAAACAGTGAAACTGACATTGGGCTAATAAGAAGAAATTGAAGTAAATTGCATTGAGCATAGACCATACCATAACTTAACACTTTTCCATTGAAACATTCAACTTTCAAATTTAGGCATTAAAGAAAGGGGTGTTGGATATTAGCTTTATTCCATGGAGATGAGATTTGGTGTGGACTTCATTAAAGTGTAAAAAAAAAAATCTTTATTTTATGGAAGCAATCAAACAATTATCAAGGATTCATGATGATGATGATGATGATGATGGTTAACGTCCACTGAGACCAAACTTTGGTCTATCGGACCGAAAGAAACGAATTATTTAGTTTGATTTAAGATTTTATTCCTATGCTCAAAAAGCTTGGAGAGAAGCCTCCCGAGCTCATTGTAATTTTGACAACGTAAAAGGCTAGGAAGATCAGTATTGCAACAAAGATTTTGAAACTGAGATCTAATGTGGTTGTAGGTGGGGCACTCTAAGAGGAAGTGATTTTCATGCCCTCATGATGTTAAAAAGGAGAAAGGACAGGGGATATAAGAAGAATATCGTTGATAAGATCATCCAACATCTTTTAAAGCAACACTCTCCAAGAATGAAATATGACAGCCCTGTGTGGATAAAGAAAAGAGGTATATGAGTTCATTTCTGGGACTCAATTTGCATGAGGACATGTAAAGATCTCAATGTGGGGGAGATGTAGGGCTTGTGAAAATTCGGCTAACCCTGAATCCTATCACAGCAATTGATGTTATTTCTTCTATTTGTTAATTTAATTAAACAAATTATTTGTTGTGTGCTACGGCAAATATCGAAACAAATACACTACAACCTTCACAAAACAAATACTGGAGAAGAAACAAAAACACTGGAAGAAATAGATGCACACACACAAAATACGCCGTAATTTTTGGACTAAGTCTCCGGAAAAACCCAACTCAGGAAAACCGATGCAGCAGCTGAGGGTTTTAATATTATGCAGTAGTGAAAATCTGAATACAAACTATGGATGCCTAAACTGGCTATCCAAACAGAGGAAAACTAGAAAAAATAACTAGTGAGGAAAATTCCTCACTCCACAGGCGATCCGACACTAACCTCAGCTCGAAACTAAGCCGTCCCTTGCTACCTCTGCGCAGTCTCTGCGTCAGCCTACGTAGTCACTGCATCCCTCTAGCTTGGAACTGCATCACCTCTCACTGTCTCGTCAGCTGTTGTCTGGGAAATTGATTCTCCCGGCCTCTGGAACCTCTATCCAACTTCTGGCACTGAGTCTCGACTTCTCCCCAGCAAAACAGAAATCTCCTCTAGAGGGCTCTGCGCTACCTCTGTGTTGCCTCTCTGTGGCGATCACTACCTCTCTGCAATGTACTCGCCGAAACTGGAAAAGCTTCCTCCTCCCTCACTATCTCTACTCCTCTTTCACTGCTTCGAACTCACTAAATCACCTCCGATAACTGAATGCTGCTACTTTGGAGATCGATTTTCCAGCAAAATCGAATGCTCAATTGATTTGGTATGTCGTCTCCAAGCCCCATCGACTTCTTCTTATAATCCTCTGTTGAGACTTCTACGACCACGATTAAATCTTAATCGATGGCTAGGATTAACTAGAAATCAATCCATGTACTTTTCTAGAACATTTTCACCATGACTTAATTAATTTTGATTAATTAATTATATTGCTTAAGTTTAGACTTAGGAAATATTAAAAACTGACTAATAAATCTAATTAAGTCGTCCCTAGGTGGAATTTCCAGAAACAATTTCTGGGTATTGGAGAATACATGTATTCTAGTCTCTCCACCAAATATCGTGGCTAGAACACATCCGATGCTACAAAACTAACAATCCCTCTTAGTGAGGAATGTGTTCTACTGCTGCAACCTACTGAAACAACACTCTATCTTTGCATCATCCCCTGTCACATTGCTGATGTCTAGCTGATGCCGCCCACCAACCACTGCGCAACTTTGATATGTGCTGCATCTGCACTGCTGCTGGCCCTGCTAAACTGCTTCCAACACTGCATCTGCATTGCAGCTCCCTCTCCATCTACTGTTGCTGCAACTGCAACAACTGCAACTGAAAAACATCCAAAATACTGAATCCACTGTGATTAGTATAATGCATCTGCCTCTGGAGTCTCTGACTGCTGCTAGTCTTTGCGTTGTCACTGAAGCCTCTACGCTGCTGCCGACTCTGCTTTGTGCCAACGACGCTGCTGCCAACTCTGCACTGCATTGCCCAGTATTTGACTGCTACTAGCCACTGCATCTGTCACTCTGGCATCTGACTGCACCGTCTGCCATTGATCCATCCTGCTACAGAATACTGTGGGCCCCTGCAGCATGGTATTGATCCATGAGCTGGACTCCTCAAGGACCTTGCCCATCTGGCAAACTGGAGTCTCATACTCCACCTCCTCCTGGATTTGGGGCCCCATTATCTCCTTTTGAGCCTTGTCCCTTACTAGGACCTTTCTTCGCTTTGCAACCCGCACTAGAGAATTAACACTTCCTCTAGTACCCGTCTCCGACAACTGGAAGTCGATCTGCTCCCAAATCTACATTATGGCTAACTCACACAACCACATCTGGAAATCTCGTATGGCCATCTCTGCAAAGTGTTGAAATTTCTAAGTCTGACACGTTAGAAATCCCTACTGCATTATCTGGTTTATTTCTCCTACTTGTTTATTCCACTAACAAGTTATTTATAAATATAAATATCGAAAATAAACACAAACGCAACCTTAACTCATATACAGATCAACAACTGAAACACTGAGACAAACACACAAGGGACATCGTTATTTTTGAACAATTGTCCCTGGAAAAACCCAATGCGGGAAAATCGGTTTAGCAGTTCTGAGGGTTTTATTATTATGCAGATTCTTGAGTACAACTAGGGTGCCAGAAATGGCTCACCCAACAGAGATTGTTACACAGCATTAATACCTCTTCTCAGAGACAAATATTCAGCTAGTCTGCCCCATGAAAATCCTTCCGACGCTTCCTCTTGGCTCTAAGTCAGCCCTGCTAGCTTCAACTCAGCGCTTGAAGCCTCTGTGTTAGCTTTCTAGCTCTCTGCGTTAGCTCTTTGGCCCTTTGCATCATGCACGTAGGCCCTCAGCCTCTACGCAGTCCCCAACTACCTCTGCGTAGTTTCTGCTGCATCTACGTCAGCCTCTTCAGTCACTGCGCTGACCCTCTGGCACTATCTCTGCCTCTCTGCTATGTACTCACTGCCCCTCGCTGCAACAGATCACTAGTTCGAATTTTCTCAGCAAGCCCCGCTCTAGAAAATCAAACTGACTAATCAATCTTGGTGTATCTCCAACTGACCCTCAAGCCTCCTCTTATACTTTTCCTGTTGAGTCTTCAACGGTCGAGATTAAGTCTCTAATCAACGACTAAGATTAGATTTGGCTTGATCCATGTCATTTAGAACATTCTCACCCAGTTTTATATTAATACCCATTAATATTTTAATTTTCCTAAGTTTAGACTTAAGAACCCTGTTAAAAATATTAATTATTTTAATATCTCTCCAACAGGGTGGAATTTCCCCGAACCATTTCTAGGTCTTGGAGATCTTATGTGCGTTAGCCTCCACCAATTTTCATGGCTAGAGCACATCCGATGCTATCACAAATTAACACTCCCTCTTAGCGAGGAATGTGCTCTAGTAATGCTCCACTACTGAACATCACACTGATCCTTCTGCACTGGTACCTGTGCTGATGCTTAGCCTGCTGCCTCACATCATTTGCACTGCTGCTTCCTGTACTGTTGCCCATGACACTGCCACTGCCACTGCTACATCTGTACTGCAACTCCCTCTCAATATGTTGCCCATGCTGCCCCTAGCATTGCCATTGCTAACTGCTGCACTGCAACTCAGTTACCGAGAAGTAACTGATCTACCCAAATACTGACATCCTGGTTAGTCTGGATGCCTCATGGAACTGAAGCTGCCTCTGTTGCTATCCTATGCTCCCTCTGCTGCCACTGCGCTGCTGCATACACCTCTGTGCCTCTCGCACTGTTGCAACCTCCACTGCGCTGCCTCAGATTCCTGCACTCAAGCATTGCCTTGCTGCTCCACTACACATTGCTCCACCTGACCTCTGTCATCTTGCTACTGTCGTTAAGGGCTCCCATAGCCGGATATGAGTTTGGGCACCTCAAGGATCCTGCCCCTAGTATGTAGTCCTCCTGATTACAACTCAATGTATCCCCACCTCTTCTCTAGAGGTGCATGAGCACTCATGGCACAGTCGTCGTTAGTCTCGACTTCTTTCTCCGCCTTAGCTAGAGCTGCCTTGGAGTCGGAAGCCTCTCCCTTGTTCTTCTTCCTGGGACATTGGGATGCATAATGTCCCAACTCCCCACAATGGAAGCACTTCACCTTGGAGATATCCTTCTTCTTCCTCTTCCCTTGCTGTCCCGCAGATGCTAGAGCCGCATCCTCCTCCTCCTCTTTCTTGATTCGACCTCCTTTGCCACTACTCCCCACCTTGGTCAACCGTTTGATCTCTTCTTGGCGAAGAGCTGCCCACATCTCTTCCCATCCTGGAAGAATAGCTCTACCCAAAATGCCTTGGACAAATGTCTCCCACTCCTCGGAGACTGCATTCAGGGCGGTCCTCACCATGAACTCCGGATCCGGTGTAGACCCTATGGAAGTAAGTTGGTCACGAATCTCTTGCAATCTGAGGAGGAATAGATCTATCTGCTCCCCCTTCTGCATCTGATACGACCACAGCTGATTCTCCAATAGCATCTTCCGTTGCACGGAAGTGCCCTGATACAAGGTCGTCAAAGTATCCCACATCTCCTTTACTGTGTTCTTTTCAGCAATATGTGGTACGACATGATCCTTGACCCCGTAAAGGATGATGCACTTTTCCCTCGCCATTGCATCCTCATATTTCTCATTGTCAGCTGGGTCGACTGGGATAGCCACAGTTCTCAAGGCAAAGCCCTTGATGCGGCGTCGATCCAGGACTGCCAGGATCCTGACCTTCCAGATGACAAAGTTGGAAGCCCCGTCCAACTTGTTCTGATCCCTTAGTCCGTTCACTGCCATCTCTGCTCTTCTTCTGGACTCCCTCTGAGTTTCGACTTCCCTCCTTGAAATCTCCCTCTAAGTACTGATTTCCCTGCTAGAAATCTTCCCGCCAAATGTCAAACCGCTCCTCTCCAATCCTCCTTGCAACTGCAACTCGGATCTGGATTTCTTGGCTAGAAATCCATCAAGGCAGCAATTCCCTCTACCTTGGTTCTATCCCGTTAGGTACTGTTCTGCTTCGACAGAACCAACACCCCACCAGCTTCCCAACCACAATCTGCCCACAACTCCCTAGGCCCCGGAAACTGAGCCTTCCAGCGCTGCACAATCCTGGCAAAGGCTGAATTGCTCCTCTGGCCAACTGCTCCAATCCTACCTGGTTGAGTAGGTTGATGTGGCTCTTCATGAATCTCTTCTGCCTCTCTCTGCCTCTACGTTGGCCCTCCTTTGGCGCGAAATGATGACGCAGGTCCTCTGCGTCACTTCTTCTTGACTGCCTTCTGCTTAGGAGCAGCGCTGTCTCTCGGGACAACTGCTACTGCTGCAAATTTCCGATATCGCTAATGCCTTCAGTCCTCCTGTGATCTGCAACGCTCTGATACCATGTTGAAATTTCTAAGTCTGACACGTTAGAAATCCCTACTGCATTATCTGGTTTATTTCTTCGACTTGTTTATTCTACTAACAAGTTATTTATAAATATAAACACCGAAAATAAACACAAATGTAGCCTTAACTCATATACAGATCAACAACTAAAATACTGAGACAAACACACAAGGGACACCGTTATTTTTGGACAATCGTCCCCGGAAAAACCCAATGCAGGAAAACCGGTGCAACAGTTCTGAGGGTTTTATTATTATGCAGATTCTTGAGTAAAACTAGGGTACCAGAAATGGCTCACCCAACAGAGATTGTTACACGACAGTAATACCTCTTCTCGGAGACAGATATTCAGCTAGTCTGCCCCATGAAAATCCTGCCAACGCTTCCTCTTGGCTCTACGTCAGCCCTGCTAGCTTCAACTCAACTCCTGAAGCCTCTGCGTCAGCTTTCTAGCTCTCTACATCACCCACGCAAGCCCCTCAACCTTTGCGTAGTCCCCAACTGCCTCTGCGTAGCTCTAGTTGCCTCTGCGTCAACCTCTTCGGTCATTGCGCTGACGCTATGGCACTATGTATGCGTCTCTGCTATGTACTCACTGCCCCTCGCTGCAACATATCACTAGTTTGAATTGTCTAAGCAAGCCTTGCTCCAGAAAATCGAACTAACTGATCAATATTGGTGTATCTCCAACTGACCCTCAAGCCTCCTCTTATACTTTTCTTGTTGAGTCTTCAATGATCGAGATTAAGTCTCTAATCAATGACTAAGATTAGATTTGGCTTGATCCATGTCATTTAGAACATTCTCACTCAGTTTTATATTAATACCCATTAATATTTTAATTTTCCTAAGTTTAGACTTAGGAACTCCATTAAAAATATTAATTATTTTAATATCTCTCCAACCGGGTGGAATTTCCCCAAACCATTTCTGGGTCTTGGAGATCTTATGTGCCTTAGTCTCTCCACCAATTTTCATGGCTAGAGCACATCCGATGCTATCACAAATCAACACAAAGTTGCAAAATCCGTGAAACTCAAAAGTTAGGAAAATAAACTTGAAAATCTCCCTCTTTCCCACTGCTCGGCTGTTGGATCTGTTACTTGCACTCCTTTCTGGAGTGAGAAGATCTGCTCACAACTACTGTGTGAAAATTTCTGAATCTAACAAACCAGAAATTCTACTACAATAAACTGATTTGCATTACCTACTTGTGTTCTTTAGTTTAACAAGTTATTTTTAGAAATATTCAGAAAATATTAATGCAAATAGACTGCAGCCTACACCAATATACAAATCAAGTATTGAAAAATAAATGAGATAATCACACAAAGGACACACTTATTTTTGGACTAAACGTCCCCGAAAAACTCCAAAGCGGGAAAACCGGTGCAGTAGCTCTAAGGGTTTCTATTATTAAGCAGTAGTTTTGAATACAAATGCTGGTTGCCCTCCTTGCAAACCAGTGATAGAGAAATACAATGGCGGAAAACCTAAGTGAGTTTTACCTCACTTCACCCAGTAGATTCCGGTAGCAAGCCTGGCTAGCCTTGGCTACAATTGTGCTGCCCCTTCGCAGTAATTGCATGGGCCTGCGTGGAGCTCTCTGAGGCTCTGCGTTAGCGCTTCTACCCACTGCGTCAGCTTTCCTCGCTGTTCTGGCAATTCCCTGGCAGTTTCGACTTTCTGCGTGGAAGGGAGCTTTCTCCTCTGCGCTGGCCCTTTTGGCTCTGCGTCAAGGCTACGTGGGCCCAGACTGGCCCAACGTCAGCTCCTCCTGGCTATTGCGCTGCCTCCACAAACTTCTCTCCACCTCTCTGTCAGTATTCTCGAACAATCCCTGCCCTTCAGTTGCAAGATCTCCCCAATCGATTTTCCTCCTGAGAACTTCTCACCTCAGAAAATCGATTTCCTCAATCTCTCTATGTGTGTTCTCCAACTAACCCCAAGCCTTCCTTTATACTTTTCCTGTTGAGAAATCAACGGTCGTGATCTAATCTCTAATCAACGACTAAGATTAAATTAGACTTGATCCTCGTCTCTTAGAAGCTTCTCACCCATATTTTTATTAATACCCATTAATATTTTAATTTTCCTAAGTTTAGACTTAGGAACCCCATTAAAAATATTAATTATTTTAATAAAATACAATCCTGGTGGGTTTCACCCAACGATTTCTGGGTCTTGGAGATCTCATGTGTTCTAGCCCCTCCACAAAATTTCGGAGCTAGAGCACATCCGATGCTACCCAAAAAATCAACACTCCCTCTTAGCGAGGAATGTGCTCTAGCAATACTTCCCAGCAGAAGTATCACACTGATCCACGACATCGGTCCTCTGCGCTGCTGATGCTTGGCCTGCTGCCCTTCATCCACTGTGCTGCTGCAATCTGTAGTGCTGCCAATAACACTGTCACTGTCACTGTCACTGCTGCATTTGTACTGCAACTCCCTCTCAATATGCTGCATCATGCTGCCCATAGCACTGCCACTGCTAACTGCTGCACTGCAACTTAGTTGCTGAGAAGTAAGCAACTGAAAAGCCACCCAAAAGCTGACATGCTGGTCAGTCTGGATGCCTCTTGACGCTGAAGCTACCTCTGCTGCTAATCTGTGCTGACCCTCTGATGCTACTGCGTTGCTGTTGTATCTGCTCTGTGCCTCCCGCACTGCTGCAACACTCCACTACGCTGCTTCAGACTTTGGCACTCTAGCTCTGCCACTGTCGCTCCATCATCCCTCACACCAACTAACTCTCGTCATTTTGCTACTGTCATTAAGGGCTCCCGTAGCCGTATGTGATCCAAGAGTTTGGGCACCTCAAGGATCCTGCCCCTTTTTCATGTAGTCCTCCCGACTATAGCTCAATATCGCCCCACCTCTTCTCTAAAGGTGCATGAGCACTCATGGCGCAATCCTCATCGTCCTCCTTGTCAGCTTGCATTGGAGCAGCCTTTGAGTCAGACTTCTCTTCTTTGCCCTTTTTCCGAGGGCACTGTGTGGTGAAATGATCCATTTCTCCACATTTGAAGCATCTGACTTTTGATATGTCCTTTTTCTTTCTCTTTAGCTGCCCTTGCTGTCCTGTTGATGTGAGAGCCACATCCTCCTCTTCCTTCTTCTTGACTCTGATCCCTTTGTTGCTGCTTCCCGCCTTGGTCAACCGTCTGATCTCTCCCTGTTGAAGAGCTGCCACATCTCCTCCCAACTCGGACGAGAAGCTCTGCCCAAGATGCTTTGGACAAAGGTTTCCCAATCTTCACTGACTGCATTTAGGGTAGTCCTAACTATGAATTGAGGATCTGGTGTAGCCCCTACGGAAGTTAGCTAGTCACGGATTGTTTGCAACCTGAGAAGGAAGGGATCGATTTCTTCTCCCTTCTGCATCTGAAACTGTCTTAGCTGACTCTCAAGCAACATTTTTCGCTAAACGAAAGTTCTCTCGTACAATGTGGTCAAGGCCTCGCACATTTCCCTTGTTGTGTCCTTCTCAGCAATATGTGGGATCACATGATCTTTGACTTCGTCCAAGATCATGCACTTTGCTTTTGCCTGAGCCTCCTCGTACTTCTTGAGAGGATTAGCATCAACCGGAACAACAACTGTTCTCAAGGCACAATCCTTGATGTGATTTTTATACAAAACTGCTAGGACTCTGGCCTTCCAGATGACGAAGTTGGATGCTCCATCCAACCTGTCCTAATCCCTCAGTCCGTTAACGACCATCTCTGCTCAAATGAATGTCGAACTGGTTCTCCTCTCCCTCTTTTGTTGCTGCTCCAACAAAACTCGGATCTGGATTTCTTTGGCGCTGGAAATCCTCTAAGGAACAAGCTCCCTCTGAATTTTGATTTCCTTCACGGAAATCTTGCTGCCAACCATTGTCAAACCATCCCTCTCTGATATCTCTTTGCTGCTGCTCAGCACCGGATCTAGATTTCTTGGCAAGAAATCTTCTGAGGAACTGATTCCCTCTACTTTGCTTCTGCCCCACTAGGTACTGTTCTGCACCAACAAAATCAACACCCCACCAGCAACTCTAGATAAAATTTGTGCTACACCTCTAGCCACGACAATTGGAGAAACAAGACTCAACGGTCTCCGCGCTGGCCTAGTAACCACTGCGCTGCCCTCTGCAGCAACAACGTCAGCCAATCAGGCTGTCGCAGACTCTGCGTGAGCCTCCCTTGGTGACTGCGTCACCCTTCCTTTGCTCTCTTGGCCTGAAACTACGCTGTCTCTCGGGACAATTGTCTTCACGCACAGATTTTCCTCTGTCCTTTCGCTGATGGCTTCAGTCCTCCTTGATCTACAATCGCTCTGATACCATGTGAAAATTTCTGAATCTAACAAACCAGAAATCCTACTACAGTAAACTGATTTGCATTACCTACTTGTGTTCTTCAGTTTAACAAGTTATTTTCAGAAAATATTAATGCAAATACACTACAGCCTACACCATTACATAGATCAAGTATTAAAAAATAAATGAGACAATCACACAAAGGACACACTTATTTTTGGACTAAACGTCCTTGGAAAAACCTCATGCGGGAAAACCGGTGCAACAGCTTTGAGGGTTTTCTATTATTAAGCAGTAGTTCTGAATACAAACGCTGGTTGCCCTCCCGACAAACCAGTGACAGAGAAATACAATGGCGGAAAACTTGAGTGAGTTTTACCTCACTTCACCTGGCAGATTCTCGCTGATCCGGCAGCAAAACTGGCTAGCCCCGGTTACAACTGCACTGCCCCATTAAAAATATATATTTTAATAAAATACAATCCGGCTGGAATTTCACCAAACGATTTATGGGTCTTGGAGATCTCGTGTTCTAGCCCCTCCACAAAATTTCGGAGCTAGAGCACATCCGATGCTACCCAAAAAATCAACATATTGCCAATCTGTAACTGGAAAAAATTAGATCTCTAAAACTCGAGATCCCCTGAGAGAAATTTTCCCTCTGCTGTGTGCTCTTCTTCCACCCGCTGCTAGCTCTGGTCTAGCAAGATGCTGCAAAACTACTGTGTCCAACTAGAGATCTACTTTGCAAGGAAAATCCTGGTTGCTCTCTCTGCCTGTGTTAATCCTCGAATTGGAGAAATCCGATTTCTCTATTGCTCTCTTAGAGAAATCGATTTTTCCTCAAGAAATTGACCCTCCTGGCCAAGAAACTGTGCTGCCTTTGAGGGTTTCGAACTGCTACTTACACAGAGCTACGAAATTCCTCTTCCCTCCTACCACTAAGCTCTCTGGCTTACAATTTGTGCTCTGGTATCATGTGAAAAGTCGGCTAACCCCGAATTCTATTACAACAACTGATGTTATTTCTTCTATTTGTTAATTTAAACAAATTATTTGCTGTGTGCTACGACAAATATTGAAACAAATACACTGCAACTTCACAAAACAAATACTACAGAAGCAATAAAAACATTGGAAGAAATAGATGCACACACATAAAATACACCGTTATTTTTGGACTAAGTCTCCGAAAAAACCCAACTCAAGAAAACCGGTGCAATAGTTGAGGGTTTTAATATTATGCAGTAGTGAAAGTTTGAGTACAAACAATGGATGTCCACACTGGCTATCCAAACAGAGGAAAACCAACAAAAATAACTAGTGAGGAAAATTCCTCACTCCACAAGCGATCCGACATCGACTTCAGCTCGAAACTCAGTCGTTCCTTGCTACCTCTGCGCAGTCTCTGCATCAACCTACGTAGTTACTATGTCCCTCTAGCTCGGAACTGCATCACCTCTCACTGTCTCGTTAGCTGCTGTCTGGGAAACTGATTCTCCTGGCCTCTGGAACCTCTATCCAGCTTTTGGCACTGAGTCTCGACTTCTCCCCAGCGAAACGGAAATCTCCTCTAGAGGGCTTTGCGCTACCTCTGCATTACCTCTTTGTGGCAATCACTGCCTCTTTGCAATGTACTCGCCGGAACTAGAAAAGCTTCCTCCGACCTCACTATCTCTGCCCCTCTCTCACTGCTTCGATCTCACTGAATCACCTCCGGCGACTAAACGCTGCTACTCTGGAGATTGATTTCCTAGCAAAATCGAATGCTCAACTGATTTGGTGTGTCTTCTCCAAGCCCCATCGGCTTCTTCTTATAATCCTCCGTCGGGACTTCAACGACCTCGATTGAATCTTAGTTGATGGCTAGGATTAAGTAGAAATCGATCCATGTACTCAACATTTTCACCATGACTTAATTAATTATGATTAATTAATCATATTTCCTAGTTAGACTTAGGAAATATTAAAAACTAACTAATAAGTCTAATTAAGTCGTCTCTAGGTGGAATTTCCAGAAACGATTTCTGGGTATTGGAGAATACATGTATTCTAGTCTCTCAACCAAATATCGTGGCTAGAACACATCGAATGCTACAAAAACTAACAGGGCCACAGATTTGTCATCATCCTCAATTGTCTTTGTCATTCATTAAGCCATTACTCCCAACTATCCATTGCACCATTTCACTTACTTGCCACCATTTTTACCATAATTCTTCATGATGTGCCTCTATATGTCTAATTGGTTAATTAACATCGTTTTCCTTTATTTTTAATAGATTAAGAAGAATTATGCATGGTTTACTAATGATAGTTTGGCCAATTCAAGTTTCTGCAGTTTAGTCAAGTTTCCGTAGCTATCTCCATGGTTGAGGTAGTAGCACCACTCTAGAAGGAAAATTGACACTTGGACTTGGTTTCTAGAAGCTCCAATATGGATTTATGTTGGTCAAAGTCCACCCAGCTCACACGTGTGAACCTCCAGCAAGAAATCAAAGGAAATACGCAGCATTTTTGACCAGTCAACTTCAAACGCGTTTTTTGAGCAAATGAAAACGAATTTCGGAAAACGAAAACATGGGTTTTTTTCAGCACGGGCCCAATTATGTTCTTTATGAGCGATTTCCTCAAATTCGTTATCATTTGGGAGATTTTCCAGGTTCTTTGGAGCCGTATTTTGTAGATTATGTGGATAAACGGTTTTCCAATTCACCATTCAATGCACAATCACCAAAAAGATTGGAACGAGCTGTTCTTTAGTAAATTCGTGGCAAGGAGATCATTCTTATCATATCTGGGCAGATCTTTGATCCAAGGATCCATCAAATAAGATTGGATTTTATTTTCAAAACTGATCTCATGACCAAAACTCAAGCAAGAAAATTTTGAGTTTGTTAATTGCCTCAAAACTCTATAAATTGCAGTCTCTTTGATGAGAGGAGAGATTAGATGTCAATGATGAATATTAACTTGTAATTGTTGCTGCTATTTGAAGAAGAAGAACTCTGTTTTTTTTAGTGAATGTAATCTCTGATATGGCGCAACTCTGAATGAAATTGGTGATTTAAATCAAGTGATCTGAGTTCATAATTCCTCACACTCACCAGGAGGGCCCCCTGTGGAGTTGTGAGATAGTATAGTTGTCATTTTAATTTAATTCGTTTCAGTTATTTCTTCGATTTAGTTTTCAATCTCTTTAGATATTTGAATTCTCTGCTTTCAATATAGTTTGCTTACTTGTTTTCTGTCTGTTACAGGTTGAGTGCTCAATATAAACTTTAAAATCCAAAAACACTTTCCTTGAAGTATTTGCTTTCATTTTCATTCTTGTTCTAGTCATCATTTTGATAGATATGGTTGGTTCTTGATAGAATATGCACATTAGTAATCTTTGCATGCTCTTGCACTTGAAATTTTGTCAACAGATCATTGTTTTTCACTGCTTTCTATAATAGTTTTCAATTTCATGTTTTTAGAATAGTCGTGCTTTCAATTTGATAGTTATATTTCATTTCAGTTATGCATAAATATTGAAATCTAATCTCCTAGCACAGACAGTGTAGTGTACTCACATACCCGGATTGACATATAAATGCAAGTAATTTAACAGTCAATTAAATTACCCAACAATGCTCATGAATTGAGACAATACCAAAGAACATAAATTTTCAAAAATAGCTGCATGCCAATGAAGTTGTCCTTGAAGTTGCGGTGACTGCTGATCTTGAACTCCCATAAAATGTGCTTCAAGATCCCTGAGTGGTTGCAACAGAGGTGTAGGTCATCTGTCAACTTGCTTTTGGCAAGGCGGGCTTTGGATGGCAACCCTTGGTAAACAACTTCTCACACAAAATCTCAGAGCTTGTAGCTAAGTCAGAGTAGCCAAACACTGCAACTGCTGGATCCACCTAACCACAAGGTCATAAGATGTCCACCTAGCATTCAATACAAGAAATTAGAGTGTGCTTTTGATGCAGAAGAGAGTAAAGTTTCTTGATATCATATTGCTGAAGTGGCTTCCCAAATCTCCATTCCCAGTCTCTCCAAGAAACATATGTTCATATGTTATCATTGAAATCTATCAGCTACTGCACAGAGGAATTCTCCAATAGCAATTTGATCTGGTTGTTCAGAGTGTGTTTGTAACCCCTATTGGCTTGTAGAAAGTAAATGTAGTTCCCCTGCATTTTCAACTAAATATTGTGGTGGTATCTTTATTCAAAATAATGGAGATCAACAGCTTTTAACAATGGAATAACGTGATTATATTTGTAAAATTTTGATCTTCTGATTGCTTTTACCTGTTTCAACTTGGAATTTTATGTTGCTTTTCCGAATCAATGAGATTTGAGTCTTCACTTCATTTATTTTCTTCTTTTCCTAACTCTATACCCAATGAAAAAGGCACTGAATTGATAGGATCAATCATTGTATTAAGGTGATATCTTTGTTTGATATTATAAGAGAGGAAATCTGCCATTTGTAGGGCATAGAATTTGCAATCTGCAATCTATTTTTGTTGATCCATAGTCTTACTAAGTTGAAATATGAAATTTATTGCAGAATTTTGGCCATTTGGTTATCCACCAACAGAGTATCAAGTCAGATTCGAGTTATTTTGGCTTGCTGATTTATTTTTTTCAAATTTGATTGGACTAGGGATACCCCCTTGGTGTTGGCAAACACCAATTCTGAAGTAACAGGAGCAAATGAGTGACTGATCCTGTGTTATTTTGCTCTCCACCTGAAGAAGAGGTTTGGGTTATATCACATAATAATAAATATGTCAGTGGGCTGTGTATGCAATTTGCTACTAACAAAAAAGGAAGGGAAATAGAGAAAGCAATATGCAGGATATTGGCTTACGAAGACATTCTTGACCTTTATAAGATACTGTTGCTGTGACAAGTTAAATGATAATTTACATCAATTTATATGTTTGTTTGAGATTGTCTTTTATTATTTATTTTCCAGGTTTTACAACTATATATAAGGACATGTTTGCCTATAGCATTTTTTTTTTTTAATATTTACTTTAATGAGGTCATATCACATAACCATCGAAATTATAATGCAACATTCTTTGGCTGATTGCAGTTTTTGTATTATAGAGGGACCTGAAACAGTACGAGACTTTGCAAAAATGCAATTGCAAGAGATTCAAGATAATATTAGAAGTCGCCGTAACAAAATTTTCCTTCATATGGAAGAGGTAATCTTTTTATGATATGAATCACTTTAATGTCTTTATGTTAATGACTATAGAAGGAGTGTTTCACCCAAACTTATCTAGATGAAAAAAGTGTGTCAACATTTGGAAGTTATGCTTCCTTTCCTCTAATGCATTGGATAACTTCTCTGGAGCAAATATGGATGTTCTGTTCTGAAATCAAGTGGTAATCAAGCTGCATTTTATATTTCATACATCATATTAAAGAACAAGAAATTCATTATTTATAGAGGCATTGTGATGGTTTGAAACATTTTTTGAAGTGGATATTGTGTATAATGTTAGTTCTCGGGGTTATTTTGAAAGTGTTTACACCATGTTTGGGGTGCTTCATGAGATTTGGGGTGCATGGTGTTTGATCAGCAATTGAACATTTTGTGATAGATTTTCACATGGAAGTGTTGAATATGGCAGCCTTGGTCAAAATTTCCATTGGCAAATTAATAAAGTCAATCCACATTTACAAGTTTGACAAGTCAGCCTAAGGAACTTTAAGTCGGCTCCACCAAGAGAAATTGCCCCTCCCAAACCACATATAAATAGACCTAATGATGGAGCTCATTTGACACATCACATCCTTATCAAATCAAGTTCGATATGATCTTAGATTACAGGACACACTTAACAAGTGCGAAGGAGAGAGAGAATTAATACCTGCATTGACTTTTCTGTTTTGGGACTGCATTGACCAATGTTGTCTCTCTTTGACTTGGGCTGTTTGGATCTGATTTGACTGAGTTCTTTTCTGAGGTTGGAGACCAAGCTTGTAAGGAGACTTGGATTGGTTTGACTTGTTGTCGCCCAAATTGTACACCTTATGCGATAACGCTCAGGGTAGGCGCTGTCACTCTGATCCCTGCCCACTTCGTTCTGGTTATCTCCTAAGCAAGCTAAGGGGGGTAGTCCCTGTTACCCATATCCGTGGGTGGTATCCATAAGATTTTTTTTTTTCTCCTAGATGGCCCTAAGCCAACAACCAACAACCCCTTGTAGCCACTAGATAGCTCTATGTGCCACTATTTCTACCACCTGAGCCAACCATGTGGTCCCCTCGCTCACCTGTTATGATCGTATGTTTGAAGGTGGGCCTCCCAACCCCGAAGGTATGGCTTTTCATTGGTGTAGTTGAGTGATTTTGTTTACTTATCATGGACACTTTTGGGCATGGATTGGTGGGGGGATTCGGCGGAAAGAGTGGGCTAGGTCTGTACTTGTATCCTCTCCCCGATTTAGTGGCTAGCCATGTATCTTAGTTCGGTGGGATCTCCTTTATTGGCTACTAGCTTTAGGGGTGACACTACAAGGGAAATGCCGATTTTGGTTGCACGGTCCCGCTTCCTAGCACCTGCTCATTTTGTTAAAATTGGCAACTAGGCCAAACTCCACTTTGGACAGCTCATATGATGGAGATGATATTTTAATTGGATTTCTCTTTACGAGAGGTGTAGGATTGATCTAAAGATCATCTCATTCTGACAAGTACAAATGGAATTATGAATTTATTTCTTCTATGGACAAATTGTCAAGGTTGCCCAAAAGTCAAATGTAGGCTCATAAAGGCCAACCGATGTGTCTCTTCAGTGTCAACGTTGTGTATATATAGAGGATTCATTTTCCTCATTTGGTCACTAATCATCAGACATCTTTCTCTCTCTTCATCTGATTGGGTCGTACGAATTTCATGCAACCTGTTCTTCTCCACACACGTGAAGAGTTGATTGGATATTTCTGTTCTCTGCGTTGACTGAGTTGCAGCCAGCTTTGACCAGTGTTGACCGGACAATGTTTGACTTCATTTGACTGCGATTTTTGTGGGAGAATTTTTGTTTGGGCAAGACGCATATTCTGGCATAGAAACTGATATTTTTTGGGCAGTTTGACCAGCGTTGACTGCAAACCTTTGACCATAGAAGTTGACTGTGCGTTGACCAGATTTTTCAAGACTGTTTTGCGCTGATTTTGGACTATCTTTGGAGGCCGAGTTGACTAGGTTTGACTGAGCTGAATTGGAGGAGAATTTCTGCAGGTTTGACCAGCATTGAGTTTCTGGTTAGGGCATCTTGTTCACTGTAGTTTGACTGGACAGTTTTGACAGTGTTTGGGCAAGTAAATTTTGTATATTGTACTCTCTCTCTCTGCTGAACATTTGAAGAATAATAAGAAGATTTGATTAAAGGGTTTTCCCCACATTGGGGTTTTTTCCCTTGCATCCGCCAAACACTGTGTCCTCTTGTCTTGGCTTGTCTTTTGCTTATTGTTTATGTTCTATCTGCATTTACTATCAATGTTAATGTGATTGCTAATCTGGAAATTGATATTGGGCTAATAAGAAAAATTGAAGTAAATTGCTCTTAAGCATAGAACATACCATTGTTATCTAAAATTAACATGGTATCAGAGCTGAGGTGAAGACAAAGCCCAAGCAAGAGTGAGAAGAACAATCACTGAGATTTGTTGACAAGGACAAGATTCAATGGCCTCCTCATCTTACTTCAAATCTGATGACAAGCTCAATGATAAGTCTGATTATCATGCATGGAATATGTCTCTTGACTTGACTTTGGAAGAGCATGATGCTATGGACTATGTGCAGGGAAAGATTATTGAACCTCCTTCTAATGCACCGACTGCCACTAAGACAAAGTACAAGAAAGGTGAAGTCAAAGCTAAGAAGATCATCAGGGATTCTATTCATAAGCATTTAGTTGCTTACATCTCCGATTTGGGCACATCTAAGGAGATGTATGACAAGTTGGTTAGCATGTTTAAAGCTAGCAATGCAAACCAAGTCCTCTTTCTCAAGAACAAGCTGAGTTGGGAATGTTACTCTTCAATTGAATCAAGGTAACACCATTCATCTACAAAAAGTACTATATGTACCCGATCTAAAGAAAAACCTAGTATCTATTTCGGCGATGGAGGACAAAGGATTCAAGGTGGCATTCATTGATGGAAAGATACGTGTTTGGAAAAGAAATTTCAAAGAAGCATTTACTCTTGGATTTAGGGTTGACAACCTATATCAAGTGTTGAAGTTCTAAGTTTACTTACTTAGAAACCCTCCATGCATTTTATCTGATTTATTCCTACCTACTTGTTATCTTCCTTAACAAGTTATTTACAATGTAAATACTAAAAATAAACACTAGTGCATGCTCAACATATTACAGATCAACAACTAAAAGAAACAAGAACAAACACACCACATGACACCATTATTTTTGGACTAATGTCTCCGGAAAAACCCAATGTGGGAAAACGGGTGCAGCTATCTGAGGGTTTTCTTATTAAACAATATCAGAGTACAATCTGGGTGCCGAAACTAGCCTACCCAACAGAGAATTTCCTTAGCAGTAATAGCTCTCGGTTTCTGACAAATCTACTGGCTGAAACCTCGGATAATCCTTCCAGCAGCTACTCCGCACCAATCTGCCCCAGAAACCCCAATGTCTACCCAATCTTGACTGTGTCAGCCTCTCCTAGCCCAATGCTGGCACTACATCAGCCTATCTTGGCACTGCAACTCAGTTACTGAGAAGTAAGTAACTGATCTCCCAACTGACCTCCCTGTTGGGCTAAAAACACCCACTGATGCTGAAGCTCCCTCTGCTGCTGACAAGTGCTCCCTCTCTCTGACCTCTGCGCTGCTACAACAACTCCTTGCATCTTGCACCGTTGCACACCTCTCTGTGCCTTGTTGCACTAGTGCAACACTCTTGTGCCTCTCGCATTGCTACAGCCTGCTAGCTCTACGCTGTCTCGGGACTCTTGCACTGTAGCTCTCTCTGCCGCTCCATCCGCATCCGTCTCTACCCGCTCAGCCAGTCCTGCTACTCTTCGTCGGGGCTCCCATAGCAAGGTCTAATCCAAGAGGCTGGGTACCTCAAGGATCTTGCCCCTCATCACCTGTAGTCTGCTTGACTACAACTCGATGTCTCCCCACTTCCGCTCAAGTGGTGCGTGTGCACTCATGGCACTATCATCGTTTGTCAAAACTTCCTTCTCTGCCCGTGCTGGCGCTGCCTTGGTCTCGGAAGACTCTCCATTACTCTTCCTCCTTGGACACTGGGTCGCGTGGTGACCTAGCTCCCCACAGTGGAAGCACTTGATCTTGGAGAGATCTTTCTTCTTCCGCTTTTCCTGCTTTCCCTCAGATGTTAGGGCCACATCCTCCTCCTTCTGCTTGACCTTGATCCCTTTGCTGCTGCTACCTGTCTTCGACTGCCGTTTGATCTCTTCCTAGTGAAGAGTTGCCCACATCTCGTCCCAAGGTGGGAGAGTCCCTCTGCCTAGGATACTCTGGACAAATACTTCCCAATCTTCTATGACAACATTCAGGGCTGTCCTCACCATAAGCTCCTGTTCCGGTGTCGCTCCTATAGCAGTCAATTGGTCTTGGATCTCATTCAGTCCTTCGAGGAAGGTTTCAATCGATTGACCCTTCTTCATTTGATACGACTTCATTTGGTTCTCGAGCAACATTCTTCTCTGCACAAAGGTATGCTGGTATAGCTTCTTGAGAGCCTCCCACATCTCAAATGCCGTTTCCTTCTCGGCTATATGTGGTACCACATGATCCTTGACCCCGTCAAGGATAATGCACTTGGCCCTCACCATCGCCTCTTCGTACCTGTCATTATCATTTGGGTCGATTGGGACAGCTATTACCTTCAAGGCGAAGTTCCTGACACGATTCCTGTCAAGCACTGATAAGATTCTGGCCTTCCAGACTTCGATGCTCCATCCAGTCTATCCTGGTCTCTTACCCCGTGTAGTGCCATGATGCTCCTCTACTTCCCTCCTGGAAGTTCTCTGTTTGACTCCTCTGAGTCTCTACTTCTCGTCTGGAATTTCTCTTCTGGACTCCCTTTGAGTCCTGATTTCCCTCCTAGAAATCCTTCTGCCGCTTGTCGAGATGCCCCCTACTCTGATCGACTTGTGCAGCTGCACTTCGGATCCGGGTTCCTTGGCTATAAACCCTCATTAACAACTCCTCTGGCCCTGCTTCTCCTAGACCCCAGCAACTGCCTCTCTGTGAACTGCGTTAGCCCCTCTCTACCTCACACTAGCTCTATGTCACCCCGGATTGGTTTGCGTCAACCCTGAGATGCACTGCATCAGCCCTCTGGCCCTCTGCGTCAGCAACGCTGGCCTTTTTGGGGCTTTGCGCTGCTCTCGACTTCCTCTGCGGGGCCCTGGCTGGCTTTGCATCGCACTCCTTGGCTTTTGCATTGCTAGAAACAACTTCTGTCACCTCGGGACAACTATTTTCTGCCGCTATTGCGCCGTTCAGCTGATGTCTTTTAGTCCTCCTGTGATCTACAATCACGCTCTGATACCGTGTTGAAGTTTCTAAGTTTACTTAGTTAGAAACCCTCCATGCACTTTATCTGATTTATTCCTACCTACTTGTTATCTTCCTTAACAAGTTATTTACAATGTAAATACTGAAAATAAACACTAGTGCATGCTCAACATATTACAGATCAACAATTAAAAGAAACAAGAACAAACACACCACATGACACCATTATTTTTGGACTAATGTCCCCGGAAAAACCCAATGTGGGAAAACCGGTGCAGCTATCTGAGGGTTTTCTTATTAAGCAATATCAGAGTACAATCTGGGTGCCGAAACTGGTCTACCCAACAGAGAATTTCCTTAGCAGTAATAGCTCTCGGTTTCTGACAAATCTGCTGGCTGAAACCCCGGATAATCCTTCCAGCAGCTACTTAGCACCAATCTGCCCTAGAAATCCCAACGTCTGCCCAATCTGGACTACGTCAGCCTCTCCTAGCCCAGTACTGGCACTGCGCCAACCTATCTTGGCCTGTGTCAGCCCCAGGAGACCCTGCGTCAACTCTTTGAGCCTCTGCGTCAGCTACGCTGGCCCCTTTGGTGCTCTGCGTAGCACTTAGCTGCCTCTGCGTGAGCACTGGCTGCTCCTGCGTCTCTCTCTCTGGCTACTCTGTTGCTATCTCGACACTATCTCTGCCTCTCTGTTTCTCTGTACTCAATGCCCCTCGGCTGCTCTCCCGATCACTGATTCTATCTCTCTTTGCAAACCCCGCTCTAGAGAATAGAATGACTGATCACTCTGGGGTCTCCTCCAAGTGACCCTCAAGCCTCCTCTTATACTTTTCCTGTTGACATCTCAACGACCGAGATTAAGTCCCTAATCAACGATTAAGATTAGATCTAGCTTGATCCATGTCTTTTGGACCACTCTAACACAGATTCATATTAATACACATTAATATTTTATTTTTCCAAAGTTTAGACTTAGGGATTCCATTAAAAATATTAATTATTTTAATATCTCCTGATCTGTTTACAATCTGCCCAAACCTTTTCTGGGTATTAGAGATCTCATGTGCCCCAACCTTTCCACCAAATTTCGTGGCTAGGGCACATCCGATGCTACCCCAAATCAACATCAAGTTGGAGGAAATCCATTGGGAGCTATGTCTTGCGACACATGTCTTCAATCCGAATTATAGCACCGAAGGTTTGCTCATCTACATTATAAGGCTTTACTTGATGCAAGAAAGATGGTGACAGGTATGCCCAAATTTAAAGTAGAACATGAAGGTGTTTGTCAGGGATGTGTCGAAGGAAAACATACAAGGGGACCATTCCCCTCAAGTGATAGCAAGACTACCGACATTTTGCAACTGGTTCATTCTGATTTATCTGGTATGTTGCCCGTGACATCTTTGGGAAGATATTTATATTATGCTATCTTTGTGGATGACTTCTTTCGCAAAACTCAGATTTATTTCTTGAAGAAGAATGACAAAGTGTTCACATGGTTCTGCTCTTTCAAAGCCTTGGTTGAAAATCAAACAGGGAAGAAGATCAAAATATTGAGGACTGATAATGGAACCACGTATGAATCAAATGAGTTCAATGACTATTGTAGAGAAACTGGCATTAAGAGGGAGACTACTACCGCATTTACTCTTGAGCAAAATGGAGTTGCTGAAAGGAAGAATTGTTGTACTATAGAATCCACTCGTGCCATGCTTCATGATCAAGGCCTTCTGAAGTTCCTATGGGGAGACGTTGCCAACACTACCGTATATATTCAAAATAGATGCCCTCATCAAGCATTGGACTCCAAAACTCCCGAAGAAGTTTTCATCGACAAGAAACCTGGTGTTTCTCACTTTAGAATTTTTGGTAGCCCCGTGTATTTTCATGCGCTGAAAGAGAAGAGAAGCAAATTGGATGCGTCTGGGAAGAAAGGAACATTTGTGGGCTACGATGAAACTTCAAAGGCATATAGAATCTATGTGCCTGGTCAAATAGAAGTGGAGATAAGTCATGATGTCACATTCGATGAAGATGCTGCTCTTGGGAAGATTAGGAACCTTCCTATTCCAAGGAAGGACAAAGAAACATATACATGAAATCAATTAAATTATTAGCCTATTTTTAAATATTTCCCAAGTTTAAACTTGTTGGGTTGTGTTATATTCTTTCCATGACTAGCCCACGTAGTTAACTGGGGGGTTAGAAGGGGGGCGGGGCCCCCCCTTTGTTGCGCCGATTGCGTAGCGGAGGGAGTCACAGGGGGTTTGAGGGGTGCAGGTAAACCCACTCTATGGGGTCTGGGGCAGCGCCCCGAATTTTTTTGGTTTTGAACCCTATATTAGGTTGGGCGGACCTACCTATGGTTTTGTGCATATTTTTCGCACATGGTTTTAGAGGCGATGGTTTTCGGTCCATGGTATTGGATGCTTTGGCATGTATAAATATGTATTGTAACAATGAAAGGAATATAATGAAAAATCAAGCTGGTAGTCCCGGTTTTGGGATCCAGGGGAAAATCTCTGTGTATATGTGTTTTATATGTTATTCTCTCGCATTGTTTATTTTCTGTGTTTTAGAATTCGTATGCAGGTAATTTTTGTACGGGGTTAAAACCTACATTTGGTATCAAAGCTATTTTGGCTTCAAGGAGATGCCTTTGTTGCTGAGGGGTTTCGCTCGAGCCTGTGGTAGACCCCGTTCAGTGGGAGATCTGCGGGATCGATTCTGGTGGTGAAAGAAGATGGCGAGCAGTGGAAAGATAGAGATCGAAAAATTTAATGGTCAGAGTTTTGAGTTGTGGAAACTCAAGATGGAGGACCTGTTGGTGGATAAAGATCAATGGATCACGGTAGATCCGGGTACTAAACTAACGGGAGTGTCTGATGAAGAATGGAAGAAGTTGGATTGGAAGACAAAGAGCACAATACGATTGTGTGTCTTAGATTCAGTATTACTGAATGTATTAAGAGAAGCTACGGCGAAGGCTTTTGTGGGACAAGATAGGGACTTTATACCAATCTAAGTCTCTGGTGAATAAACTGTTCCTATGGAAAAAGCTGTATAACCTGAGGATGAAAGATGGAGACTCGGTGACAGAGCATCTGAATGCGTTTAATACTGTGGTAAGTCAATTATTGTCTGTTGATATCAAAATTTCAGATGAAGATAAGTGCATTAGTTTGTTGTGTTCTCTACCAGATTCGTGGGATAGTCTAGTTATTGTAATAGGTAGCAATGAAACTGCCTTGCAGTTTGATGAAATAGTCTCATCCTTGCTGACGGAGGAGATGAAATGGAAAAATATGGAGAGCCAGAATGGTGATGCCTTGTCTGTACGAGGATGGTCTCAGAACAAAAACAAAAATAAGTCATCGAGTGGGAGATCTAAATCTAGAGGGAGATCTAAATCTCCAGGAAAACCTGTAAAGGTGGTGTGCTGGAAATGCGGAAAGGAAGGGCACTACAAAAGGGACTGTAAATCTAAAGCTCTTGACAAAGGAAAGGGATCTGATGATGCTCCTTCTGTAGAGGCGAAAACCACCTCAGATGAAGGTGGGGATGTGTACTTGGCTTCTTCAAGTACACATGTAGATCATGAGGCATGGTTGATTGACTCAGGTGCATCTTTTCACTTCACTCCCTATAGTGGTTCTGCGAGTATGAGAAATACAATGGTGGTGATGTCTTCTTAGGGGATGATAGGAAGGCTAGAATCGTTGGTTGTGGAAAAGTAAAGTTGAAGTTGCAAGGTGGAAGGGTTAGAACACTTCTGGGTGTTCTACATATTTCTGCATTGGCCAGAAATCTGATTTCTGTAAGCAAGCTGGATGATGCAGATGTAAAAACAGTGTTTGAGAAGGATATCTGCAAGATGGTTCGGGGAGCACTGGTATTGATACGGGGAGTTCGGATTGGAAATCTGTACAAACTGCAAGGTAACACTGTTGTTGATGGGTGCAACAGTTCTGTGGTTCCTGAAAATGGAGCAGAAAATCTAGTGGTCTCTGGAGAGAAGACCATGCTGTGACATCAAAGGCTTGGACATATTGGAGAGAAGGGCCTTCGAATACTTCATGGTAGAGGTATGGTAGAAGGTATGAGTAATAGCTCTCTGGATTTTGATTTTTGTGAAAATTGTGCATATGGGAAGCAGAATCTGGTGAGTTTCCCCTTTGGTGGTAAGAGGGCGAAACAGATATTAGAGTTTGTGCACAATGATGTGTTTGTACTTGTGAAGGTTCCATCACTGGGTAAGTCGGTGTACTATGTATCATTTATATATGACCTCTCAAGGAATACATGGATATATTTTCTTAAGAAGAAATCTGAAGTCTTTGACAGGTTTAAAGAATTTAAGGCTCTGGTGGAAAATCAGATAGAGAAGAAGATAAAGGTGCTGAGGACAGATAACGGTGGAGAATTTTGCAGTAAGGAATTTGAAGAATTCTGTAAGAAGTGTGGTATAGCATGGCAGAAGACTACTCCATATACATCTTAACAAAATGGAGTTGCATAAAGGATGAACAAGATGTTGATGGAAAGGGCAAGAAGCATGCTTAATGGTGCTGGGTTAGGACAGAAATTTTGGGCAGAGGCAGTGGAGACAACATGTTACCTGGTCAACAGATTACCTTCATTAGCATTGGAGGATAGGACTCCACAAGAGGTATGGACTGGTAAGAAACTCTCTCTTTCACATCTGAGGGTGTTAAATTGGCAACTAGGGCCAAACTCCATGGGGGTTAGCTTATTTCTGGCAGCTGATATTTTTATTGGATCCCTCTCGTCGAGAGGTGTAGGATTGATCCAAAGATCATCCGATTCCGATAAGTATTTATGGAGATATGAATTTATTTTGTTTATGTAATTATTATCAAGCCGACCAGCACTTATGTAGGCTCTAGAAGCCCAACCGACGTGTCTATTCATCATCCTCATTTTAGTATAAATAGATGAGTATTTGATGTCATTTTGAATATGTATCCTTGAGGTGATCTCCTCTCCACGTCTGGGTTTTTGGAAGGAGTGAACCAAAAGATACGCTGGCCTTATGGTGATGCCCTAGCCGCAGGTCGATCTATGCAGCAAACAGAGACACCTACACGTTGTCAAATGGAGATATCTCATACGCTAGAATGGAAGACATTATACGCAATTATGGAGACCCAGCCGCAGTCATAAAGGATCTCAACGCAGTAGAGAAAAAGGTATTAAACGCAGCCCTAAACTTCAGCAACGTGATGCCCTAGCAGCTGTAAGCCGCAGGCTTATAAGGAAATATAATACGCTGTTATACGCTGCCAAAGAAGGAGCCTTTAACCCGCTCCCTGTTGAATCTAAACGCAGTACGCAGTCATGAAGACTCAATACGTTGATGGAATACACAGCAATATATACGCATAGCATGGAGACCTTGTACACTTTCCACACAGTCATGAAGACATCTAAATGTAGTTTATACGCAGTCATGAAGACTCAATACATTCGTGGAATACGCAACAATATATACACACAGCATGGCCTTGTACACTGTCATGAAGACACTTTCCATGTAGACATCTAAACGCAGTCTATACGCAGCTAATGGAGAAACTCACTCACTGTCATGAAGACTCTTATACGCACCACAGTTAGCCGCAGAGAACCGCTGTCATGAAGGAGCTGCAGTCATCTCCGCATGCCGCAGTAAAGGGTTTGAACGCAGTCACAGTGAGGAGAACTCAGATTAATGAATTACTAGAAGTCTGGGTACAAGAAGCAGTGACGAGGGTTTCAAGCAATGTTATATTGTATTGAAACCTCGGTGGCATACCTTTAGCAGCCATATCACAATCAATGTTTTTAAACCCGGAACCGGTGACCGGACCGGTCCACCTAATGAACCGGTTTACCGACCGGAACCGGTCTAACCGGGACTGGTTTGGTCTAAACGAACCGGTTTTAAAAAAATACATTAAATAATTAATTTTTAATGAAACAAAACTATTTTTAAGATGTAAAACCATGATTCCAAGCCAATAGAGACAAAATATGCAAAGTTTGCTCATTTATATACCATGTAAAGGTGAATATATCAAAATGGCACCAAGTGCAATACATATCATCAACAAAATAGCAAAATACATAAGAAATGAGGCTCTAAATGGCCTATAAAGTCCAAAAACAATGCTGCAAGCTATGATGCCACTACAAGTCTACAGTGTACACATGATCAATCATCAAGTTCATCACCACTACTAGACACAAGATCATCATCAGGAGCTACATAGACATCATCTGGTTCAAAGTCTGAGGATGCCTCAGCCTGATCTGCAACCTTAGTATCAATGCCACCAATGACAATAGAAGTGGACCTAATGGAAGCACGAGTTTGTCGACCTGCATGACTAGTGCCTTCCATTGGTTCTTTGCCGTTCCTTGATGCCGCTATTGATCCTGGTTCTGATGCCACCACATAATCTGCTTCATCCCCTGCCAAAGCCATGTCGATATCAAAATCAGCCTCAAACACAGGTTCTTCAGTCTCCTCCACCCATTCTGATATTGGATCAATATCGTCCAACACAATGGGATCTAGATCAAGAGTTTTTCTCATCATTTGGAGCTCTAATTGCATTTATTGTTTACCCCCAAACCATGAAATCCTGAAAACCATTAAGTCTGCTGAATTTTGAGTGAAATTTAAAATTCTAGTTTCTCCATATGAAATCCAATGAGGTCGAAACCACTCTCAAACATCCTGAGTCATTTCATGGTAATGTTAAAAATTTAAGTAAAAGGATGAAAATGAAAATTAAAGGAAATGTCACTTTTACTTTAAGAATTTAACATTACCATTAATTGCCAACATTGTTAGGGTTGAAACACCCTTAGTTCCCCCCCAAAACCCCTCAAACACAGTAAAAAATATGCTTTTTTAACTTTATGGTGGGTGTGCCTAAAACCGGCCGGTTTAGGACAGAACCGGCCGGTTTGTTACAAACCGGCCGGTTCCGTCCTAAACCGGCCGGTTTTCACCGGTTAGGGCAAAAAAATGGAGAAATCAGCATTTAAACCGGGTTTTTTGGCCGGTTTAGACCGGCGGGCTTGCTAACCGACCGGTTAGACCGGTAACCGGTTTTTAAAAACGGTTTTTAAAACAGTGATCACAATAGAGAGGAGTCGCTGTAATATTAACACGCAGTCAATGAAGATCACAGATACGCTGTTTAATACGCTGGTCAATGAATATATAGATACGCTGTTCATTACGCTACTCAATGGAAACATGTATACGCTTACACGAGGAACAGAACTCAGATGGGTGCAGGGATCCGCTAGTATAAGAAGCAGATCTACATTATGTCAGGGCATCACTTTGTCTGTCCTCATTATCATAGAAAATGCCTGGTCTTGGTTTTCGTTAAAAGGCATACTCATGTGAAGAAGGTTAACCATTGTATCGAGGGTTTATGAGGGCTAGAAGAGTCCTAAGGTGCAGATCTGAAATAGGGCTGGTTCTAGGCCTAAGGAACTCAGTCATTGGATAGCTCCCAGCAAGCAAGGCAGAAGAATACCTTGAAGAGCAAATCAATGTCATCTTCAGGTTGTCTGAGCAGTCCATTCTAGTAAGCAAATCTCTTTGTCTCAAGACAGCGTTGAGGAGATACCCTAGACAATGTATGAATTGGGATTGTTGTAGGTGACAGCATGACTAAAGAAGGATTCTATAGATTCTGGAACTATAGCCTAGCTGCTTTGCTAGGCTGCAAGCCATAGCAAGCAGCTAAGGCTGATATGCATATGGTTGTATAATGAAACAACAGAAGGACTATGTTGCAGCATGATGAAGCAATAGAAGGACAGCTGCATGATGGGCACATTAGCAAGGCTAGCATGATGATACGAGAATGGGGCAGCATGATCTATGGGCAGCATAGTGATGATGCATGATGCAGCATGATGGTACCTCACGGTAAGATGCAACAAATGGACGAGATGCAGCACTATGATAGGTGAAGGAGTCACCTTAGAGAATCAGTTGAAGCAATATGTCTTCAATTGATCTCTGCTGATATTCAAAGTCAAAGTATTGACTTCTGTTGTAAATGTACTCTCTCTCTCTCTCCTTCTCTGCTGAACTTTGAAGATAAAAGAAGATTTGACCAAAGGGTTTCCCCACACATTGTGGGGTTTGTCCCTGGCTCGCGCCATATCTTGTGTCCTCTTGTCTTGGCTTGTCTTCTGCGTTTTATATTTATGTTCTATCTGCAGTTTATCATAATGCTGATGTGATTGCTAACTGTGAAAATTTAAATAAATTGCTCTAGCATAGAACATACCTAATCTTAACAGAGGGTATTTGGATGTGATGCATATGTACATGTTCCAAAGGAGAAACGAACCAAGTTGGATAGTAAATTTGAAAAGTGCATCTTTATTGGGTATAAGGATGGTTTAAAGGGTTATAAGCTTTGGAACCCAGTAACAAGGAAGGTTGTGTACAACTGAGATGTAGTGTTCAGAGAGGTGAAAGATGTTATTAAACATGAAGTCCAACCAAAGGAACCTGAGAAGATAGAGTTTGAGCTAAAGGAGGAAGAATCCGACTCTACAGCAGAGGAGGAATCAAAAGATGAAGAGCCACAAACTTCAGGTGTGAGAAGATCAGTTCGAGAAAAAAGGAAACCATAAAGGTATAGTCCATCTGCTTTCTATTCAAATTTTGCTTTATCTATTACTGATGATGATCCCAGAACTATGAAGGAAGCAATAGATTCAGAGGATGGAAAACTCTGGAAAGAGGCCATGGTTGATGAAATGGCATTTTTGCACAAAAATGAGGCTTGGGATCGGGTGGAGTTGCTGGCTCGAAGGAAACCCATTGGCAGCAAATGGTTGTTCAAGAAAAAAACAAATGCAGAAGGAAAGGTGGAGAAATACAAAGCGCGGTTGGTAGCAAAAGGTTATTCCTAGGTGCCGGGAATTGATTTTGGTGATATTTTTTCTCTTGTTGCCAAGGTAACTTCTATTAGATTACTTTTATTTGTTGCTGCTGATTTTGATTTTGAAGTAGAATAGATGGATGTGAAGACAACATTTCTTCATGGGGATCTGGAAGAGGAGATCTACACGAAACAACCTGAAGGCTTTGCGGTGAAGGGTAAGAAAGAATTGGTATGCAAGTTAAAGAAGTCTATGTATGGGTTAAAACAGTCACCAAGGATGTGGTATCAGAAATTTGATACATTTATACGGGGACTTGGCTTCACCAGAAGCAAAGTAGATCACTGTGTGTATTTTAAATTAACTGGTGACCTGTTATTTATCTGGTCTTGTATGTGGATGATATGTTGCTGGTTGGAAATGACAAAGAAATTATCCAAGATTTGAAGACCCATTTTTCCTCCAAATTCGACATGAAAGATCTTGGTGCTGCAAACTATATTTTGGGCATGGAAATTAAAAGAGATCGGACAAAGCGGAAGCTCTGGTTAAACCAGAGGAAGTATGTTGAGACAATATTCTAGAGGTTTAATATGCAGGATAGTAAACCGGTGAAGGTTCCTATTCCTGTAGGTGTAAAGTTATCTGCTGAACAGTGTCTCAAGACACAAGAAAAGGAAGAGGACATGTCCCGTGTTCCATATGAAAGTGCAGTCGGTAGCCTGATGTATGTGATGGTCTGTACTAGACCAGACATTGCACATGCAGTGGGAGTATTGAGCAAGTTTATGTCGAAACCAGGGAAGGAGCACTGGACAACAATGAAGCGGGTTTTCAGGTATTTGCGTGGCACTAGTGATTATGGTTTGTGCTACCAAGGAAGACCAGGATTGGATAGAGTGTTGGATATTCGTGGCTTTGTTGATGCAGACTGGGCTGGAGATCTGGATCAGAGAAGATCTACAAATGGGTATGTGTTTAACCTATTTGGAGGTGCAGTCAGTTGGATGAGTAAGAAACAATCTGTAGTGGCACTATCGACTACATAGTAAGAATACATGGTAGCCACTCATGCAAGCAAGGAAGCAGTTTGGTTGCAGAGATTGTGTTCAAGTATGGGGTTAGTACAGGCAGCTACAAGGATAGACTGTGACAGCCAAAGTGCAATTTTCTTGGCAAAGAACCCTGCATATCATTCAAAGACAAAGCACATTGATGTTCAGTATCACTTTGTGAGGGATATGATAGAAGACAAAAAGGTGTTGCTGGTAAAGGTGGACACTTTGAAGACTACTGTAGATGCATTGACAAAATCTGTGAGCTCTGAAAAGTTCTCTTGGTGTAGAGAAACAATGGGCGTTGCAGGGCTGGATAAATGACTAAGCTCTCTTGTAGCTCCCTGTGGAAAGAAAACAAGTGGGAGAATGTTGGGTTGTGTTATATTCTTTCCACGACTAGCCCACATAGTTAATCGGGGGGTTAGAAGGGGGGCGGAGCCCCCCTTCGTTGCACTGATTGCGTAGCGGGGGGAGTCATAGGGGGTTTGAGGGGTACAGGTAACCCCACTTTATGGGGTCTGGGGCAGTGCCCCGAAATTTTTTGGTTTTGAACCCTATATTAGGTTAGGCAGACCTACCTATGGTTTTGTGCATGTTTTTCGCACATGGTTTTGGACGTGATGGTTTTCGATCCATGGTTTTGGACGCGATGGTTTTCAGTCCATGGTATTGGATGCTTCGGCATGTATAAATATGTATTGTAACATTGAAAGGAATATAATGAAAAATCAAGCTGGTAGTCCCGGTTTTGGGATTCAGGGGAAATCTTTGTGTATATGTGTTTTATGTGTTATGCTCTCGCATTGTTTATTTTCTATGTTTTAGAATTCGTATGCAGGTAATTTCTGTACGGGGTTAAAACCTACAAAACTTAGGAAAAGGGGTTAATTAATTAGAATTATCTTAGATAAGGTGCAAATCATCTAGAAACTCACACGGATCGACTTTGATATGATTGTAACCCTTGATTAAGTTTTAATATTGGTCATTGGAGCCCCAACAAAAGATTATAAGAAGAAGTCGATGGGTAGATGGAGAACACACGCACTAGAGATCAATTTTCCAGAGGCAGTAACCGGAACAGTTCGAGCTTCAGAAGGGAAGCAAAGACAGAGAGGGGCAAGGACAGTGATCCAGAGGAAGTTTTCTAGTTCCAGAGAGACAACAACAAGGCTGGGTTATTCCCAGTGAGGTAGCGCAGAGGATTGCGTAGGCAACTTAAGAGGGCAGTTCACTTTAGCTGTGGGAAAATTTGATTCAGCCTCCATAGGTCAGGAAAGTCTTCTAGAAGATCGGAGAATCGTTTCCAGCAGCAGAGATAGGAAGAATGACTTGATCAGAGGCAATTCCAGGCTAAACGTCAAAGGGTCTACACAAACATGATTATCTTCTTGTGCTTGTTGCCTTTGTGTTGCTCACTTGGATGTCCTAAAGTGACCTCTTTCACCTCGTATTTATATCCTAACATGAGGGCTTTGACAAATTGTCCAAGAGGGCTTGTCTAGCTGTCATAAAGCCTCCAACCACTAGGCCGACCTTAACCAGGCCCACACTCTAACTTCAAACATTATTTTCTCCTCATAGACAACTCAGATTTCGATGATTTTGATGCGTTTGGTTCATCTCGGCATCCTCTATCATCTCCATCCATCACATGTCAAATTATTTCCATGGTTTTGGCCCCAACATTGATGGGTACAAAACCCAAAGCTTGGGGTTTCAAGCCCACAAGCCACACTTGTGTGCCAACTCCTCCACAATCCTCAAGCCTAGGGTTTGGAGTACCTCCCAAGCTATAAATATTAGTGTCGTGAACATTGTGATTTTTTCATGCTTGCGATTTTATCGACGATTTTTTAAACTTCAAAAAATCGTGGTCGATCCATAAAAATCGTGGGGTGGAAAACAATGCAGTTTTAAAGGCTGAATTCGCTTTTTTTTTGGCTCATTTTGTAGACGGAGGGTAAGAGTGAGAGCTAAGAAGGAGGAGAACTCATCTACAAGGGCAAGAGACGAGAAAAGTGAAGGAATTTAACATCCCAAGCAAAAAAAATTCAAGTTTGAACTAAGTTTCTTCAACAGAGCGTGGTTTTCAGGTATGGGCATCAAATTTGGCCATTTTTTGTTTTTTCTTGGGTTTCTATCATCCATTTATTTTTCATGATTTTTGTTTGGTTTTGAGTGTGTTTTTTTTTTGTCATTTTTGTTGCATTTAGTGGAGAGGGTTTTTTGGTAAAAAATGCAAAAACTTGATTGTAAGTTTTATTTGTTTAATTTTTTGTGCCCTAGTTTTTTTCTATTATTTTTTCTTGGGTTTGAATGTGTATTTTTTCCCATTATTGTTGCATTGAGTTGAGGGTTTTTTTCTTGGTAAAAAATTCAAAATGTTGTATGTAAATTTTAATTTCATTTGTTTAACTTGCAATTCTTCTTGTTCCCTAGGTTCAAAGCTCAAACTTCAACTTACATTAAAACTCAAGAGTTCAACAAAGTTACAAACACGACAAGGAAATTGGATCCTCTGTGGGAATTTGGTGAACCTGATGGGGGGTATGACAGATCAAATTTGAGTTGCAAGTTATGTGGGAAACATATGATAGGGGGGTATACAGATTGAAGTTCCACCTTGCACAAATTCCTGGACATACAAATACAAATCCAGAAATCATCTGAAGAGCCCTCAAATCATTGGAAGGAATAGAGACAACCAAACTTACCAAGGCAACTCTGAAGAGTCAAATAATAGGGGGTGGAATGTTAGGATTGGGAGGTGACTGTGCAAGTGGTATTGGTTCTTCTTCACCATCAGCATCTACACCCAACCCCATAGTTCCCTCATCATTTTTTGTTCCTAGAACCACACTTGGTGCACAACCATCTATCTCGTCTGTTATTAAAAAAAGGGAGAAGGAAGAAGCTGACGATTTGTTGGGCAAGTTTCTTCTTTGGAGTGATACTCCTTTTAGCGTTGCCAGGAATAATCCCTTTTTCCAGCTCACAGTTGATGCTATTGCTATTGTTGGCCCAAGGTACAAAGTCCCTTCATATGATGACTTTAGAGGGCGCATTCTTCAAAATGAAAAGGTTGACTGCATTAAGAGATTGGAGGCATTTAGGGGATCATGGGCACACACAGGATGCATTGTGATGTCAGATAGTTGGTCTAATCAAAAAGGTAGAAGCCTTATTAACTTCTTGGTTAATTGTCCCAAGGGGACAATGTTTATGAAATCTATTGATGCAACTGCACATATTAAAGATGCACGTTTATTGTGAAATTTTATCTATTGCAACAACTGGAAATTATTCTTCTAACTGAAAATTTAATTATGTAGTTTATTTGCTAAGGCAAACAACCAATAAAATCACAACTGCAATTTTCACCATAAAATATTGCGGAAAATAAAATACTGGAAACTGAGAAATTCTAGCACGCACATAAGAATTTTGACACAGTTATTTTTGGACAATTGTCCCCAGAAAAACCCAACTTGGGAAAACCGGTGCAATAGATGAGTATTTTATTATTAATCTTCAACAACAATTATGAGTATAATAATTTAGATGCCCTATTAGCAATCTAATCTGAGGAAAATACTGGCAAAAATATTGGGAAAATTTTCTCTCACCCCACAACTATTTTCTGCCTCTGAAATTGCCTTCCTAGCCTCTGCGCAGAGCTCCCTGCGTCACCTTCTGCGCAGAGCTTATGTTGGTACTCTGCAAATTTTGACCTTCCTTCCTTTGGCTCTTCTGAGGACTGTAAATCTTCCTCCCGAAATGTTGCCGCCCTCCTTTTCCACCTGCTACTCACCCTCTGGCTCTATCTTCTTCGCTGAGCTGCTGCTACTGAGAAAATCGAATTGCCTGGGCAACTGAGTATCTGCACTGGCGTAATCTCCATCACCACATCGACTTGCTCTTATAATCCACTGTTGGAGCACCAACGACCAAGATTAAAACTTAATCAATGGCTAGGATCATCTCCGGATCGATCCAAGTGAGTTTCTAGATGATTCTCACCTTATCTCAATTAATACGGATTAATTAACCATATTACCTAAGTTTTGACCTAGGAAATATTTAAAAATCGGTTAATAATCTAATTGAGATACTTCTAGGCGGAATTTCTAGAAACGATTTTTGGGTTTTGGAGAACTCATGTATTCTAGCCTCTCCACCAAATTTCATGGCTAGAACACATCCAATGCTGTAAAAAACTAGCACTCCCTCTTAGCAAGGAATGTGTTCTAGTGCTACTGCACACCTTTGTCTCTGCATCATCTCTTGTCACGCTGCTGATGTCTGGCCATATTGCCCCCAACCACTGCGCAACTCTGATATACGCTGCATTTGTGCTGCTGCTCACACTGCCATACTGCTGCTCACACTGCGTCTGCACTGCAACTCCCTCTCATCTGTTGCTACTACAACTGCAACATCTGCAACTGAAAAGCATCCAAAATAAGCTGTCCTTGCTACCAAAACGGGTTCTCCACCATACCCATCTGTTCTCTAAAATAGATGAAGTTAGCTCTCCCTAGAGCTTTCGTGGGTATATTTGCAACTTGCTCCTCTGTGAGAACATACTGTACCGGACTGCTCCACGTTGTACACAATCTTTGATGAAGTGACACCGAATATCGATGTGCTTCGACCTGTCATGAAACACTGGATTTTTAGAGAGCTTTATGCAACTCTGATTATCACAATAAACACTGGTCGCCTCCATCCTCTGCCTAAACAAGCTTACTAGCAGCTTCCGAAGCCATATAGCTTCGCACGTAGCTGTGCTGACTGCCATATACTCTGCTTTTGCAGAGCTCAGTGCTACTGACTTCTGCTTCCTGCTACACCAAGAAACCATCCCTGATCCAACACTGAAGTAGTACCCGGAGGTACTTTTCCTATCCACTGAACTGCTTACCCAATCTACATCTGTGTACCCACAAAGTCTGATGTCATCCCCTCGAGTATATTTCAACCCATACTCGACTGTGCCGCGAATATACCTCAAAATATGCCTCGCTGCTACCCAATGTACCCTCTTCAGTTCTACCATGAACTGACTAAGGGTATTGACTGCGAAGCAAATATCTGGCCTAGTGTTGACCAAATACATGAGAGACCCAATGAGTTGTCTATACAAGGTGGGGTTGACATCCTTGTCATCTGATGCATCTATCTTCTTCCAGTTGGTAATCATGGGCATAGACATGGGTTTGCAATCCTGCATTCTGAACCTCTTCAAAATATCTGTAGCGTATCTTCCTTGCCCAAGGAAGATCTCCCCATCCTTCTGCCACACTTCCAATCCTAGGAAATAGTGCATCAACCCCAAATCCTTCATGTCAAATTCTGCTGCTAGGTTCCTCTTGCAGTCCTCTATGAGCCCTGATGATCCTGTCAAAAAGAGATCATCCACATACAAAACTAGAATGAGTGGCTCACCCTCTACCATCAAATAGTAAAGGTTGTGATCTACATCACTCTTGACAAATCCCATATGTTGCAAGTAGCTGTCAATCCTACCATACCATGCCCTGGAAGACTGCTTGAGTCCGTATAGAGCTTTCTTCAATTTGCACACATGAGTGTGCCTCTCAAGAGTCTCAAAGCTCTCTGACTGTTCTATGTACACTTCTTCCTCTGTAACCCCGTTCAAGAAGGTTGTCTTAACGTCCATCTGGTGAATCTGCCATCCCATCTAAGCTGCTAGAAATATAGTTGACCAGATAGAAGTGTATCTGGCAACTGGGGTGAAGGTCTCTTCATAATCTATCCCTTCTTTTTGTGCATACCCCTTTGCCACGAACCTAGCCTTGTACTTTTCCACACTACTGTCTGTCGCATATTTGATCTTATAGATCCATCTAGAACCTACAACTGATCTGTCTTCCGACCTTGGCACTACCTCCCAAACATCATTCGTCATGATAGAGCTATACTCTTCTACCATGGCATCTACCCACACCTAATGTTGTGCGACCTCCTGAAAGCTGGAAGGTTCTGCAACCTGAGCCACCAATGCTTGGTACCTGTTAGGCTGTTTGCGTTTTCTTTTGCTCGTCCTAGGAGTTCCATTAAACTCCTTTGCATCTCTCAATGTCTGATGAACCTCTCTGCTGGCTTGACCACTAGTCATGGGAGGTTTTGCTAGCTCCTCCTCATCCTGTCTTTGCTGCTCCATCTGTTGAGAACTCCCCGAATTTCCTGCACCTGAGGAAATACTGGTGCTGGTCACAGTACTTGATCCTTGTGACTGTCCTCCTGCTTGTCCCACTGGTTGCCCCTGCTGCTGGACCAAAGGAGCTTCTGCTGACTGATTCTGATCACCTATAGGCATCTCATGAGATCTCCTGAAAGCTCGGTCCTCCATGAACTTCACGTCTCGCCTTACTACTATCTTCCTATTGCTAGGAATGTAGATTCTGTATGCCTTTGAGGTTTCGCTGTACCCAACGAAGAACCCATTCTCTGCAGTCTGATCCAGTTTGGTTTGTTTATCATTTGGCACGCGACAATAAGCAATGCTGCCAAAAATTCTGAAGTGGCTAACTTCTGGCTTCTTCCTTGTGAAGACTCCTTTTGGCGTTTTCTTCCCCAATGCTCTATGAGGAGTCCTGTTCTGAATATATACTGTTGTGTTACATGCTTTTGCCCATAGAAATATGGGTAGATCCTGGTCATATAACATAGCCTTTGCAACTCCAACAATGGTTTTGTTTTTCCGCTCCGCTACACCATTCTGCTGTGGATTATATGGAGCTGTCCATTCTCTCTTGATGCCTTCCTTCACACAAAAATATGTGAAGTCCTTATCAATATATTCTCCACCAATATCTGAGTGAACCACCTTGATCTTCTTCTCTGTCGCATTCTCCACGAGAGCTTTAAACTCTCTGACGAAATATTCGGCACCGTTGAGAGCTCTAGTGGACATTGGGCCGCAAATATTTGAGTGTATGAGTCCTAACATGCCATCAGCTATGCTATCACTTCTTGGAAATGTTGCCTTAGCATACTTCCCAAGTACGCATCCTCTACACACATCATCGTGTTCCGTGCCAAGTTCTGGAACCCCTATTACCGTTTCTCTGAGCATCCTGAGTGCTCCATGGTGTAGATGTCCCATTCTCCTGTGCCATAACTCATTCAACTCCTTCCCACTACTACTGTTACTGCCTATTAGTGCCATTGGAGAATTGATTTGTAACCGATACAATTTGTTACTTTGAACTCCAATTTGTCTTACCTTTTTCCAAGTTGGGTGTTTGGCATACACTTTCTTCCCTACGAAGTGAATATCATACCCTTTATCCTGTAATTGGGACACTGAAATCAGGTTCATACCCAATCTTGGCACATGCAATACAACTGTAGCGCTGGTGCTTGCTCCTGACTCTCTCTGAAAATCTATGGTACCTCTCCCTACTGGAGTACATTTCATTTTGTTTCCCATAGTAATCTGAAAGTCCATCTACTCCTCTTTGTAGCTAGAAAAATATTCTCTAACCCTTGTCATGTGAGTTGATGCTCCATTGTCTATATACCAGACTCCCTGTGATGCTGATTCAACTAAGCAAGCAAATTCATCCTCTAATCTGGAAGACAAATCTGAAGTCTCCTGAATGTTACTTCTATCCATGGCTATGTAGAAGAATTTATAGTGCTATTCCTCTTCCCCCCTTGACGCTGTCTCTGCTCTAGCGAACTGGTGCAAAAACCCTCTACGTCCAGCTAGAGATCTGCTCAACAAGAAAATTTGAGTTGCTCCCTTTGCCTCTGGAATCACTTGGTCTGGAAGAATCAAAATTTTTTGTCCCTCACAAAAAAATCGGTCTTCCTCAAGCAATTCAGCCTCCTGGCAAAAAGACTGCGCTGCCCCTTGGGAATTTCGACCTGCTGCCCACATTGAGTAGCGCAATTCCTTCTTTTCGCTTATGAGCTCTACGACTGATCAATTGTGCTATGATACCATGTGAAATTTGATCTATTACAGCTATTGGAAATTATTCTTCTAACTGAAAATTTAATTATGCAATTTATTTGCTATGACAAACAACGCATAAAATCACAGTTACAATTTTCACCATAATAATACTGCGGAAAATAAAATACTAGAAACTGAGAAATTCTAGCACACACAAGAATTTTGACATAGTTATTTTTGGATAATAGTCCCTGGAAAAACCCAACTTGGGAAAACTGGTGCAGTAGATGAGGGTTTTATTATTAATCTTCAGCAGCAATTCTGAGTACAATAATTTAGACGCCGAAATGGGAATCTAATTTGAGGAAAATACTGGCAAAAATATCGTGAGAATTTTCTCTCAGCCCACTGCTATTTTCTGCCTCCGAAATTGCTTCCCTAGCCTCTGCGCTGAGCTCCCTGTGTCCCTTCTCCACAGAGCTTATGCTGGTCCTCTTCAAATTTCGGCCTTCCTTCCTTTGCCTCTTCCGGGACTGGAAATCTTCCTCTCAGAATGTTGCTGCCCTCCTCTTCCACCTGCTACTCACCCTTTGGCTCTATCTTCTCTGTTGAGCTGCTGCTACTGAGAAAATTGAACTGCCTAGGCAACTGAGTATCTGCACTGGTGTAATCTCTATCACCACATCGACTTCCTCTTATAATCCATAGTTGGAGCACCAACGACCAAGATTAAAACTCAATCAATGGCTAGGATCATCTTTGGATCGATTCGAGTCCGTTCCATATTTGAAGGACTATCATACTATTGGCACCTTCTTGATTTTATGCATAAGGCTTTAGTTTTGTGACCTACAGGCATAACCGCACCCATAGGATTTTTTCCATGCTCTTGAGAGGCTACAATCACATCCTCAAGCTTGCTTCCATGCGGTTGAGGCTTAGAGTAAGAAAAACTCTCTCTTCTTAGACCAGAACTTTGCTGTTGACCAACAATATCAGATATTTATCTATTCATGTCCATAAATCATACTTCAACAGTAAAGAATCTTCTATACATATAATGCAAATGATAATAGGTGTAAGGATCTTATGGAGAGTTTCTCCCTCCTAATGAGTAGCCCCGTCAGCCATTATTATTCAAGTCATCGACATGTCTATAATACTATCATGTATTAGCAAAACTGCTAGATCATAAAATCAAGCTATATCAGATTCTAAAACATATATCCATCATGGTCATAGCATGTCAGCGTCAACTACTTCATCATTACATCAAACTTTCATTGAGGGTTAGAGTCATATGATTAGGGAAAATGACAAATGTATAATCATACTTTAAGGATTATGATCACTTCATCACTTCTTTATCATTAACCATCAAGTCAAGGAATCCAATTTTACCACATGTCATAATTACTAAGCTAACCAAGGTCAACAAGAAGATCCTGAATATCAATCTTATTGTTACACTTCTATCATCAAGGTTGTCATGCTTATCACAAGCATTATCAATAGTATCAAGCTACCATATATAAGAATCAATGAGCTAGCCTTTTATATGAAATCCATCATGTCTATAATGAAAGATGCATGCCAAATATCAAGTATACCAATATATCAAAAATCAATGTTTCTATGTAGCTTTACCATGACTTAATAGAATGTAAGATACTTGTCCAATACCAAGTGCACCATCTCATCATAAGTACCATGAATCAAACTTACTTTCATATGCATGCATGAGCCATTTGTGAAGGTGATATTCATCATACCTTAGGGCTTACCTTGCCATCCAATATTGCAAATATAATATTGAAACAATGCATCATATATACCTTGTAGTATTCAAATATCCGTGCACCTTCTAATTTGACATTGGCAGCGAGAGCACTTTGTCAACTTCCTTGTCATGGGCAATTATAGCTCTTCTCTTCCTGCACTAGCCATCTTTTCCTGCATCTCAGATGATCCTCAAGAAGGATCCACTTATCACATCTCATCAAGAAGTTAGAGGTATCCAAATACTCACATATGCATGAAGTATAAGTAATTGTTAGACCAGGCAGTAACTCCTCAAAACAATTTACATATATTTCTTCAGGTTGATCTTTATTATATACATGAGGGAGACGCTGTTCACTTCATCTCCCAATGACTATTCATATTTTTTATTATTTATTTACATTAGTTACATTTATTCACCCAATCCTGATGATTAGGTGTCAACATTCCCCCCCTTAATCTGAAGGGATGTTGGTGAGTCCAAGCATCGTTCTGAATCGTTCAAGCTTTTCTCTTCCAAGCGCTTTGGTGAAGATGTCTCCAATTTGCTCATTAGTGGAACAATGGCGGAGATGGATTGTTTTTGCCTCAACATGATGTCTAATAAGAGGATATTTAGTATTGATGTGCTTCGTTCGATCATGGAACTTTGGGTTCTTGGCCAACTTTATTGCCGAAGTATTGTCAATCATGAGTGGAGTCGATTGTTCTTGTTTTACCTGCAAATCTTCAAGAATTTTCCTGAGCCACACAACTTCTTTTGTTGCCTCAGCTGCTGCCACATATTCTGTTTCTGTTGTGGAATCTGCTGGAACTGATTGTTTGCGTGATCTCCAGGAGACAGCTCTTGATCCAAGACTCATAGCATAACCTGAAGTAGATACCCCAGTTTCTTTGTCTCCATCGAAGTCTGAATCAAAGTATCCAATCAAGATGAAGTCGTCCACTTGTGTCTATTTGATTCCAAAGTCTTGATTTCCCTTGAAGTACCTTAGAACTCTTTTTGCAGCAGACCAATGTCCCTCACAAGGATTTTGCATAAACCTGGAAAGGATTCCAACAGCAAACGAAATGTCTAGTTTGGTAGTAGTTAGGTAGTTGAGACTTCCTACAAGCTGTCTATACTTTGTTACATCCTCAAATTCTTTTCCTTCAATGGATGTGAGCTTTAAGTTTTGTTCCATTGGAGTAGTAAGAGGATTGCATTCTGTCATGCCAAACCTATTCAACAGATCTCCAATGTACTTCTTTTGAGAAAGGAATATGGACTTTGGATGTTGAGTTACTTCAATACCAAGATAGTAATGAACATAGTCCAAATCAGTCATTTCGAAACCTTTCCTCAATTCCTTCTTTATGGATGCAATGTAGCTTTCATTGTTCCCTGTCATCAAAAGATCATCTACATATACCACAAGATATAAACTGTTTTGCCAACTTTCTTGACAAATAAAGTTGCATCATCAAGATCATAATGTTTGAAATTGAGTTTCAGAAGATGCTCAGTTAGTTTTTCATACCAGGCTCGCAGTGCTTGTTTGAGGCCATACAAGGATTTCACAAGTTTGCATACTTTATGTTCATGTCCTTTCACAACAAATCCTTCCGACTGGGACATAAAAACATTCTCTTTTAGATCTCCATTCAAGAAAGCAGTTTTTACATCCATTTGATGGACTTTCCAACCGTTCTGAGCTGCTAGGGCAAAGAGTGTCCGGATGGTAGCCCATTTTGCTGTGGGGGCAAAAGTCTCCTCATAATCGACCCCTTCCTTCTGTGCAAGACCTTTTGCCACAAGCCTGGCTCTGTGCTTGTCAAATGAGCCATCAGCTTTATACTTGTTCTTGTAGATCCACTTGCAGCCAATTGGTTTGGTTCCTAATGGAGGATCAACCAGCTTCCAAGTGCCATTCTTTATGAGGGCATCATACTCCTTTTGCATCGCTTCTTTCCATTCATCATGAGAAGCAGCTTCTTTGAAGGAAGTTGGTTCAAAATCTGTAGACAAATTCAATTCACAATCATAAGAAACATCCATATCAACAGGTGAATTAGAGTCATCTACATCACCTCCATTTTGCCGGTTTGAATTTCTAGTTCCTGTCTTTCCAACCTCATCAGGATGAACACTTTCAAGTGTCTTTATCAGCCACTTTGGAGGACCTTTCTCAGATGGTCCAGGCTGCTCCGTTGATTGAGTTGGGACTGAATCAAGATTGAGTCTCCCAATTCTATCAATCACATCACTTAAAGCATCATCCGTTGTTGGAGTTTCATGCGGGGGAGAGAGTTCTTCAGAAGAAGATTCCACATGTTGATCTAGTATAGGAATCCCCCCTTCAAGATGTGGAATCTGATTATCAAATTTTTGAAATGATTTGGCATTTGCGAATCTATCCAAGCGATCAAGTTGCCGCTCAACAACATTGTCAGTTTTGGATGATTCAAGAAAAATTACATCTCTAGATACAACAAACTTTTTATTGACTTCATCATAGAGACGGTATGCTTTGGAGGTGTTTGAATACCCCAGGAAGATACACTTACGACTTCTTGCACCAAGTTTGTTTCTATGTACCTTTGGTATCAAGGCATAACAGGTGGAACCAAAGACCCTGAGATGCTTTACCGAAGGAACGTGCTCATACCACATTTCATATGGAGTGTTGTTTCTAATAGCATTAGATGGACATCTATTCTTTATATATGAAGCACATAGAACAACATTAGCCCAAAACATTATTTTTACCTTTTTGAAGAAGAGCATGGAGCGTACCATATTTAAGATTGTCCTATTCATTCTTTTAGCTACACCATTCTGTTGGGGATTATAAAGCACAGTTGTTTGATGTTTGATCCCATGTTGGCGAAAATAGTTTTCAAATTCATTTGATGTGTATTCTTTTCCATTATCAGTGCGAATAGACCCAATATGAAATTGTGCATCATTTTCAATCCATTTATGAAAGTTCTTGAATGTTTGAAAAGCATCAGATTTGTTCTTGAATAAATAAACCCAACACATTCTGGTGTAGTCATCAATAAATGTCATCATATATTTATTTCTATTTGCGGAAGGAACAGGCATTGGACCACATAAATCTGAATGAATGAGTTCAAGATTTCTATGTGCTCTGGAATGTGAATCATGAAAAGACTGTTTGCTATGCTTTCCTAGAATGCAAGCATCACATTGCTTAAATTTCCTAGGAATTGTAGGCAAACCAGCAACACCATTTTTCTTCAACAAGCGGAGGCTGTCATAGTTCAAATGTCCAAATCTAGCATGCCATAATAAATTTGATGGAAGTGTACCTTCTTCATAATGAGAATTGTATGAGAAATGTTGTGCACGAGCAGAGGTACCTTGCAGCTTGAGAAGCCTTTCTTCTTCTATTCCCCTCATGACAAGTGAGTGGTCAGATGCTTTTCTCACCTCAAGCTTGCCATCAAACATATGAATGGAGTGACCTTGCTGATGGATGTGGACCAAGGACAACAAGTTTCTCTTCAGCTGTGGGAGATATAGAACATGATGCAGAAGAAAGTCTGGAAGACCAGGCAATTTAACCCTGATTGTGTGAAGCCCTGATGGCTTGATTTTTGATTGATCTGCAAAGTACACTGCTCCATCAACATTGTCAGTAAATTCTTCAAAAAAATCTTTTCTATGAGTCGTGGCAAGTTGCTCCTGAATCAAGCAACCAATCATTTTTCCAAGAAGCAAGTGAAGCATTAAATAAATCTTCATTTACTCCAATATTACATTGTACCACAACATAATGAGTGGATTCAGGTGCTTTACCTTTGTCTGTGTCATTATTTTTACTTTTCTGTTGGTTTCTTTGCTGCTCAATTTTGTCCCATGGTAACTTGCATGTAGAGGCATCATGTGATCCATTTCTTTTGCAGCTTATGCAGTGCAAATCTGACTTTTCTCCTTGAGAATGTCTGCCCCCCTGCCTTTGAAATATCTTCCTCTTCCTCTTCGACCACCTCTTTCTCTAGAAGAATCTTGGGCAGGATTCTTTTCTTTATGAGCAAGGCACACAGCCTCTTCAGAAGATTCAGGGGCTGTCTTCTTTCCAAAAGTTTTCTCTCTTTCAACAAATTTTTTTCACAAGAGAGTCAAAGGTAATATATTTGAGATTTCCATTTGCTTTCAATGACTCAAGATAATTGGAGTAAGTAGGATAAAGTGCCTTGAGAAAAGCGATAAGAGGAATATCCAATTCGACGTTAGTGGCTTTGATATCATGCATTATAGATTTTACTTCGGATGCAAGAGCAAGAGGATCATTATTTTGCAATTCAAGAGTGAAGAGTTTAATCATGAGTTGAACAACTTCAAGTGCAGAATGTGAGTCATAGAGTTCTTTCAACTTTTGTAAGGCTTCGAAAGCAGTTGAAAATGGCGAAATATGGCGACTCACCTCTTCACTTACAGATGCTGCGATTAATGCATAAGCTTTGCTGTTCTTATTTTCCCAAATGGCGAGCTCTTTGTCTGAGGTAGGCTGTTCTGGCTCTTTGTCTCCGTCTCCAATACACACACCTTTCCACAACTCATTGAAAATGAGGGTGTGCTTTATCATGCGGGACCACTCAGGATAGTTCTCTTTGCCAGTAAGAACTATTCCCACAATAGATATGATTGAATGCATACTGTAAAAAAAAACTTCTGCTGGCAAAAAAATCTGTGTACTGTAAAATCTGTGTACTGTTTTAAAAAAATACTTCTGCTGGCAAAATGTGCTTTTGATGTAAAAAAATCATAGGTCAGGTTCTTGTGCACACGATCATCAAAATATAAATAATCTTTTATATCCCAACCAACACATTAATCGATTTTTACAAGAGCTCAACCCATATGGTTATTGCAGCAGCATTCAACATTCTCCAAAAAACACACACAACCAGTGAGGCGGTGTGGGAAAACAGTATGGCTACCGGTGGAGAGGCAGCGCGCATGTATTAAAATGATGTATTAAAAAAAGTGTATTAAAACCATCCAAAAGCCACAAACCACAATTGCATACACTTATTCAAATACCTCCTGCGCATTTATGTATATTAAACACTGCCTTTTGGAGAAAACCTTTAAATATATATCAGTGTTATATATATCAAAACAATGGCTTTAAATATATATCAGTGTTATATATACCAAAAATACTGTGGCGCCAACATGTCAAAAATGGAGGAACCGCACCAAAACGGGATGGCTTCCACCACGCTTCTGCTGCGCAAGACCGTGAGCACCTCCACACCTTGTGTGTTAGCGATGCACCTTCAATCACAATGCCTCCCGCTCCAAGGCAGTAAGGTCTACACAGTAAAATCTGTGTACTGTAACTCCTGCCATACGCTGGCCCATTACAGTTTTCTATGGGAATATTACCACAGTTCAATGCAGCTCCAATCAAAGGTCAAATATAAGAAAGCATTAAAAGAAAACGCTTGTGAAAATAAATATGGATGGTGAAGAAGTAATTTTAGAGGAGGAGATCTATTCGTATCAAGCTCCGAGGACTGATGCAGATAGGGTAGTTGCCACCATATTCAACACCTCTATCGAGTCCCTGCCATCCATCCTTGCGTTGAAATCAGAGAAGAAGCGCGAGGGATACCAGAGCAGCAGCGTTCAACGTTCACACACTAGCGTTCAACGTTCACACACTAGGTCTCTTGACAGAGGGTGTAGATTTGAAAAACGTATATGACACTGCCTGGAGCAGGCTTCAGGCAACCAGGCAGAATATAGGCAGGAAACTGACACTAGGAGTTACACAAAAACTAATTTCGGGAGCTGGCTCTGATACCATGTCAGACCAGGCAGTAACTCCTCAAAACAATTTACATATATTTCTTCAGGTTGGTCTTTATTATATACATGAGGGAGAGACTGTTCACTTCATCTCTCGATGACTATTCATATTTCTTATTATTTATTTACATTAGTTACATTTATTCACCCAATCCTGATGATTAGGTGTCAACAGTAATAATCAAAACAATAATCAAATCAATAAGTCTAAACAAAAGTAAAGACATAAAGGAGCACCATAAATCGAAAAATACTTATCTTTAATGAGAGGTGATCATCTCCCTCTTGAACCAGCCTTCAAGAGCCATCATTGCCCATTTTCCATAAGAGAATGTTGCCTTCAATATTTCAACCGACTTTATCAGCAACTAGCCCTAATAGAAACTATCCCATCTAGGGCTTTATCAAATCTGTCACAACTACAAGTGCTTGTATATCTTCACATCAATCATCCTAGGGTTTCTAAATTGCATATCTCAAATATTTGTCTTAATCTAGGATTTCTTCCAAACCCTATTACTCCATCAAACCCTAATAAACAAATTGCCTAGGGTTACCTTCAAACCCTCGTATTCTTTTAGGTCTCTAGTGTCCACCATCTTCTCTTGCTTCCATCAATGGTGTCTTCATAGGGGTGATCTTCAATGACTTTTCTTCAAGCCAACTCTGATACCATATTAATTTTTCTTAGGGCTATACTGTTCTTTGCTTTGATAATTGCATTTCGTTATTTCCATATTAAATTCACCTCATAACAACTTAAACATTATTCAGATTTACTTCATTATTCAGCAACATATACAACTATGTAGAAAGAACAATATCATCATCAATGCAGTAGGAACATAAAAGAATAATAGAACAAAATCATTCACACATAGAGACACCAAGATTGGTCAAAGACCAGGGCAAAACCCACTATGGGGAAAAGCCTTTCAAATTATTCTTCTTATTAGATTGTCATTGAATGATTCAACAAAAGAGAGTACAACGATCCATATCTTTATCCATACAACTATCCAGCAAAATCAATTAAACAACATCCATGAAATGAACCCAACAATGCTTATACTCAAAACCCTGATTCAAAACCCTGTAACGAACTGTCAGCGGTCAACTGCCGAACACTGCGGTCAACGAGTGAAAGTTTCGGACAACTAAAAAACCAAATCCTAGACTCCAATCGCATGGAGAGAGTGTCATGCATGTGACTGAAACCCTCCAGTCGCATGAATAGGCATGCGAGCCAGCGACTACAGTCGAAACTGCCCTTTGACAAGCCTGTGGCTGTGACCCAAAACCCTAGAACGAGCTTCAGACCCTGTAATCTCAGACCTGTGCCAACCAATTTCCGCGAACTTGCCTCAAACCTATGCGAGCCAAACCAAGGAAGAGAATAGAAGAATGTCTCATGATGTTGTCCAAATGAGGTTGAGGTCACTTGTATTTATAGCCTTCCAAGGGTGTCCAATTTGCTTTAGGGCCGACCTGATCAAATATGCACATGTGGGCTTATAATTCAAAAATACACTTTCCCTTGTCCAAATTGAGCGCTTCAATAGTCAAAATTGGTCCTCTCGAAAAGAAGAATCTAGTCCCATGGTTGGAATTTGTCACTGAGCTGCCAAATTAACAAGGAAGACCCACCTTCAAACATACGATCATAACAGATGGGCGAGAGAGCATAATGGCTGGCTCAAATGGTGGAGATGGTGGCACATCGAGCTATCTAGTTGCTGCGAGGGGCTGCTGGCTGCCGGCTGAGGACCATCTAGGAGAAATTTTTTCTCCTATGGATATCACCCATAGGTGGTGGGTAACAAGCAACACTTATATGTGCTGCTAACTTGAGATAACGCTGAAGTTGTTAAGGGGTTTAACGTTTATATTGAAGATAATAGGACGGATTTATGACTGTAAATCTGTATTAATGCAGTGATTTCAGATCTGGTTTATGCATAAAAAGATTGCCTGAAAGGGCTGAAACTTGTTGGATTGTCTAGTGTATTGGGGTTGATGTGAAGTGAAATATTGTCCACTGTTTGCTGCTGTAATTTACATTTCAGCTCAGCCCTAAAACTGATAATTCATAGGGATTAGATCTGTGGAACCTTTAAACAGGTAAATTTATGAATTTGCAAAAGAAACTGCAAGTCATGAAATTTCTACAATATGACTCTAGATTAGCAACTGTTTTATAATGTTTATTTGCATCTCTTGCTGCACGATAATAATAATGTTTGCTCTATGCTATATTTTCGACCATTGCTTAAACTTTAATGACACCTTAAACACCTGATGTACTATGCATCACTTAATTTTGACATTCCATTTATGGATTTAATTGTTTTTCATTTCTTCAAATGAATGGTAGAATTCTTGTCTACATGATCGGTGAACTTGCTGAATGGGATTTGAACCATTATAGCTTCATATTATCTCTGTATATTCAAGTTTTTCTTTTCTTTGAAGATCTTAAATATACATTATGCACATTAAGCATCGCTGAATTGAACAATTGACTATATAAATGAATTTGGAGTTGAATAATCAATCTAAAAACATCTGTATTTTGTTTTTGGATGTAACTAGCAAACCAATTTATCTATATCTTTTAATGTTTGTTGTATTTGTTATATCTGTTCTAGATCAGAAGGCTAAGGATACAACAAAGAATAAAGAATGCTGAACTGGGCATTAGTAATAATGAGGTTGAAATTGAGATGCCTAATTTTCCATCGTTCATTCCCTTCCTTCCTCCTCTGGTGAGTCCAAGTTTGCCCTTAATATGACATTTTATTCTTATAGGCTATTTATCATACTATGTAAGAAGGCAATCCTCATACTAATTACGTCTAGAAATTAATGAGTGGTTAGGCAATTGTGAATTCTAACATACTTTCTTTTACAATTAGACATCGGAAAATTTGAAGCAGTATTATGCCACATGCTTTTTGCTTATCACCGGGATCATCATATTTGGTGGCCTCCTTGCTCCTACTGTAAGTATCTTTCATGTTAGAACATGTTCTAATGGATTCTATTACATTTAGTCAAGGATGATTATAAAACCAGTAAATTGAACTTTTTTTGATAAAAAATATATGGATTTAACATAATATATTGTTATTAACTTTTTTGTTTTGTTTTCAACCCAATTCATTCTACTTTGTCATAATCAAGTTTTCATTCATTCCTGACAAACTTAATTTATGAGTCTATGGGTGGTACAACTGTTTGTTCAGGGAGTCTCGTAACTCCCTCTCCACATTCTTCGAGGATTCAAACCAGAGATGTTTTGTTTTATATATGGCAGAGTCCCTTAGACTTGGATCTTACATCTTTCGGCCACCCCCCTGGCTGGACACTATTGAAAGGAGCACATCTTTCTTTTTGATGCTCCCAGTGGATATGGGCACCGAGAGATAGGCAAAGAGCAGTGCCATTTTATTTCCCAGATCCATTAGATCTTTGCCAGTGAGACCTTTGCTAAGTTACCAACTTGGATACTAGGATAGTTTATGCCAGACTAGAAGAAATCTGGGGTCTAATTTTTAAATGGAAATTTGGCTTCACATGCTTGCCTATTATTGGTAATTGATGTAGAAATTTTTGCATTTCAAGAGATTAATGCAAATGAAAAATTCTTGCTTTTTCCTAGAGGTTTCCCATATCTTAACTCTCAGCCTTATGGCTGGTATGAAATATATACAAAACAACAACAACAACAACAGACTATTTCAATACTGAACAACCCCAATCCACTGCAATTCAAAACATAAGTGACCAATGTGTTCTAATAAGTTTCAGCACTATAGTGTAATCTTATCATGCATATAACGTATGTGAAAAACACTTATGATAGTTGTATGTCATTTATCCAAGTAGCACTTGAGATCCAAAGTCCAAGATCAGTGCTAGCCAATGGGCAACTGAAGAAAGATATCTATGTCACCACATGAATCCTCTTCTGACTTTAGTCTGGCTCTTCTTTGGTACAATGGAGGTATCCCAAGGATATGAATACTAAGACTTAAGCAGTATGGGCTTGTTATAGCACATATTGGATAGGGTGTCTAAGGACCTGTTCATGACACTTTGTAGGATGACAACCACAGGCTTTGTATGCCCTAGTTTCAGATCTGGGGGTCACTTTGTCATTGTACAAGTTATTTTGTGTTACCTTCATTTTTCGTCTGACCCTTGGCTAATCAAGGGGGAACATGGCATTGTTATAGGATGGCTTAAGAATGTCATTTTCATGCTCCTTTGATCATTTCAACTTATCAGAATTATTGGTCAAGTATCATTGGTGAAGGATGCTTCATGACATATTTTGCATACTTATGTGGTTGCAGGTGCTACTCCATGATTGATTATTGAAGAAGAAATCTCCTATTTATTTATCTTGTGCTCATGATATTTTTGTCATTGTTTCTCTTAGTCATTTCATGGTGGGTTCAAGTCCTTTATTAGCTGTGGTGTCTTCTAGCTTGGTGGTATATTTCCTAGTGGTGTGTTTGTTGAAGTTTCTAAGTCTACCAGTTAGAAACCCTCCATGCACTTTACAGATTTATTCCTACCTACTTGTTCCGTTACTTAACAAGTTATTTACAATGTAAATATTGAAAATAAACACTAGTGCATGCTCAACATATCACAGATCATCAACTGAAGGAAACAGAAACAAGCAGACAAAATGACACCGTTATTTTTGGACCAATGTCCCCGGAAAAACTCAATGCGGGAAAACCGGTGCAACTATCTGAGGGTTTTCTTATCAAGCAATTTTAGAGTACAATTTGGGTGCCAAATCCAGCTTACCCAACAGAGAATGCCCTTGGCAGTAGTACCTCTCAGCCTGAGATAGATGTCCCGGCTGAAACCCTGGATAAACCCTCCCGCAACTCCTTAGCTCCAATATGCCCTAGAAACCCAAGCTCCAGCCTCTCTGGACTGCATCAACCTCTCTCTGCCCAGCGCTGGCCCTGTGTCACCCTGAATAGGCCTGCATTAGCCTCAGGAGGCCCTATGTCAGCGTTTTGGCCCTCTGCGTCAGCTACGCTAACCTCTCTGAAGCACTGCGCAGCTCCTGGCTGCCTTTGCGTGGCCCTGTGTGAGCCCTGGCTGCTACTGCGTCACTCTCTTTGGCTCCTGCGCTGATCTCCCGGCACTATCTCTACCTCTCTGTCTCTCTGTACTCACTACCCCTCAGCTGCAACTTCGATCACTGATTCTATCTCTCTTAGCAAACCCCGCTCTAGAGAATAGAATGACTGATCATCTGGTGTACTCTCCAAGTGACCGTCAAGCCTCCTCTTATACTTTTCTCGTTGACATATCAACGGCCGAGATTAAGTCCCTGATCAACGACTAAGATTAGATCTGGCTTGATCCATGTCTTTTGGACCATTCTAACACAGCGTTATATTAATCCACATTAATATTTTAATTTCCCTAAGTTTAGACTTAGGGACTCTATTAAAAATATTAATTATTTTAATATTTCTCAAACTGTTTAGAATCTTCCCAAACCCTTTCTGGGTATTGGAGATCTCATGTGCCCCAACTGCTCCACCAAATTTCGTGGCTAGAGCACATCTGATGCTACCCCAAATCAACAATGTTTAGATGCATGCCTACTTTCATTATCCATCCATCATTTAGCCTAGTTACTGATGGAAACTTAATTAAACTGAGAAGGGGGGGGGTGGTGAATCAATTCAGTTCATTCATGGACATTAAATTTCTTAATTGAAATATTGAATGGGCAGCATACACCATATGAACAACATATTTAAAATACAAACAGCATGTAACCATGTAAGCTACAACATAAAATCAACACACAAACATTACATATGGACACCAGATATATGTGAAAACCCATAAAGGGAGAAAACCACGACTTTGTTATTGTTGTGATGCAAAGGCAAGCTCCTAATCCCTTGTTACATCAGATTTTTTGTAGGCTCCAACCTACAAGAGGCTACTACCTCAATTTTTTTGCAAGCTACAACATGCAAGGAAGCTGAATTCCCATAAGTTTTCTGCAGGCTACAACCCACAGGGGGCTCCTACCTCAATAGGTTACAACCTGTTCTTTATCAAGCTACAACTTGAAAGGAGACTACAATCCCCTGATACATACAAGAAACATGCTAGGGTTGCGGGGGAGCGACTCTTCCCCTTCGAATTGCTCTCGGAGCGCGCTCCCGAAATTCTCTCCCGTCGCGATCACGCAAAAAAAAATTCGCTCCCTGTTTTTTTCACAAAATTTTTGTCACAAAGATATTCCAAACACATTTTTTTCAAAGAAATAATAATTTTTTAGTGGGACAACCTATTGAACAAGCCTATGGCCCTAGTATTGATATGCAATTCATGGTAATGTTAAATTCTTGAAGTAAAAGTGACATTCTCCTTTATCTTTCATTTTCATCCTTCTACTTAAATTTTTAACATTACCATGAAATGACTCTGGATGTTTGAGAGTGGTTCCAATCTCATTGGATTTCATATGGAGAAAGTAGAATTTTAGATCTCATTCAAAATCCAGCAGACTTATCAGTTTTTCAGGATTCTAGGATTGGGGGGATTGCAATATTTCCATTGGATTTTGTCATGTACTAGGGTATGGGACTCGTATTTAATCAAGAGCACCAAGCCCTCTATGTACCTTGATGTTAGTGACATTGGTTGTCGAACTCCTCTATCATGACCCTACTAAAAATGTACCCATCACTCAAACAAAATCTTGACTTGACATGCTACATTTTTTCTATCTTATGCAGTGTTGCGGGGGAGCGCCCTCGATCTCGCTCCCAATCTGCGCTCTGGGTGGGAGCGTGCTCACGTAAAAACAATTTGCGCTCCTTGCCTATTTCTGGAGCGAAGCAGGGAGCGTTGCTCCCATCGCTCTGGGAGCGATTTTTATAGCCCGGGAGCGGTCAGGGAGCGATCGCTCCCGACTGCTCCCGGGCTATAAAAATCGCTCCCTGACCCCTCCCGGGTTATAAAAATCGCTCCTGGAGCGACGAAAACGACTGCCGGGAGCGGACCGCGCGGAAAAAAAATCGGTTGCACTCCATGAACTTCATCTTGTGGCTGATCCACGTCCTGAAGCTCATCCTTAGGAACTAATAGCTCCTCATCTGCATGCAAGTGTGGCTCCCTCTCAAGCGAACACTTCATGGCTTTCTCCTCCTGAAATTTGATATCCCGTCGCACAATAGTGTTGCGACTGTCTGGAAAATACACACGATAGTTGTGGGGCGTATCAGTGTACCCCACAAATATCCCAACCTCTGCGGTTGGCTCCAGCTTCTTCTTGGAATCCTTCGTCAAATGCATGTAAACGTTACAACCAAAAATCCTCAAATGGAAAATATCAGGCCTCTTACCAGAATAAGCCTCCTCGGGTGTACTCATGCCAAGTATCCTGTGAGGACAACGGTTCTGCACATATACTACAGTATTGCATGCCTCCGCTCACAAGTGAAGGGGTAGGCCCTGATCATGCAACATCGCCCGTGCAACACCCACGATCGTTCTGTTCTTCCGCTCAACAATCCCGTTCTGCTGTGGGTTATGGGGAGCTATGAGCTCTCTTCGAATCCCTTCTGCGTTGCAGAAGTCCTTGAACTCGCCAGAGATGAATTCACCACCATTGTCGCTCCTAAGAGCCTTCACCTTCTTCCCCGATTCCTTCTCGACCAGTGCTTTGAACTCACAGAACTTTGAGTATGTCTCGCTCTTCTTCTGCATGAAGAAGATCCAGCACTTCCAAGAGAAATCATCAACAAAGATCACATAGTACCTGTGCTTTGTTGTCGAAGCTACTGAGTTCCCAAAGTACACCCCTTGCACTGATCTGACTGCGCAAGAGTGCCTTTAGGAAGCCCAGTAGAAATCTGCTGCAGTATCTTCAAGGCTCCATGGTGAAGGTGGCCCAATCTCCTGTGCCACAGCTCGCCATCATCCCGGCTCACCAATCCTTCTGCCTTGCATGCCATTGCTACGCAGCCATCTACATGCAATTGATAAAGGTTCCTGACTCAAACCCCTATCTTCCGGGTTTCTCCAGTTGTCTTACTGCGCAGGAAAGCCTTTCCCTCGCTGAAAACAACATCATATCCCTTGTCTTCTAACATCGCCACAGAGATAAGATTCTTCTTCAATCCTGGAACATGCATCACTTCCTTTAATACGAAGGGTTTACCAGACTCCCTCTCAAAGGAAATGGTACCGATACCGATCGCATTGTATCTACCATCATCGCCCATCTCGATGTGCACTCCAAGATCTTTCTCATCCAGATCAGAAAACAAATCTCGATCTCCTGTCATGTGAAAAGACGCACCACTGTCCAAGAACCATACCGATCCCATCACACTTGATACCAAGCATGCGATCAACGAAAAATCCAGCTCAAACTGCGAGGCTAAGGCCTCTCCTGCTGCAGATCCAGCAGCTTGCTTATTTTTCTTCTTCCGCGGACAATTTGTGGCATAATGTCTGTGCTGGTGACAGTGTGTTGTCGCACAGATTGTCACGACAACGCTCAGACCGGGGGCTGTCACCCTGATCCCCGATCTCTTCGTTTAAGCCTGTCTCCCGCGGCTAAGGGGGGTAGACCCTATGGGAAAATGATGACCAACTGGGGACCAATTGGGTTTGGGAGACACGAGGGAAAACAAGCACTTGATTGATTTTAGGAGTTAATGTACCAGTGCCTTATGGAGTTAATGATTAAACGATTGTTTATCGAAAGCTACAGAAATATGAACTTTATAATTCCATGATTAACAATCATTTACCATCAAACATCTCAAACAAAGTTTAACTTTTACCAAATGTGAGATAATCAATAAATGCTCAATGGCTTAATGATACTCCAGCAATTAAAATTCGAAAGATTAAGTGCTTTTTAAATAACCACATAATTTTAACCAGAGATCACATTCATATAGGTAATCTTTGAATGATCATTCAAACATATTTAACGACATGAAAACATTAATCCCACATCAAAATTTTAGCCTCAGCAGAAAAGATATATGACAAATCACTGAGCCAAGACTGAAACTGGCAAAAAATTTCCAAAATATTTTTATACTTTTCAAATAAAACAAGACTAAAGACTAAATGAAACTTTAAATCAAAAATCTAAATAATACTAAAATCTAAACTAAATTAAAAGAAACATATTTTTTTTGTATTTTTATTTTTAAAATACTATTAAAATCAAAATTCAAACAAATCTACAATCTAACTAAAACTAAGATCTAATCTAAAATAAAAAAAAGGAAACTTTTTTATGCTTTTATGATTTTATTTTATTATTATTATTATTATATATTTTTTTTGTTTATTATATATATATGTATTTTTTATGACTTTTATATTTTATGAAATAAAACTAAAATTAGAATCTAAACTAAATTCTAACTAAAACATACCCGATCTATATAAAATGAAACCATATAGGATCTAAATAAAAGAAAACTTTTTTATGGTTTTTTTATTCTTTTATTTTTTATTTAATATAAAGTCAAAGTGAAAGAAAATAAGCTAAATCAAAACCTTTATTTCATTTTATATTTTTTATTTTTGATAAAGTCGTAAGTTAAAAGTTAATGAAATGATAATACATACATTACCCCAAATAAAACAAACCTAACAAAAAACCTAAGCTAACAAAAATACAAACGATGAAAGGAATTAACCCTAGGCCAAAGGAAAAATCAAAAAATGGAAAATCAAAACGTGACCCAAATACTCATACGCTGAAAAAAAAGAGTTTGTTGTTTGTATGCAGGTGTGCGTGTGCAGGAACAACAACGGCTGAGGGAGCTGCGTGGGGAGCGATAGCAGAAAAAAATGGACGCAATAGCTGGACGATGCCAGAAGAGGGAGAATGCTGCAGCGTGAAAAAGGGAATGCGAGAGGATTAGCTGCGCGTGGGAGAGAAAGCAATGGACGCAGCGTAGAGATTTCCTTTTTTTTTGGTTGCAGGTTACGTGAATAAAAAAAAAGGGGCTGCGTATGTTTGCTTTTGCAGGTTCTGGAGCAGTGAGATTGTTCGATGCAGGAGCTAGAGCGTTAATGTGGCAGCGGGGTTTGAGGAAGGGAGTGCTAGGATGATGAACGCAGAGGACGCAGGAGAAGGAAAAAAAAAACGTGTGAACTGGAGTTGAATGTGAAGAACACAAAGATGTAATAGAATGGCCAGTACTGCAGCTTGAACAGTGCACACTGAAACAAAATTTCAAAATCCTTCTGCATAAAAGAAACCCTCCAGGCAGCAGCAGAAAAAAGCTTGAATTTCTTTAGAAATTGTAAAAAAAAAATTAAATCAATCCGCTTCAGATTGCCTGGATGAAACCCTGAAATATTTTTTAAAACCTGTACCTGCATCCTGCAAAAGAAAATAAAAGCCAAAATAATATGTGCAAAAAAAATGAAACTGAAAACCCTAACTAAATAATTACAACATTTACAGATTTTCGACTCTTAATCAGCCAAATTTGTCAATAATCACAGTAATATTATCAGAATTTAATTTTAATGTGAGATACTTAAAAAAACCCTACATGCATTCATAAAAAATTTCAGATGATAAGCCCAGGATTAAAAACTAGCTAGGCTCTTTCAGAAAACACAATCCGGGAGTTGGCTGGTTCAGCCGAGAACTTCCCCTAACGCCCGGTAAACTCAAAACTAAGATTTCCTGCACAACTTAAAATCAACCATTAGCATAGAGGGAGAAAACAATAGTGAAACCCAGATCAAATGGAGATACCTGCCATTATATTTCAGAATCTAAACTATCATTCAAACCCCAAAGATCAGACAAGATACCTGTGCCTAAATCTATCTTCATCAAGCTATATCAATGGCTGAAAATAAAATTATGCAGAAAAATAAATCATCTTACAGCACTTTCAGAAGAGTAACACCAGCAAGATTTTTAACCCCAAAGTCTTTCTTTATTGCACAAAAAAAATTGACTACAAGAGAGCTTTCTTTAGCACCAGACTCTCAGATCTAATCTGATCTCAAATGACCCCTAGCACCCTATTTAAAGGAAAAATTCCCAACAGCTAGTTCGAGTGATCCATGTCAAACTAATCTCAACCGTCGATGAGGATCAATATTTTTTTTAATCTCATCCGTCAAATTTTTAAATGCATTTTAATATATTAAAAAATTAAAATTCTGCATTTATTTACTCAAAAATTTGACTTATTATTATTTTATTATTTTTTAATTAATTAATTTATTTTATTTTTTATTTTTTAAATTTTATTATTATTTTTATCTATTTTTTAATTAATTATTTTTTATTTTTATTTTTATTTTTTATTTTTAGATCCTCGAACTTAACTTTTGGAAAAATCACCTAGGACCTAGGACTTAGGACTTATGAGGGGATTAAAACATTTTCTAACCCTCAAGACACTTTACATCATGACTTTGACAATTCTACATCTCAAAGGGGAAAACCCATTTGACATAGACCCTCATAGACCACCCAGTTCTGCGACCAAATATAATCTAGCAGATCAACACACTAGGATTCCTCTAAGATTCTAATGACAAAATTCATTTCAGCTTTGGGGTTAGGCTGAAGGAAAACTCTGCCGATCATGGATCGGTGAGACAAAAAACCTTCCGGAACGTAGATTATCACTAGAAAATTAGGTCCACCTAGGCAATTTACATACATGACTCAACTCTGCTAAGATTATTTACAATTCATACATGCAGACTGGGTTTACAACATAAATTGATCAAGTCAGCGATGATTGTCGAATGGCACAGACACGTCAATCAAGCGCTATCCCTTTTGCGAAGAAAGGGGGTGTACTGCTATGGGATGTTGACACGTAGTGGTCAACATCTGGCTCCACTTGGGGACACGTTGCTGCACTGCAGGAATGTGAGAATCCAGAATCTTCATCCACGCAATACACAATAAAACATAAGTAGCGTCCATCCAAAAATCATCATATAACATTAAGCACATGAAAGGTATAAGCTCTTCATTAACTATCTGGAAAAGTAAATCTAATCCTAAAACATAAATGAAATGCTGAAATGTCAAGGAGTAGGGTTAGAAATACAATACAAAGGATGCCCCATGGCATCAGATGTGTTCAATATAGTGTATACTGAGCATTTGCCTGCTTTCAGGCAAATCTGTCGGCTGCTTGTTGGATGTGCCATGTCCAATTCTGCATATGGTAGGACTCTTTCCTATCCGAAAATCAAGCTGCTCGCGACCGTCTGATGCATCAAATCTTCTTCTCATTTTCTTCCTCTTGCGCTTTTTCTTCCTGGCAGGCTGTATCACTGATGACGTGGAACTTTCTGCTTCAAAGCTCTCAGATGAAGTATGTAAGATATGCGTGACATGTCTTTCTTCATTCTGCATCTGCCTCGTCAAGGCTGATGGACCAATCTCACAGGTGCCATGAGTTATAACTTGATCTTCTATCACTGGTGGATTAACTGTGTGAGCATTAACCTTATTATTAATTTCCTTTTTATCCAGGTCACCTTCATTTATCCACTTTTCAATGGAACAAAGGACCTCATAATAAGATGGAGCTTGTTGCAACAGATAAGGAGGCTCCTGATCTAGTGAAGTTCCCTGGTTTCCTTCATCCTCTGACCATTGTTGAAATTTCTGAACCTGTATTTTAATGGCATCTATTTGACTAGAGTGTTCAACCTTTATAGCACTGATTTCCTTGGTATGGTCTTCTTCCATGGTCAATAACTTTTTCTGAAGACATATCTGATTAGCTTCCATTTCTTTTACTTTATCGTCTTTTTCCTTTATGGTCATCAAGCAATGCTGCATAGAGTTTATCTCTTCCTTATGATTTCCTTGCATGGTAGCTAACTGATTATTATGATCGAATGTCATGATAGTCATTTCTTCATCCATAGTTAACAACTTGTCTTGCATAGAATTGATTTCCCTATCATGATTAGCTTTCATGGTCATCATATTTTCCTCTAAGCCTGATAACTTGCTTTGCATAAAGCTAATTTCTGTGTCATGATTAGTCTTCATGGCCTCAATTTCCTTAGCATGCTGATTTTGCATGACCTCCATCTCCCTATTACGTTTTTCCAGGTGGTGCATAAAGTTCTCACATCATTGGTGTAATTAGTTTGATTGATCTCCATATTTTTTACCAGCAACATTAGTTCTTGTATAATTTGCTTTTGATCTTCCTTTTCATTGTCATTTGTCCCTGCTTTTCCACTATCATGAATTTGATCTGCAATGGTACAGGTGGATTGCACATTCTGATATGAAGAATTGTCTTGGAATCTTTCGCCGACAACTGGACCTTTTATAAGATTACTTTCATTCTGTTGCACAATTTTAGGGGCACAAGGCGAGCTATCTGGATCACCATATCTATCTTTAAAAGCATTGACAATGTCTTGTAAAGAAGTGAAAGAATCCTTAGGACAATTGTTAAACCAATTCAAAGCATCACCCTCTAAAGAAAAGACAAAAAGACGCATTTTAACATCTTCATGATTATACTGAGGGGGTCTACAATATATGATCATTATACGAGTAAACAAGCCTAGATGTTTTTTAACAGCGACTGAATCACCACTTGAGAACAAAGGTAATTTAGAAATGGCCACTTCCGGAATATCATGGAGATCATTAGTAAAATGACATGGTTTAAACGAATAATCCATGATAAACAACGAGGGACCAAATGGATGATAAAAAGAGATATCTGCTCAAGAAAATCAAGAGATGAAAGAAGTGGAGTCGCCACTTGAACGATGAATCTAATTCTAGGATCCGAAAAGCAACCAACAAGCAGATATGAGGGAGGCTTCTTGTCAGGGAAAAAATAAATGAAAAGAAATGGAGTCGCCACCCAAACAAGAAATGAATCGAAGAGTAGTTGTTGATAAGGTGATGAAAAGATCCAAATAATGCCAAAAAATGTTGAATATGCCAACTCAGATGAGAGATGAGAAAGATGAAAGAATGATGAGAAATGAGAAGATGAATGTCGCTGAAACGCCAGGGACAGAAAAACTCTATCCCCGACAACGGTGCCAAAAAATGTTGTCGCACAGATTGTCACGACAACGCTTAGACTGGGGGCTGTCACCCTGATCCCCAATCTCTCCGTTTAAGCCTGTCTCCCGCGGCTAAGGGGGGTAGACCCTATGGGAAAATGATGACCAACTGGGGACCAGTTGGGTTTGCGAGACACGAGGGAAAACAAGCACTTGATTGATTTTAGGAGTTAATGTACCAGTGCCTTATGGAGTTAATGATTAAACGATTGTTTATCGAAAGCTGCAGAAATATGAACTTTATAATTCCATGATTAACAATCATTTACCATCAAACATCTCAAGCAAAGTTTAACTTTTACCAAATGTGAGATAATCAATAAATGCTCAATGGCTTAATGATATTCCAGCAATTAAAATTCGAAAGATTAAGTGCTTTTTAAATAACCACATAATTTTGACCAGAGATCACATTCATATAGCTAATCTTTGAATGATCATTCAAGCATATTTAACGACATGAAAACATCAATCCCACATCAAAATTTTAGCCTCAGCAGAAAAGATATATGACAAATCCCTGAGCCAAGACTGAAACTGGCAAAAAATTTCCAAAATATTTTTATACTTTTCAAATAAAACAAGACTAAAGACTAAATGAAACTTTAAATCAAAAATCTAAATAATACTAAAATCTAAACTAAATTAAAAGAAACATTTTTTTTTGTATTTTTATTTTTTAAAATACTATTAAAATCAAAATTAAAACAAATCTACAATCTAACTAAAACTAAGATCTAATCTAAAATAAAAAAGGGGAAACTTTTTTATGCTTTTATGATTTTATTATTATTATTATTATATATATATTTTTGTTTATTATATATGTATGTTTTATGACTTTTATATTTTATGAAATAAAACTAAAATTAGAATCTAAACTAAATTCTAACTAAAACATACCTGATCTATATAAAATGAAACCATATAAGATCTAAATAAAAGAAAACTTTTTTATGGTTTTTTTATTCTTTTATTTTTTATTTAATATAAAGTCAAAGTGAAAGAAAATAAGCTAAATCAAAACCTTTATTTCATTTAAATTTTATATTTTTGATAAAGTCGTAAGTTAAAAGTTAATGAAATGATAATACATACGTTACCCCAAATAAAACAAACCTAACAAAAAACCTAAGCTAACGAAAATACAAACGATGAAAGGAATTAACCCTAGGCCAAAGGAAAAATAAAACAATGGAAAATCAAAATGTGACCCAAATACTCATACGGTGAAAAAAAAAGAGTTTATTGTTTGTATGCAGGTGTGCGTGTGCAGGAACAACAGCTGCTGAGGGAGCTGCGTGGGGAGCGATAGCAGAAAAAAAATGGACGCAATAGCTGGACGATGCCAGAGGAGGGAGAATGCTGCAGCGTGAAAAAGGGAATGCGAGAGGATTAGCTGCACATGGGAGAGAAAGCAATGGACGCAGCGTGGAGATTTCCTTTTTTTTTTTTTGGTTGCAGGTTACGTAAATAAAAAAAAGGGGCTGCGTATGTTTGCTTTTGCAGGTTCTGGAGCAGTGAGATTGTTCGATGCAGGAGCTGGAGCGTTAATGTGGTAGCGGGGTTTGAGGAAGGGAGTGCTAGGATGATGAACGCAGAGGACGCAGGAGAAGGAAAAAAAAATGTGTGAACTGGAGTTGAATGTGAAGAACACAAAGATGTAATAAAATGGCTAGCACTGCAGCTTGAACAGTGCACACTGAAACAAAATTTCAAAATCCTTCTGCATAAAAGAAACCCTCTAGGCAGCAGCAAAAAACCCTTGAATTTCTTCAGAAATTGTAAAAAAAAATTTAAATCAATCCGCTTCAGGTTGCCTGGATGAAACCCTGGAATATTTTTTAAAACCTGTACCTGCAACCTGCAAAAGAAAAGAAAACCCAAAATAATATGTGCAAAAAAAACGAAACTGAAAACCCTAACTAAATAATTACAACATTTACAGATTTTCGACTCTTAAGCAGCCAGATTTGTCAATAATCACAGTAATATTATCAGAATTTAATTTTAATGTGAGATACTTCAGAAAACCCTGCATGCATTCATAAAAAATTTCAGATGATAAATCCGAGATTAAAAACTAGCTAGGTTCTTTCAGAAAACACAATCCGGGAGTTGGCTGGTTCAGCTGAGAACTTCCCCTAACGCCCGGTAAACTCAAAACTAAGATTTCCTGCACAACTTAAAATCAACCATTAGCATAGAGGGAGAAAACAATAGTGAAACCTAGATCAAATGGAGATACCTGCCATTATATTTCAGAATCCAAACTATCATTCAAACCCCAAAGATTAGAGAAGATACCTGTGCCTAAATCTATCTTCATCAAGCTATATCAATGGCTGAAAATAAAATTATGCAGAAAAATAAATCATCTTACAACACTTTCAGAAGAGTAACACCAGCAAGATTTTTAACCCCAAAGTCTTTTTTTATTGCACAAAAAAAATTGACTACAAGAGAGCTTTCTTTAGCACCAGACTCTCAGATCTAATCTGATCTCAAATGACCCCTAGCACCCTATTTAAAGGAAAAATTCCCAACAGCTAGTTCGAGTGATCCATGTCAAACTAATCTCGACCGTCGATGAGGATCAAGATTTCTTTTAATCTCATCCGTTGAATTTTTAAATGCATTTTAATATATTAAAAAATTAAAATTCTGCATTTATTTACTCAAAAATTTGACTTATTATTATTTTATTATTTTTTAAATTTTATTTTTTATTTTTTAATTATTTTTAAAATTTTATTATTATTTTTATCTATTTTTTAATTAATTAATTTTTTTTATTTTAATTTTTAATTTTTATTTTTGGATCCTCGAACTTAGCGTTTGGAAAAATCACCTAGGACCTAGGACTTAAGACTTATGAGGGGATTAAAACATTTTTTAACCCTCAAGACACTTTACATCATGACTTTTACAATTCTACATCTCAAAGGGGAAAACCCATTTGACATAGACCCTCATAGACCACCCAGTTCTGCGACCAAATATAATCTAGGAGATCAACACACTAGGACTCCTCTAAGATTCTAATGACAAAATTCATTCCGGCTTTGTGGTTATGCTGAAGGAAAACTTTGCCGATCATGGATCGGTGAGACAAAAAACCTTCTGAAACTTAGATTATCACTAGAAAATTAGGTCCACCTAGGCAATTTACATACATGACTCAACTCTGCTAAGATTATTTACAATTAACACATGCAAACTGGGTTTACAACATAAATCGATCAAGTCAAAGATGACTGTCGAATGGCACGGACACGTCAGTCAAGCGCTATCCCTTTTGCGAAGAAAAGGGGGTGTACTGCTATGGGAAGTTGACACGTAGTGGTTAACACAGTGAAAGCACTTCACCTTGGATATGTCCTGCTTCTTGCCTTTCGCACCGGAATGAGAAGCTTTCTTGTTCTTCCCCTTCTTTGCTTTGGCAACCAAAGCGCAATTTTCTTCATTAGATGCCTTTGATGAAGATCCGTCCCTAGTATTCCGCCTGATCTCCTCTTGCACAAGATCTGACCAAAGTCTCTCCCATCCTGGCAATTTCTCCCGACCATTGACAGAGTCCTGATAGGAATGCCAACTCTTCGGAAGACTAAGGAGAGCCAAGCTCACCAAGTCCTCATCATCGACAGTCACCCTCACACTTCCCAGCTCATCCCGGCATTGGGTGAACTTCGTGAGATATTTGGGCATGCTGTCTCCCTTCTCACACTTAATGTTTCTGAGTTTATCCTTGAGCACCAACTTCCTCTGGTCGCTCTTGCTTTGGAATAGATCTGTCAACGCTTTCCACATCAAGTATGGAGAAGCCTTTCCATGCAGGCTGGATACAATGTGATCCTTCACGCCCTCCAACAGAATCCTTCGACACTTTGTTGTCTTCTTTTTCCAAGCCTCAACGTGAGCAGCATCAGTAGGCTTTGGGACCTCAGCCTTTATGAACTCCTTCAACCCATTGTCATCTAACACCGCCTCCATCCTGTCTTTCCATGCAATATAATTTGAGCTGCCTTCAAGAGCGTACTCCAATCGTAATCCGTTGAAAGACATTTCAACTTTGACACCAAGAAAAAACACTACTGCAAATTCGAATTCCACCAGCTCAAAACTCAACTGCTTCTGATCTAGAATTTGTGAGAACAAAGTATTTCTCGTACAAAGATTGACTGTATGGGCATTCACCAGATATCTCACCTTCTAAAAGAAGGATGAATCCAGAGGCTACCTGGCCCGATTACAGACTCTGCCTGAAGAAATAAAATGTAATCACTTTCTGAATAATAGATCTGATGATCAACTTCGCTCTGATACCATGTAGAAATTTTGAATAATATAACACTTATTCACAGAGATTATCCCGATTATACACTATTTGCGGAATGCATGCATAATACATAACCTCCTCTACGTTGATCATCAATTTTGCAGAATTAAGAAACAATCGCATGCGCACATTGAAACATCAATCACACATATCAACACAGTATGTACTGGGGAAAGCATACAACTGAAAACCCCCAACTATCTGTATATTATAATGATAGAGAACATGTAACAATACATAGTACAATACTCCTCACAAGTACTCAGTACTATCTCCACCTGCTACACACAAACTAGCTCAGATCTGAATCAAGTCATAGGTTCAAATCTCCTCCACTGTTTGCCTGCCTCTACTGCGCAATCCAATGTGAGAATAGGAATGATCCAAGCTTGTTTTCCTTGGCTTGTACTGCGCAATCCTCATTGGCAATCTCCATCATTGATTGTGCAAATCTCATGCACAGCTATAGTCACAACTGATAGTAGTCTCCACCTCTAACACCTGTCTCCACTGAACTGTCCATGCACCGAGTTAACTGATATATTCTTTAGTTGATTTATGAGTTAATAATTAGTGAATTAATTAACAATTAATTCACATCACTCATCACTAGTGTATTCTGCAGTTAGACTAAATACAACTAGTTCAACTAAGTCAAACTGACCACAACTCCATCAACTCTTCAACCAACTCCACCAAACTCAATCACTTGAGTTCTAACTGAAGTCCATCATGCAATAGCTCAACTAACCCATAAGAAAAGCGTATTTCCTTTTGGCAGTTGCATGTGCCACATCCGTAGCTCGAATTGAAGTGCTCCAAGATGATAAGATAATGTTTATAGTCCAAATATTATTAAGAGCTAATAATATTCGACTGTTCTATTTTTAGACTGGCAGTCTAAAAATAGACTCTGCCCATATGTCTAAAAATAGAAGTCCATCTATTTTTACCAACATGACCAATCATCCACAAATAGCATCCTGCAACTCATAGACCATGATCCATATGTCTAAAAATAGAGATAGTCTAAAAATAGACTTTGCGCCAAAAATAGCCTGCGGGCCCACTTAGTGAAGGAAACTTCTTTTCACTAAGCTCCATCATCTTGTTGCGTTTTCAACAGGGGAAATTTTGTTCATTGTGTCCATTATCATTACATAATAAGCACATTGGATCAAATTTGGCCAAGGGATCAAAAGAGTTGTAGGTCTTTATTTGTCCTTGCCCTTTGGGACCATATGGTTTGTTTGTTTGATCCTTCAATTTTGGTGTTTCATTCTTACAGGCCATGCAATGTCTAACTTGATGACCAAAATTTTTACAATAAAAACAATGCCCAAAAAAGATACTTTTGTACCTGTTGTAATAGCCATGATTTGAATCAACATTCTTCCTTGGAGTTACTCTCTCTTCATTCTTTGGATTTGAGATGGGCCTTTGATGAAATAATGTTTTGTACCTATTGTAATTTCCATGATTTGAATCAACATTCTTTCTTGGAGTTACTCTCTCTTCATTCCTTGGATTTGAGATGGGCCTTTGATGAAATAATAATTCTTCTTTTGTGTCGCTGGAAAGTACGTCAGCATAGCTTTTTGCATTATTTAAAACCTATCCCAGATTTGTCATGTTGAGTTTTTGATTATTTAGGATAGTGTCAGGAATTTGAGAGCTTTCCCAACTCCTTTTGACTTGCTCCAATTCCTTCCTCAGAGATACTATTTCAGCTTCACGCTCTTCACAAACTTCTTTTTCTTTTAGCTTATTTTTCAAGAGGTCTTCCCTTCTTTTTGTTTCTTCGTTTTCTACCTTGAGAGAGATGATTTTATTTCGTAATTTCTCATTTTCTTCAATGGCATTTATTAACAATTCATCTACATTTCCTTCTAGCTTTGAATCATCATTATTTGTGAATGCCATGAATAATACTTCTTGGCTTCCAGCATGGTCATTTTCTTCATCTGATTCTTCATTACCTCCTTTGTGGTGAGGGACCTGATTAGTTGATTTCTTTTTGATAACTACAAATTCATCTTCATCAGACTCATCTTGCTTAGAGAAGAAATTCTTCTTATTGAACCCTTTCTTTTTGTATACCATCCTTTTAGAATTTTCCTCACCATCACTATCATGCTTATGGGGACATTTTGCAGCATAATGACCTATTTTTCCACATTTGAAACAAATAAGAGGGTACTTACCTTTTAGCTTAGATCCTTTCTTTAATTTTCGTACAAATTGCACCAATTCGGATTCAACATCGGAGTCATCACTACTGGCATTCCATTCTTTCCCCTTTTTTGATTTTGAGGCCTTGAATGCTGCATCTTTGGAACTTGGGCATCCTTTTCTCATCTCATAGGCAATGAGGATTCCATGAAGTTCATCCATCTTGAGAGTATCTAGATCCTTCATTTCTTCTATAACACTTACTTTGGAGTCAAATCTATCTGGGAGAGATCTTAAGACCTTTTGAACAATAGTGATTTCTTCAATGTTTTCTTCCAATCCTTTAAGAGAGTTGACTACTTCAGCTACTCGGAGAAAGTATGATGCAATATCTTCTTCATCATCCATTTTCAGACTTTCAAATTGCCTTCTATGAGTTTGAAGCTTAGCCTTCTTAACTTTGGAGTCCCCATCGTATAAGCTAATTAGCTTATCCCATACTTCTTTGGCCGAGTTACAATTCATGACTTTTGTAAATTCAGAATCGGTGATTCCACTAGTGATGGAGTTTAAGGCTTTTGCATTTGCAATGTAGGCTTTCCTTTCGTCTTGATCTGTTGGAAGAGTGGAAGGAGCTGTGTACTCATTTAAAACCGAATGCCAAACTTCAGGTCCAAGGGACATTAAGTAGTAGGACATTCTCTTTTTCCAAAAACCAAAATTTGTGCCATCGAACAGAGGAGGTCTTCCTGACACTTCTTGATTTCTCATCATGACTCAGAATCCTTCTTCAAGCTGTTAGGCTGATATGAAGAAGCCTAGCTCTGATACCAATTGTTGGAAATACTGAGGGGGGGGGAATCAGTGTTTCTTTTCAATTGTTATTTTTGTTTGTTAAATCATTTACATTTAGAACACATAAATAAATAATAGGAATGAATGCTTTTATTAATATAATCTTTGCAATAAATCAAGTACAATATATATATATATATATATATATATATATATATATATAGCTTCAGCCAGTTGCCAAGCACCAACTTGGACCTTTTGTGAGGCTCCAACCTCCAGAGCACCAACCCTGTCTTGTCAAGGCACCAACCTTGGATTTAGGAGCACCAACTCCCAGGACACCAATCCTTCCAGTTCTGAGGCACCAACCCCAAGGGCTCCAGCCCTCTGCTGTAAATTGTCTGGATCTGTTTGGTAGTAATTCTCTGCTCCCAACCCCGCTGGACCTATGACTTACTTCTGTCCTCCTGCTTCTTCCACTTCTGCCAGACCTTCGGCTTCCTCTGTTTCTTATAGTTTTTCCAACTCATAAACTTTCCTTGTTCTCTGTTATATATTCCTGATACCCCTGACCTTTGGCTTCCTTTTCGCTCGCTTGATCTTTCGGCTTCCTCTGCGCTCGCTCTTCGGCTTCCTCTGTCTCTTCGAATTCACCAATACTCAAAAGACGCGTTCATTCCATATTGAAGATCCTACGTGCCACGTCCTTCCTTTAGTCGCAATGGCAGCTTCCGGAGGTCTTTTACAAGTCGTGCCCATAACATACTCTATCCTCCGATATCAACATCATCGATCTTCATATATCAACATAGTTAAAAACATATAATGGGTGGTCCCACCTGCCACATCATCTCCACTGTTGATCTCATCTTTAATCCAACGGTTGTTGATCCACCCGATCAACAAACCCAATCGCCGATCCTCCACTATTTGATCAAGGCGTGCTGGATCCAATGGTTCATAACGATATTGGCCTAGGAACTTGCGCGATGCTTAATCGCCTTTACAGAGCCGATAAGGATTATAGATCCTTGATCTATAAAAGTTTGGGTCTGTTCTTGAGGTTAACGTTCAATCATTTTGTGACCCGATATCCATTGGATATACGAGGTCATCAAATCTACGGCATGCGGGTCTTCAACTAGCACACGGGTTAACAACAGGCTTAACCCCTGCCGTTGACTATGACGTAAGTGTTGAAAATGAGATCGACGGCTAGGATGGGCCTTCACGTACACTCTCCTACCCCTGCTCTTTCGATGACTACGTACACTCTTCACTCTTCCTTCGATGATGTGTTCCTCATTTTGGCTCTTTCCTTGCTGCGTGTTCCTCTTTGCTCCTTCCGATATTTCATGCGATATCTCTGATATGGTTCTTACTCTTGGCACATGCGATAGATCTGCTTTGTCTTGGCTTGTCGCTCCTATGGCTTCTCTTCACTCCTATGACCTATAACTTCCGATACTGCTCCGATAGTTCTTCTCTGCTCTGATATTCTCTGCTCTGATAGCTCGTATGACTTCCGATCATCATTTAGTATCCTAGAATATTGCCATATTGACATTAATGACAATCTAGATCAACAGGTAGAGTATCAGTGTTTGAGGCTGAATTTTATTGTGGAGGTTAAGGGAAATATTTGGAGAGGTGATTGCTTCATTTTCATGGCTTGGAGGGGGATTTCGTTGGTGTTCCTTGCAAGCCTTATTTCTTAAGCAGTTTGGGCCAACGTAGGCCATATTGGAGGCCGAATTTGGGAGGTTGGATTTAGGCCAAACCCTTTTTGGGTTTTTGTGGGTTTTGGCCAAGGAGTTTGGGGTTAAAGTTTCAACATTTTTTGAGCACCAGAGGCGGAGTTTCTTGTAGTTTCTTTCTAGCCAACAATGTAGTTTTTGGGGGACAGCACAAACGTTAGAGGAGCAGTCTTTTTCCAGCTTTGAGATTATTGTTTATCACCTGGGTTCTGTCAAGCTTGCCCTTGAGGCAAGCCCAAGTGCATTCTCCATACTATCATACTTGCTCCATTTCATTAATAAAATGGCTCAATTGGTTCTCATTTCTAGAGTGTATTGAGCATTTGTTGATTGTTTGATTTTTTTTGTGTATAAATTGTTTTTGCTTTTTCATATCATTGTTTGTTTAAGTTTGGAACATTACATTGAGGCTTGCCACTACGCAATGCGTAGGAGATTGTCTGGAAGGGTAAACTGTGTAGTTGTGGAGGTTAAGAGGGCAAGGTTGAGCACTGAGACTGCACAATGCATAGTCCTTGGAAGCAGGAACAGTGCATTGTGCATTTCCAGGAGGCAAGGGTGGAGCTTGAGCCTTGCTACTGCGCGATGTGCAATTCAAGGAGGTTGAGTTGGGTCAAGTTGGTTGGGCAAAAATATTTCCAGATTCGGCTAAGTGTGGGATCAACAAGGTAGAAGTGAGACCAGGATGGAACTTATGAATGATCACAAACAGTCAGAACAATTGACGACACAACATTGAACACTCAATACACAAGAACAACATTATCACCTCAATGTGACGACAATTCAACAACCTCCTCCAAGTGCGACACTTAGGGTACACTTTACAACAATAATGACGAAACTTGTACGGCAATGCTCAATACTTGGGGAATATGTCTGATATATTTCCTTATGATGAATAACACAAAGTAGTGCAGGAGAATGCATTAGAACTGCCCTTTAAGAATGTACAATTGACTCCCTTCGACTAGGTGTGACACTTAAGATACACTTTGCGATGACAATGACGACACTAGTACGACAATGCATAAAACTTTGGGAATGGGTCTAGTACATGTCTACATGGTAAATAGGACCCATTGGTACCAAATTTTCCTCTTGCAATGAACCACAACTCTGCTTTTACAATGTGCGACACTTCCCATGCCAAAAAACAACACTAGCGACACTAAGAGAAAAGTGTAAACGACACTTGCAAATGCGAACGACATTGAAAGCGACACATGCTAGAACGAAGATAACATGAAAATGACACTTATTAAAGTGAAAACAAGAAAAAGCGATAATCATAAATATGAAAGCGACACCTATGAAAGCGAAGGTGCGTGAAAGCGACAATTGGAAAAACTCACCGAAATTGAAGTACAATCGCAACCCAACGTGAGAGACTGTTAATGAAAGTGCACCCTCACTGTCGACATAGGTTGAACATTGCACAAACATTGTCTTGATGGACTGCACTATGCCTGTTCAAGCTTGCGTGAAAAAATGCGCTCATGAACTTATTACGGACTGAACATGCGTGAGCAAGTGACTTCGACAATTAGAAACCAAGAAGAAGACTTAAACACTTAGCATAACATTAATCAATCATGTAGCGACTATGGAATGACAGATCGTTAGATCCTCAGTGGGCTCCAAAATTCACGTGTCGGCAAAATTTTGGAGGGTGTTGATCGCAGCGTCAACACTTAGCGACACATGTTGGAATTTCTAAGTCTAACTGTTAGAAATCCTTCCTATACTTTCTGATTTATTTATTTTTTTTTAACAAAGTCGGGTACTTATATATTATAAAAGCCTGCAAAACAGAGTTCTAGTACAAAAGGGAAATGGATCTGAGAGCTGAGGATCAAAAGCGGGTTCGCAGACCCAGATTCCTCGTTGCTTCTCTTGGTTAAACATAAAGCAAAATACAAACGGCTATATTGCCTAACGAAGGAGCCACCTATCCAGCTAAATTTACAATGCATATCCTTTATGGGAAATGTTGAGTGACTGAATCATCAGGAAGCGGGTCTTTCCTGACACTTGCCTTGGTTGAAGCTTCAGCCTGGTAGCTCTGGGTAAGGGAGCGGATGTGCTCAATTGCCGCCTCCAAGTGGCTGCATCTTTCCTTCAGCGATTCGATCTCAGTCTTTCTTTTTTCCAATTTCTTGCGCTTTGAGTTCCTGTCTGCATGATAATCATCTTTCAGCTCATTGAGCTGCTTGGTCAAGCGGTTGATCATGATCGTGTGGGCCTTGCACATGTTGCAGTCCTTGTTGTTGAAAATATTTCCTAAAGGGTTGCCGGGCTGAGCCTGATTGGCTGATTGGTTTTGCTGATCGGCCATTCGAGCAAACTGAATACCAGGGTCAGAGGGATGAGAGGGCTCGAGAAGAGCTGGGATTAGAAATATAGAGGGAGGGGAGGCGGTGGCACGGAGCTGCTGACGCAGAAGATAGGGGATCGAAGGACTCAGAGGATTGGGGAGAGAGATCAGCCGAGGATTTCTGGGAGCTCTGCAGAGATCAGGAAACAAATTGTTAACTGTAAGTAGAACAACAGAACGAGAACCAGGGTTTACCAAGAGCAGAGGGCGGAAGTCTGGATCCCGATGCGAGCTGAGAGATATAGAACGTTGCCAAAGCTTGGAGAGAGCGGAAATGAGATTCCTTGCTGGTCTGCGAGCTGTGGAGTTCCTGTGATCTGAGCTGCAATATATAGATGGAGGGAGGCTCCTCTTGTGATTAATCCGATGCTGGAGGGATCTTGTCTTGAGAAGAGAACGGTCCTTAGGCATGATTCCGCTGCTGTCCAGAAACGTGCGAGAGGGATGGGCTCGGCCGCCCCCCCAGAGAATGACTGCGCTGCTTAGAAGGTGTTTCATTATGAGGAAGAGAATATTGTTGTGCTCAGGATCTTGGGGGCGATTATGATTTCCTTGGTACTCGATTATGCAGTCGAGAAGATTTGGGGAGAGGAGTGGAGATTTTGGGGGAGGTCTGAAGTGATGGACATTGTGCCTGAGGTGACTGTTTCCCTGGGATGAGGCGATGGGAAGGAACTTTTTATGGAATATCCTTTTCATAGACTTCATCATTCTCTCTTACCTGTCCTGGCTGTCTTCTTGTGGCTTGGTTTGCTTGCTCATCCGCCTCCATGTTGTTGCCTCTTAGTACATGCTTGAATGTAACTCCACCTAGAGCCCTGATGTTTTCCATTAACCTGCTTTTGATATTATTCAGGGCCATCTGTTTGAAGTCTTTCCCTGAGGTCATGGCCGCAATAATAATTGCTGAATCGCCCATAATAAGAAGATTCTGGAGGCCAAGTTTCCTAGAGATGAGTGTCCCCAGAAGAAGGCTGTAAGCCTCTGCCTTATTGTTTGTCATTGTGCCTAAACCCCATTCATAAGTTACTATGATTTTCCCTTGAGGATCCTTGATGATCCCACCTGCTCCGGCTTGTCCCGGATTATTCTTTGAAGCCCCATCAAAATGGAGGACGGGTCTTCTTTGATTTTGGATCCACTGTCTGACTTCTTCCTTTGTCCCTCGTAGCTTCCAGTCCAAGTTGCCTTTCCCTGTGCTTATGCTTTTTCTTGGTTTTGTTTTATAATTAAATTTGCTCATCCACTCTTTTATTCTTGCATCTGTCGCATCCAAATCCATCTGAGTTATACCATTGGCTTCAATAGTCTCGGAAATGAGAGCAGTTGCTTTTGCCAGGGTGCCAGATATGCTTGGTTTCTCATTGTTGAATATACACTTGTTTCGGGCGATCCATATCTGCCAGCAAAGGTTTGGGGGTATACTGTTCCAGAACCTTGTAGCTAGGGTCTTGCCTTTTTTGATTTGAAGAAGGCTTTTTTCCCAATTTTTCTGAAGAAGAGTAATCTGATTAGGAAAATCACCTGTGATTATAGGACTGGTGATGAGTTTCCAACAAGCTCTTGCAAACGAGCACTCAATAAAGAGGTGGATGCTGCTTTCCTCCGCAGCCCTGCACATGCAACAGATTGAGGGTCCTTGTATGCCTTTCTTTCTGAGATTCTCTGCCGTGAGAATTTTGCCATGGAGGAGGGTCCAGTTGAACAGTTTAACCTTTGGCAGACATTCAGTTCTCCAAGCGACTTTGTATAGGGACCAGTTATTTACTGCTGAGGCGTTCTGAAGTGCTTTATATCCTTCTTTGACCGTGTATCTTCCTCCATTGGGATCCCATACAAATTTGTCCTCTGTCTTTTTGTGAGTGGGAGCTGAGCCTATGAGGGAGGTCTTGAGCTCAGCCCAGAGATTTGTGAGGTCTGTGGGGAGGTTGAAAGACCTCCAACCTGTCCAACAGTTCTGATCCCAAAGAGAGATATCGTAAAGAGTTTTGAAGTTTGCCTCTGTCATCCACCTCTGAAGGGGCCTGAATTTAGGAAGCGTTTCCCTTGCATTTGTCCCCATTATTCTGTCCTTCCAAATACTGATATCTCTGCCATTGCCCGGAACCCTGGAGATATAGGATTTGAATTGAGGAAGCGTTTTTTTTATTAGATTCCAGATGGGCGTACCCTGCCTATCTATGATGGTTTCTGTGAGGATATTACTATTGACCCCGCTCAGATATTTTTTCTTGATTACTTCCGTCCACCAGGCTCCTTTCTCATTGAGAATTCTCCAAATTAATTTGTAGCCCATCGCCATGTTTGCAAGTCTTGGAATTCTGATTCCGAGCCCGCCCTTCTCTAAGGGAAGAATGACCTTGTCCCACTTTACCAAGCTAAACTTTTTTGTATTTTGCTTTCCTCCTTGCCACAGGAAACTTCTAATTATCAACTCCATGTGCTTGTGGATGCTGGCCGGGGCGAGAGTGATTGCAAATTGATAAATTGGAAGCGCTGCGAGGATGGCCTTGATTAGGATTGTTCTGCCTGCTAAGTTGAGCCAATACACTCCCCAGCTCTGAAGTTTGCCTCTCAGTTTTTCAATTATCTTGACCCAAATCTCAGATTTAATTGATTCCTTTGCTAAAGGTAGCCCTAGGTACATAAAGTGAGTCCAGTTCCTTTGAGCAGGGATTTCCATAATTATGGAAATTCGCTGGATTATATGACTGGGGACATTCCATGTGTAGATCATGCATTTATTGTTGTTAAGCTTGCCTCCAGAGGCTTGGAGGAAAAGGTCTAGAGCTTTCTTGAACCTCCGGGCCATGAGGCTTGAGGCACCTCCTATTAGTAAAGTGTCATCTGCAAAAAGGGAGTGATTAATCCCCTTGATTCCTCTGACTATTTCAACCCCTGTTATTTCTTTTATCTTTCTCATGTTCTCCAGCTGCAAACTTAGAGTTTCCGCCATGAGGATGTAGAGGAAGGGGGAGAGCGGGCACCCTTGTCTCAGTCCTCTTGAGCTTTTGAAGGCTTTGCTGGGCCTGCCATTAATGAGAGGAGCCGTCCAATTGTCTGATATGCATTCCATAACCCTGCTAATGAAGAACTCAGATATACCAAATTTCTTTAGAACTGCCTGAAGAAATGAATGGTTAACCCGGTCAAAGGCATTTGCCATATCGAGCTTGATGATCATGCCCCTTTCCTTTCTAGATATGCTGCTCTGTATAGCCTCCTGGATAAGAATGACATTATCCGTTATTTGTCTCCTAGGGACGAAGCCACCTTGGTTCTCGGAGATGAGAGAAGGGAGAAGTTTTTTGAGCCTGTTTGCTAAGATCTTAGTGATGATTTTGTAAGAAACATTGCAAAGGGATATAGGGCGAAATCTATTGAATGATTGAGGATTTGGGTCTTTGGGAATAAGAGCCAGATGGGAGGATTTCATGCCGCTGCCCATTTTGCATTTTATGAAGAAGTTTTTTGCCACTCTGATGTAGTCCTTTTTTATGATATCCCAATGGGTCTTGTAGAAGTCCACCGTGAAACCGTCAGGGCCCGGAGCCTTGTCCGAAGCCATACTGTGAATTGACCGCTCTATCTCCTCCACCGTGAGCTCTTTGTCCAGATCAGTGTTTTGGGCTTCTGAGATTTTGTTTTCCATTATGTTGAGGAATTCCGGATTATCCATGTAATGCGGATCAGCTGTTAGAAGGTCTTGGAAATGTTGGGTCGCTGCCTCCCTGATTTCCTCTTGTTCTTTTAGTTCTTTTCCTTCCACTATTATTTTTTCAATGTTGTTCCCAGCTCGCCTCAGTTTCAGACTATTGTGGAAAAATGAAGTGTTTCGATCTCCCGATTTGAGCCAAAGGCATCTCGACTTTTGCCTTTGTTCCTCTTCCTCCCTTCTATTCTGTTTGTACAGCTCCTTGTATAGTTCATTTTCTGTAATTTGATCCTCTTCCGTGTCTTGTCTAGTTTCCTTTTTTTGATTCCACTGTGTTAGTTTTGCTTGGAGGTCTGTTTTTTTTTTACTTTCTTCTTTTGCCTTGTCTCTTGCCCATTGCTTGATGGCAAGCCGGAGGAGCTTGAGCTTGGATTCCCATACATAATGCGGGGAGCCTATGATTTCTGTTGCCCACTGATCTTTTATCAGGGATCTAAAATCCTCACTGCTGTCCCAGGCTCTGTTGTACTTGAAAGGGAGCGGACCCATATTATTTCCCTTGTCCAATTTCAGTGCCACTGGCTTGTGGTCTGAAATATATCCTTGAATGATTGAGCTTTTAATACTTGTGAAATTGGCTACTATTCTCTCTTGTACCAGAATGCGATCCAGCCTCTCTTTTATGTTGTTCTTGCCTGTTCTCTTGTTTGACCATGTGAAACGCCCGTTTTGAGGTTGTATATCCACCAGATTATGAACTTGTATGATTTCTTCTAGAGCATCTCTTGAGGAGTCTGCAAAGAAGTTCCCTCCTATCTTTTCTTCTGCATTCCTTATTAAATTCAAATCACCTCCCAAGAAGATGTTCCTTCCTTGGGCGTCCATTAGGTCTGAAGAGATTGAGTCCCAACAAGAGGCTTTTTCTCTGAAGTGGGGGGGGGCGTAAACATTGTAAATGGTGTACTCTTCTGTCGAAGCTGTATTTTGAATGTCTGATCTGATCCACCATCTGTTCTGCCTGTGGTTTGTGAGTTTCCATTTGCTTTTGTCCCAGATTGTCCCTATGCCACCTGAGGCACCTGCTGCACTTACTGCTATTCCTTCATAAATTCTACTTCTTTTCAGACTATTTTGAAATTCCTGCTCAGTGATTTTGGTCTCCTGGAGTAGGAGGATGTCTGGATGTTCTGATTTAAGTAGGTCTCGGACTGCATTTGCTTTAAGGGAGGAGCCCATCCCCCTACAATTCCAAGAGACCAAATTCATCATTTACTTTGTTTGTTATGGACCCCGCCTTTCTCTTTCATTTTCTCTCCGCTTCCTTTAGTCTTGTCTAGATATGTATCCATTGGCTGTTGGGTCCCTGTGGCCATTTCTTTAGCAGCGGTCTCATCCCTTATCTCTTTGTTGGATTTCCTTCCGACTTTTCTGGGAGGATCTATGGAGGAGCTATTTTCCTTTGACTTGTTCCTTGTTAGGATTCTTTCTACAGTTGGGGGAGGAGAGGATGGAGGAGGAGAAGCAGGGGTTACAATGGGAGCTCTCGGGGAAGGAGGAGGGGAAGGGGGTTCTTCTGTAGACAGAGATTCGAAGGGGTTGGAAGATGAGGGGAAGGAAGGGCCAGATCCAGAGGGGTGAGAGGGGGGGGTTGGGTTTTCAGGAAGGGTTTTAGAGAGATTTCCTTGAGGGGGGTTTGATTTTTTCTTCTTGACTTTTTCCCATGCTTCTTCCGGTGCTTCAGTATTAGTATCAGATACATTTAACTTAGATTTGTTACATCTATTGGCAAAATGCCCATATTCATGACATACCTTGCACTTGAAGGGTAGCTGCTCGTAGTCCACTTGCTGTATGTGCGTCCATTGGTCGACTTTGAGTTTGATTGCTTCTGGCAGGCCCTTTCCCAGATCAACTTCTACACATATCCTTGCACAGGCGTGCATATTCTCCTTTGGCTCCGATCTGTCAATATACTTCCCCACTGCGTTTCCTATTGCTTTCACTGATTCATCTCCCCAGCAGTGGAGCGGCAGGTGCGGGAGACGAACCCAAACAGGGACAGCATTGGGAACATCCATCTCTGGGTCAAAATCAGGGGTCCATCTGTTCAGGTAGAGGCCTCTGGTGTCCATAAAGTAGGGCCCATTTCTGAAGATGAGATTTCGGTCCTCCATTGATTCGAAGAGAAAGGTGAAGAACCCTCTTCCACAGAACCTTATTGCTATCTTTCCTTGGACCATCGAGTTCCAGTTCCTTTCTACCCAACGTTGGACAGTGCGGGGGGAGGGCCATAATCCCGTAAACTGGCCTACCAGGCCCCGGTCGGCTAGGGCCACTGCAGCTCTCCTCGGGAGAGCGGGAGGGAGGAGGACTTCCGGGATTTCATCCAGTTTTTTGATGAATCTTGAAGCTGTAGGTCTGATCTTTTCCGAAGAGTTCTCTGGAATAAGCGAGGCAAAGGACTTTTCCAGATCTTCATGATCTTGATAGGGAGGATCCAAGGCAGACATGATTGCTGCACCTCTGGCGCTCCAGCAGAGGCCCCGAGAGGGGCGCAGCCTAGCAGCAGCGCTGCCAGGCGCAGGGGCTCAGAAGGGACAGATCCAAAAGGCAGCGAGGCAGAGATCCCGTGAAAAAGCTGGGAGGGCAGGGGGCCCCGAGAAGAGAAAGGGCAGGAGGCCCTGGGTGATAGAGGACTGGCGCAGCCTAGCAGCAGAGCTGCCAGGCGCAGGCTCGCAGGGGATCAGGTCAGAAGTCGGCCATGAGCGGGTCTCCAGAGCTCCAAACGCGCGCCTAGAGAATTTTCATTACTTTCTGATTTATTTCTTCCTACTTGTTCTGTTAATTAACAAGTTATTTACCATGTAATTTATGAAAATAAATACAAGTACAGTCTCAACACATACAGATCATCAACTAAAGGAAAAACAAGCACACAAGTGACACCGTTATTTTTGGACTAATGTCCTCGAAAAAACCCAATGCAGGAAAACTAGTGCAGCTAGCTGAGGGTTTTATTATTAAGTAGTTTCAGAATACAATCTGGGTGCCAGAAATGGCTCACCCTACAGAGAATGCCCTCGACAGTAGTAGCTCTCAGTCGGAGACAGATATCAGCCCCAATCTGCCCCAGGAAATCTCTTAGCGTCAACCTATAGGGCCTGTGTCAACCTCTCTAGCCCAGCGTCTGCCCAACATCAACCTCTTTGGCCCAGCGTCAGCCTCTCGAGGCTCTGTGTCAGCCTCTGGAGGCTTTGCGTCTCCCACGGTAGCCCTCCTCAGGCTCTGCGCAACTCCTGGCTGCCTCTGCGTGGCCTCTGACTGCTTCTGTGTGGCCTCTCGCTGGCTTTGCGTCAACCCTCTCCCGTCTTCTGCGCTGATGCTCAGGGTACTATCTCTGCCTCTCTACTACTGCATTCACTGCCCCTCAGCTACAACTCTGATCACTCCTTCGATTTCCTCAGCAAGCCTTGCCCAGAAAATCAAATTCTTCATCAACTCGGTGTTTTTTTTCAAGTGCCCTCAAGCCTCCTCTTATACTTTTCTTGTTGACAATTCAACGACCGAGATTAAGTCCCTAATCAACGACTAAGATTAACTCTGGCTTGATCCATGACTTTTGGACCCTTCTAACACAGTTTTATATTAATTCACATTAATATTTTATTTTCCCTAAGTTTAGACTTAGAGACTCCATTAAAAATATAAATTATTTTAATATCTCCCAAACTGTTTAGAATCTGCGCAAACCATTTCTGGTTATTGGAGATCTCATGTGGTTTAGCCTCTCCACCAATTTTCGTGGCTAGAGCACATCCGATGCTACCCCAAATCAACACTCCCTCTTAGCGAGGACTGTGCTCTAGTAATACTCCTCACTGAGTATCACCCTGATCATCCGACATCGGTCTTGGTGCTGATGTTAGGCTTGCTGCCCAACATCCTCTGTACTGCTACCCATGGCCCTACCACTGCCACTGCTGCATCCGTATGGCAACCCCTCTCATCATGCTGCATCGTGCTGCCCATAGCACTGCCACTGCTAACTGCTGCACTGCAACTCAGTTACTGAGAAGTAAGTAACTGATCTCCCAACTCTGACATCTCTGTCAGGCTAGAGACACCCACGATGCTGAAACTCCTTCTGTCGCTGACAAGTGCTCCCTCTCTGACCTCTGCGCTGTTGCAACAACTCCATGCACCTCGCACTGTTGCCTCATGCTGTCCTGGGACTCCTACACTGTAGCTCCCTCTATCGCTCCATCCACATCCGTCTCTACTGACATCCGCCAGTACTGCTACTCCTCTTTGGGGCTCCCGTAGTAAGGTATAATCCAAGAGGCTAGGTACCTCGAGGATCCTGCCCCTCATCGCCTGTAGTCCATCTGACTAAAACTCAATGTCTCCCCACTTTCTTTCAAATGGCGTGTGAGCACTCATGGCACAGTCATCATCTGTCTCCACTTCCTTCTCCGCCCTTGCTAGCGCAGCCTTGGTCTCGGAAGCCTCTCCTTTGCTCTTCTTCCTCGGACATTGGCTCGCATAGTGACCCAGTTCCCCACAGTGGAAGCATTTGACCTTGGAGAGGTCCTTCTTCTTTCGTTTCTCCTGCTTTCCCTCAGATGCTAGGGCAGCATCCTCCTCTTCCTCCTTCTTGATTCTGACCCCCTTACTGCTGCTTCCCGCCTTGGTCAGCCTTCTGATCTCTTCTTGGCGAAGAGCTGCCCACAGTTCCTCCCAATCTGGAAGGGTCGACCTGCCCAATATGCTTTGGACAAACACCTCCCAGTCTTCTGAGACTGTGTTCAGGGTTGTCCTCACCATCAATTCTTGATTCGGTGTGGCCCCTATGGAAGTCAGTTGATCCCAGATCTCCTTCAATCGACTGAGGAAGGTGTCGATTTGTTCTCCCTTTTGCGTCTGGTATGACCACAACTGATTTTCTAGTAGCATCTTCCTCTGCACGGAAGTATGCTGATACAATTTCATCAAGGCCTCCCACATTGCATTTGCCGTGTCCTTTTCCGCAATATGTGGTACTACATGGTCCTTGACCTTATCAAGGATGATGCTCTTGGCCCTCGCCATTGCCTCCTGGTACTTTTCGTTCTCATTCGGGTCAGCTGGGATCGCTATCTTGTTCACCACGAAGTGCTTGAGACGATTCTTGTCTATAATGGACAAGATCCTAGCCTTCCAGACTACGAAGTTTGAGGCTCCGTCCAGTCTGTCCTGATATCTTACCTCGTTCACTGCCATTTCACTGCTCCTCTTTCGACTCTTCCGAGTCTCTCTACTTCCCTCCTGGAAGCTTTCGGCTTCTACGTTGATGCTTCCGGTACTATCTCTGCCTCTTTGCTACTGCATTCACTGCCCCTCAGCTGCAACTTTGATCACTCCTTCGATTTCCTCAGCAAGCCCTACCTCAGAAAATCGAATTCTTGATCAACTCGGCATGTTTTCCAAGTGACCCTCAAGCCTCCTCTTATACTTGTCTCGTTGACAATTGAACGGCCGAGATTAAGTCCCTAATCAATGGCTAAGATTAACTCTGGCTTGATCCATGACTTTTGGACTCTTCTAACACAATTTTATATCAATTCACATTAATATTTTATTTTACCTATGTTTAGACTTAGGGACTCCATTAAAAATATTAATTATTTTAATATCTCCCAAACTGTTTAGAATCTGCCCAAACCATTTCTGGGTATTGGAGATCTCATGTGGTTTAGCCTCTCCACCAATTTTCGTGGTTAGAGCACATTCGATGCTACCCCAAATCAACACTCCCTCTTAGCGAGGACTGTGCTCTAGTAATACTCATCACTGAGCATCACCTTGATAATCCGGCATCGGTCCTAGTGCTGATGCTAGGCCTGCTGCCCAACATCCTCTGTACTGCTACCCATGGCCTTGCCACTTCCACTGCTGCATCTGTACGACAACCCCTCTCATCATGTTGCATTGTGTTGCGCATAGCACTGCCACTGCTAATCACTGCACCGCAACTTAGTTACTGAGAAGTAAGTAACTGATCTCCCAACTTTGACATCTCTGTTAGGCTAGAGACACCCACGATGCTGAAACTCCTTCTGTCGCTGACAAGTGCTCCCTCTTTGACCTCTGCGCTGCTGCAACAACTCCATGCACCTTGCACTGTTGCCTCACGCTGTCCTGGGACTCCTGCACTGTAGCTCCCTCTATCGCTCCATCTGCATCCATCTCTACTGACATCCGCCAATACTACTACTCCTCTTTGGGGTTCCTGTAGCAAGGTATAATCCAAGAGGCTAGGTACCTCGAGGATCCTGCCCCTCATCGCTTGTAGTCCATCTGACTAGAGCTCGATGTCTCCCCACTTCCTCTCAAGTGGCGTGTGAGCACTCATGGCACAGTCATCATTTGTCTCCACTTCCTTCTTTGCCCTTGTTGGCGCAACCTTGGTCTCGGAAGCCTCTCCCTTGCTCTTCTTCCTTGGACACTGGCTCACATAGTGACCCAATTCCCCACAGTGGAAACATTTGACCTTGGAGAGGTCCTTCTTCTTCCGTTGCTCCTGCTTTCCCTCAGATGCTAGGGCATCATCCTCCTCTTCCTCCTTCTTGATTTTGACCTCCTTGTCGCTGCTTCCCGCCTTGGTCAGCCTTTTCATCTCTTCTTGGCGAAAAGTTGCCCACAATTCCTCCCAATCTGGAAGGGTCGACCTGCCCAGTATGCTCTGGACAAACACCTCCCAGTCTTCTGAGACTGTGTTTAGGGCTGTCCTCACCATCAATTCTTGATCCGGCGTGGCCCCTATGGAAGTCAGTTGATCCTGGATCTCCTTCAATCAACCGAGGAAGGTGTCGATCTGTTCTCCCTTCTGCATCTGGTATGACCGCAGTTGATTTTCTAGTAGCATCTTCCTCTGCACAGAAGTATGCTGATACAATTTCATCAAGGCCTCCCACACTGCATTTGCCGTGTCCTTTTCAGCAATATGTGGTACTACATGGTCCTTGACCCTGTCAAGGATGATGCTCTTGGCCCTCGCCATTGCCTCCCAGTACTTTTCGTTCTCATTCGGGTCAACTGGGACCGCTATCGTGTTCAAGACGAAGTGCTTGAGACGATTCCTATCTAGAACAGACAAGATCCTGGCCTTCCAGACTACGAAGTTTGAGGCTTCGTCCTGTTAGCGCTTGGAATTCACCTAGGCTGAGATAGACAAACTCTCAAGGCTACATCAAACCATTTCACCTCGTAGCTAGCCCTACGAGGTATGAGAAGGCTCTCTCGGGTCAGATTTGATAGATCTTTCAATATGATTAGGCTGACCAATTAAGAATAAAGATTTTAGGCTAGTAAATTGATAGGGGGGTTGATTTAATGATTTTTGGGGTTTTTGGTGGCAATTGGAGGGAGTGCAATTCAGGGTGCGGGGATTGAGCACAGTTTTTGCAGGGGGATCTTTGGGGCAAGGTAGGAGTGAGTGCTGATGCCTTAATCTGAGATGGATGATCAGGAATGATAGAGGAGGAGCTAAAGAGGGCAAACAACAACTTTGAATCCTCTTTAGACAGTGGAAAACATAGATATTGAACAAACTAAAAAGCTGAGCATGTCAAAGCATGAATTCAAACTTTACCACTTCATCTGTCCAATTAGAAGCAAAAGAGAGGTGTGGAATACATAAACAAACTTACAAGAACATGTAGAGAACACACCATCAACACAACAATCCACAAGAATCCACAATGATGTCTGCAAAACCCTGGCCTTTCTTTTCCTTAAATTGCAGAGATAGATGTACAATATACAATAAAGCTTTCTCCCACAAGAGTCCAACCATGAAAATGAGAAGGAGAGAGCATAATATAGACCATCTAGACCATCTAACTCCTTTCCCCACCTCTAGGGGTCGAGCTCAGCTTCCTAGGAGCAGTTTGAACTAATTCTAAACTAAGAACTAGAAAATAGGCAGCCAAACAACTTGCCTCTATTACTTAGCTAACTCATCCATGCATTAATTTTTCACTTTTTACATCATGGAAGCTTCTAGAAGGGTAAAGAGAGATAAAATCTATCAAAGTGCCATGAAAATATTACATTTATCCATCATCTACAAGTAAAAATGGTCAACCATAGTCAAAACAGTGTTTTTTGACAAAAAAGGTCAATTCTGGCAAAGCTGGCTCGAATGGTCGCGCCCCCTGTTCAAATGGTCGCGCCCCTTTGCAGCTACTTTTGAGTGGGTTTCACTGATCCAAATCAGGTGCAAGATGGCTCATTGGAAAGCTTGGTCTGTCTACTTTCCATCCCAAGTGGAATTTCTGAATTTGGAGTTGTTTTGCCCCCTCAAAAACCATTTCTCCCAAGGTCACTTTCTGCAACTCAAAAAGTGGGCAGAAAGTCATTTTTTTGATGTATTTTGAGCTTTTGGAGGCTCAAATCTCAAAATCAGGCTTCTCCCAAGTATTGGTAATTTTTCTCTTTGCATGCCCTTTCCAAAAATGCCAAGTTTTCAAAATTCCGAGCAGTCCTCCAAAATGGTCTCACCCGGGGTGAGACCATTCCAATGGCCTAAACCTGTAAATTGCACAAAAAATTCACAAATGACAAACTTTTCTCCAAATTTCTTGAAATTTGGGCTGGGAGTCCCCAATCAAGTACCATGCTTATTCAAAGAGGCTTTGGCCAAAGTTTGGAGTGGATCGGGCGTTTTCCTTCGTTTTTGTGCTTTAGCCAACCGTCCTTGGAGCACCTTCGTTTCTCGCCGGTATTTTTGACATTTCTCTCAAACCATGACACCTGTGTAAAAAGTGAAAGAGGTTTTTCTTCCTTGGCATGTTGTGGACAAAAACCTCTCTCAGTTTTGCAAAATTCATCTTTGATTGCTCAGAAACAGCTTTTGAGTGAAACTTGTCCCGATGTGTGAAACAAGGGATTTTGTCGAAATGAAGCGAAATGAAGGGGATAGGGGGCTTCTAAATTCTTGGGGAAATTTTTGGGAGTAGGGAGGGATGTTAGGAAGCAGGGGAAAGTGGAATCTCAGAGATTGAGTGAGGGGAAGGGGTCGAAAAGGACAAAACACAGGCCAAACCTAGAAAATTGCCAGGTTGTAGCTAGAAACTAGGGTTTGTGCAAAAATGAGGAATTTGGCGGATCTAAGGGATGGGAAGTGTTTGATAAGGTAGGTGAAGGGTAGGGGAAGGTGTATGAACATCTAGAAACAATTTTTGCCGGTGATTTGACCATCCAAGAGAAATTGCCTTCAAAACCCTAGGAGAGGGAAATGACCTTGCCTGGGTGGCAACTGAAGCATGGACAAGGTGTGAAATGACTCATTAGACACTGACATGATGATGACAACACTCTGAATGATGATAGACTTAGCTGAATGATGACATAGACTGACATTTGGGCAAACCCTAGACCTAATGGCTAGTGACCAAATTTTGCTTGAAAACTCTTTGAAATGACAAAATTTGACCTTGACACTTTAAAATCACTTTGAAAGAGCATATTTGATCGCTGAAGGAAGGCTGCAAAGACTGACACTAACACGTCCAATCTGTCCTGATCTCTTACCCCATTCATTGCCATTTCATTTCTCCTCTTTCGACTCTTCTGAGTCTCTTTACTTCCCTCTTGGAAGTTCTTGGTGTGACTCCCTCCTGGAAACCCCTCTGCCAATGTCGAGATGCCCCCACTCTGATCGTTAGTGCAGTTGCACCACTGATCCAAATTTCTTGGCTAGAAATCCTCGACAACAACTCCCTCCTCCTTGGTCTTGCCTTGTTAGGTACTGTTTTGACCATAATACCCCACCAGCTTCACTCCTCAACTTTCCCACAGCCTCCTATGCCCCAACAAACTGAAGGTTAGAGCCTCTAGGCTCTGCGCAATGCCGACACTAGCAAAATCCGCACATCCTGGCCATGGGCGTCAATCCTTCCTCACTGAGAAAGATGACCAGGCACTGCGTAGGTCAGGTCTGCTCCTCTCTGCCATTGTGTTGATCCTCTTCACGGCTCAAACTGATGATGTAGGCATTGTGTTTCCCCTTCCTTGCTGCTTTTGCGTTAGGAACAAATTCTGTCACTCGGGACAGCTGTTTCTGCTGCTGTTGCCCTGCTCGGCTGATGCCCTCAGTTATCCAGTGATCTGCAACCACGCTGTTATACCATGTTGGAATTTCTAAGTCTAATTGTTAGAAATCCTTCCTGTACTTTTTGATCTATTTCTTCCCACTTGTTCTGTTAATTAACAAGTTATTTACCATGTAAATACTGAAAATAAATACAACTACAGTCTCAACACATACAGATCATCAACTGAAGGAAAAACAAGCACACAAATGACACTGTTATTTTTGGACTAATGTCCCCGAAAAACCCAATGCGGGAAAACCGGTGCAGCTATTTGAGGGTTTTATTATTAAGCAGTTTCAGAATACAATCTGGGTGCCAGAAATGGCTCACCCAACAGAGAATGCCCTCGACAGTAGTACCTCTTAGCCGGAGACAGATATCAGTGCCAGTTTGCCCCACGAAATCTCCCAGCGTCAACCTCTAGGGTCTACGTTAGCCTCTCCGGCCCAGCGTCAGCCTCTCGGCGCTCTGTCAGCGTCTGGAGGCTTTGCATCTCCCACATTGGCCCTCCTCAGGCTCTGCGCAGTGCTTGGCTGCCTCTGCGTGGCCTCTGGCTACTTCTGCGTGGCTTCTAGCTGGCTCTGCATCAACCCTCTCCCGGCTTCTGCGCTGATGCTCTAGGTATTATCTCTGCCTCTCTGCTACTGCATTCACTACCCCTCAGCTGCAACTTTAATCACTCCTTCGATTTCCTTAGCAAGCCCGACCCCAGAAAATCGAATTCTTGATCAACTCGATGTGTTTTCCAAGTGACCCTCAAGCCTCCTCTTATACTTTTCTCATTGACAATTCAACGGCCGAGATTAAGTCCCTAATCAATGGTTAAGATTAGAATTGGCTTGATCCATGACTTTTGGACCATTCTAACTCAGTTTTATATTAATTCACATTAATATTTTATTTCCCTAAGTTTAGACTTAGGGACTTCATTAAAAATATTAATTATTTTAATATCTCCCAAACTATTTAGAATTTGCGCAAACCATTTCTGGGTATTGGAGATCTCATGTGCTTTAGCCTCTCCACCAATTTTCGTGGCTAGAACACATCCAATGCTACCCCAAATCAACAACACACTAGTAGAACTCTAGCTTCTCTGTTCAGGTTTTATCCTTAAGTGCAAGGTCTTAGTCTTTCAGGAAGTATTGATTCATTGCATGGATTACCTTGGCTCCCCCATTTGACCTGGTTATGGATATAGTCTCCTCTATTCCTTTTCTTGGCTAAACACATTCACAAAGCTTGCCAAATCACAATTGTTTCGATTCAGGAGAAGGGTAATATAAAATTGCGAGTTTAAGATAATCAAAGTCTTAGTTTTCATGTATGGTGTTGCTCCGCTGCCAGCGAGCCTGGACAGTACTTTGACGGAGTCACTACAGGAACACAAGCATTGCTTCGTTGCCAACGAGCCTGAATAGTACCCCGTCGAAGTTACTTGCTTCACCTCTCTGCGCAGGAAGCCTCTTTCTTTTTTTCCCTTTATTTATTTATTTATAGGACTATGGTTAGGCACTTATTATTTCACGGGGCGGAAGAGGGATCCCAACTTATTCAGAGCAGAAGAAGTTTTTCCCTCGAAGAAGGTTATATACCTCTGATATTGGTTTTCTCGCGATTGATTTTCTCATTTCTCTTCTTCTGATCGATTGGATTGGCAAGAAGAACACCATTTAATCACAACACTGAGTTAAGGAATGAAGACCCTAGAATAGATACGGGCTTTATGGTTCGACCAAAGGCTTTCTGTTCGAATGGATCATATTTTCCATTCATACATCATTGACTTTAAAGATATGTAAGCCCAAGATAAGGGAGGGGATGACGGATAAGCCAAGCATTGCTCGTCATCACAATTGCCCTTTTCAAGTTTTGCCACATTGTCTTTTGAGCCAATCGAGAGCATTTTCATGTAGAGTCTTGTTGCTCCTACCACCTACACCTACCTATAAGTTGGTGAGAAAACCTTTCAACCCCACAAGGTGTGGTTGGTGGCAGGGAACTCAGAGAAGGGGCTGTCACACTAATCCCGACTCTCTTTGTTTGAGCTATCTCCTAGGTTAGCTAAGGGGGGTGGTCCCTAATGAAAAGTTAAGTTAAAAGTGATATGAGTTTCTAGGAGAGTTGTTAGAGTTAAATTGGATTACTTCAAGATTATGAGCAAGTTCAACAAGTATGATGGGAAATACAAGATATGAAATGAAATATATTCCCAATAATCATCAACACATAATTCGAAGATAAGCATGTAAAACCAATGCCTTAATAACTGCCTCAAAATAAACACTTGCTCAAAAGAAACAAACAAGTAATCCTGCAAAACAAGTCAATATTAGATCAAGATGAGCATATAAATATCACTTGCAACTATAAAGAAAATGGTACTTGGAAGAAAAACCTCAAGTAACAAGATAATAACATCAATTACTCATGAGGCAAATGATCATCAAAGTAGCAAATACATGAAGTAACTTGAAATAGTGTTTAACCAATGAGAATATTCCAAGTACAAGAAAAACCAATAGTTGCACAAATAAAGTAATTCACAATACTTGCATAGTAAAATAAATGATTCTTGAAATAAAAATGATATTTGCAGATAAGACTCAAATAAATCCAAGATAGCATAAATACGAGAATTGCATTTGCAAATAAAGTTAACTTGTGATGTAAATGTGCTCTTGGTTTATTTAATTACTTGTATTCTAAAACAAAGTTTCAATTGAACTCCTATCCTCAGACCTCACCTTCTCCCGCAAAATTCGGACCTCACAGTGAGGAGTCAATAGAGGTGGAGGGTTCTTAAATGTCTACACAACCAACCTAAGTTGTAGGTTAATTTTGAATGAGGCATTGGAAGCTTGTAAAATGCAACTAATTTAATATGTCTACTATGTCATGCAAGTAATTTGCAAAAGTTAAGAAAATAATAGAAATTTTCTTAAACACAAGATTGCATATACATGTAGGATTTGTGAAAAATATTTGTTTTGCCTTATGATAGTTTTGTGATTTACCCAAAAGCAAATAAAACTTGAGAGATGCCTTGTAAGTAACAATGCTTGTGATTAAGTGAACTCAAGATTGATTAACTTTGCAAAAGAAATGGACTTGAATTTGCAATAAGAAATTAAAATGACTTATAGAAAATTAAATCAATGAACATGTGAAGAGTATTTTGTTCAAAGTAAAGTGCTTGTAGCTCAAATCAACATATAAAATAGAGAATGCAAAACCTTAAGTTGAATTGTAGCAAACTTATTTGAACAAAATAAAAATGTGATGAGTGAAGTTGTGTAAATTTTAAGCATGCAATTAAAATGGAAAACGAGAAGATGCAAAAGTTAATTCACCCACATGTTTCTCTTCCTAAATGGAAAGAAGGGATGCCATGGGTAAAACCCAAGCTCCCACAAGAAAAATAGATATTTTATTAGCTTTTTACAATGAGTAGAAGGCCCCTTAATGGGCTACTCAAAAAATAGAAGAGAGAATTACAAAATAGGAGTCTATAGGAACCAAGATCTCATTCCAAGAAGTGGCAACCACAATGGCCAAGAAACAACTCTTGAAATCTGAAAATTACAAGTGCACAAAGGCCCACGGCCAAGCTAATTTGCTGCTATCCAAGATTGCCCACGACCTCCCTAAAGTTGATCCTCAAGTGATCTTGGGGTGCTACAACAAATAGTTAGAGTTTTAAATTTTAGCTTCCTCAATCCTGTCAACACAAAGGTGAGCATAGTCCATAAATAGATCTGAATTTTTTGCAAAACCCACACTCAAACCTAGTTTAAAACAAAGAGGAAATTTAGCAAATATAATCTACACATATTCTACAAAATTTAGACTAAAGAATTGGAGCGAAACTCCAATTCTTGCCTAATTTTCAACATGCTCTTCAGTAGCGAAATAAAATCGTTATTAGCACAAGAAATTGAGACAAATGATTTTAATTGAAATTGGATTTTGAAACACAAGCTAAAAACCAAGGATCCTTGCAACACAAAATCGTGAGATGAGGCCTTGGGAGATGACAAATGCGGGTTCTTCAATGAATTTGCTCAAGAGTGGGATGATTCCTCCAAGAATTTCCCCTCACACTCGAGGCTTGATCCAAGAGATATCTCTATACAACTTCGAAGAAACATTAGATCCACATGGGTTAAGAGAAATACAATGATAAAGAGATCTTAGAGATTTATTGGAAATTCAATTAAAACTTTATCTGAAGCAAACTCTCAAAACCAAATGCGAATGTGAGATAGTTGCACATTAACAAATCTCCAAAAGCATAATGGAAACTAATGAACACAATAGCATAAGTAGAAAATGAAACACAATGATCAAGATATTACCTTGCTCAAGAAGAACAACACCTTATATGTGAAACCCTAAAGTGTTTTATTGCAATAGAACATAAGTGTACATAAGAGCAACTAGTCCCCAAGCACAATAGTTTGTTTTCAGTTGATACAAATGAGAGCTCAAGGCTCTATTATATAGAACTTTGAGAGTCGATCCTAATGTAGAATGTGTCAACAAGTGGCATCATGGAACAGATTCCAATGTAGTAGTGATCAAACAAGTGGCTGATATGACTGTTGTGTATATCTTCGACTGATAGTGTTTTTCCTTACTGGCTGAGCGTATCACCAACCCTGCCAAGTGTGGTTCAAATGGAATATTTGGGGAGCAAACTCCCTTGACACATGGTAGCAAATCCCCACCAAAACCATGTCCCACTCCTGTATTCAAATTCTGCGTACTGGTTGTAGATAATGAGTGGTTGAACATGATGCATGGAGGTTGTTTCCACATGGGGCAATGTGTATAAGCCGTATGGAGGAAAGTGGAGGAGACAAACTCCACGAAATCTTCTCCTTGACTGAACATTAGACTCTCCCTTCCATCTGCGTGGAGATTCCTATTGCTTGATGCGTGGAAGTTTCTATTCTGCATGTGCGTACCTCCTTAATTGTTGGCTGATTTATGCGTAGGGTGGACCTCACTTTATTAAGGCTTAAATTTATATGCCTTGCACTTTAATTACGTACATTTGATTTAATATTAAATCAAAAGTTGAACTTTAACAATTCGATGTGCCTCATAAACTCAACGTGGAACCTTTGACTTGTATTTGGAACGTTGACTTGAGTTGTGGCTTGCTTGGTGGGCCCCACATGATTGACACATCACCTTTGACCTTCACTTTAATTGCCATGTCACTTGTTTGACTTTATTTGGCTTTGGAAAAATTTATAAGTTTTTCCAATTATTGATTTTTTTCCTCATTTTTGCCACTATCATTAGGAAAATCGGTTTTTGAGGGACTATAAGTCGTTTTTTGACCCTCAAAGTGAATCCTAGAATAATGATGGGTCTCTGAGGATGAATTTCGAGTAGTCACATGCCCCAGACGTTTCCTAAGGCCACTTATTTACATCATTACATAGAAAATAATTAAAGAATCTCGTTTTGCAGGAAATTTTTAATTATTAAAAAATCTACTTAGACCTAGCCAAATTCCACGAAATTTTTTGTGTTATTTAGTATGGTAATATACATCAACTCTAGACACTAAGATGTGTTAGGGGTTCAACCTTCAAACCGTCACTTCGACTTTAGGGTAAAAAGTGAGTGAAAAAACCCAGAAAATTATCCACCTCTGAAAAAGAAGGGATAATTAACTAGATAAAAAACACTGCAAGGTGTACTCGTTTGCTGATTGAGTCCCAACATCTTAGGCCTGTTACAGACTTAAAAACTCATCATTACTAATATCACTTATTACAATTCCCCTCAGAGTGTGGAGTCTGGATACAAGAAAGATGATGAGAAGATAGAAGTAGAGTTAAAAAACTCTGTTGATTGATGATATCTGATGGTACAAGTGTCCTCTAGGTCATCCTTGGCGTGGAGTCTTCATATAATCATCAGGTGCCACTCCAGTGGTCACCAAGTCTTAGTGAAAAAAAACAAGAGAGACAAGACAAGGCATAACAAGAAGACAAAAGCAAAACAAAGCGGAAGTAAACTTGAATGCAAAGCAACATGGAAGACAAACAAAACAAACAAACCAAATGCAAGGACTAGTGCAGGGTAAAATCCAAAGGTCATGCAATGCAACTACGGGACTAAATGCACCTAAACCTATATCTAACCTAACGGGATAGAAGGTCAGGGCTAAGTGTAATAAAATTTTCAATGTAGCCACCGTAACTGCTCCTGACCTGCTCTGATACCATGTGAAATTTCCACGATTGAAATAAACTGGAATTTAATCTTCTATCTACTAGAGATTATTTGTCTTTTGTAATTTAATTTACAACAAATAATGATTAAATCACTATTGCAATCTTCATAAATAAAAACGCGGCATAATATAAAATTGGAACTCATAAAATATGCACATGCACTTAAAAACATGACATCATTATTTTTGGACAAATGTCCTTGGAAAAACACCAAAGTGAAAACTAGTGCAACAAACGAGGGTTTTATTAATATTCAACAATTTAGGAGAAATTACAACTTGTTGTCGTTTATTGGCAAAACTCTAGCGAATACTGATCTCCATAGGCAAAGTAATATGGAGACTAACTTTCTCCTTCTGCAACTTGATATGGCCCTTTCTAGGCAACTCACACTTCTCCAGGCTATTCGCACTGCCTGTGGGAAATGCACATTGTTTCTCCTGGAAATTCTTTCAGTCTTTGGAATCGCCCTCCAGCAAGTCGTCCTGCCTCTTGAACTGCTCTAGGAACACTTGCTCTGCCTCTGGATGATAGATCTGGCCTCTGGCTCACTGAACGAGCTCCTCTACCACTTGCAGTGTCAACTAGATGCTCACAGTCACTGACTACGACCTCCTTTGTAGATAATTTAGCCTTCTCTTCTTATCTCCCGGACATTGGAAAATACTAAGGAAATCTCCTTCAGAATCCCGCTCCCAAATGTATATTGAACCCCTTCTTTTGATGCTTCCCTAGCTTCAACTACGCCCTCGCTGAAAAATGCAACTAGGTAGTCAAATTGCTCTATGAATAAAATATCTTCTCTGAACCCTTCGATCTACTCTTATAATCTCTCGTTGGAGACTCAACGGCTAGGATCACATTTCATCTGATGGCTAAGATCATCTTGACTTCATCAATTAGCTTTTCCGAAAGTCTCTAGAGCAAAATCAAACTTCGCCAATTAATTCACTTTAATTAACCTGTTTTCCTAAGTTGGAAATATTTTAATTCTGGTTTAATTAATTTAATTGAGGTGTCTCTAAGTCTTTTCTCGCTAAACCTTTTCTAGGTTTTGGAGATCTTGTGTTCCTTAAGCCTTGTTACCCACCATTTTGTGGGTGATGTCCCTAGGAGAAAATTTTTCTCCAAGATGGTCCTCAGCTGGCAACCAACAACCCTTTCTAGCCACCAACTAGCTCGTTGTGCCACTTCTCTGCCACCTTAGCCAAACATGTGGTCCCTCACCCATTTGTCATGATCATATGTTTGAAGGTGGGCCTCTCAAACCTAAAGGTATGCCTTGTCATTTGGTAATTGAGTATTGTAGTTTGTTTATCATGGACACTTTTGGGCATGGATTAATGGGGGGATTCGACGGAAAGAATGGGCTAGGTCTGTGCTCTTGTCCCCTAGACCCATTTTGGATATTAACCTTGGATTCTAGTCCCATGGGATCTCTTTTACTGACCATTTGGCTTTAGGGATGGTATTTCATAGGAAACCCTGATTTTGGTTGCGTGGTCCCGTTCCCTTATCCACATATATTACCCCCTTTCCACTCATTATTACCCCATTCATCATTTCTCCCACTTGGGTCCACATTCCTCCACTGGGTCCACATAGAATTGGCTCACCCCTTCCCCTTGCCCACACCTTGGGTCAGGCCTAGAATGATGCCCCGAAAGTTGATGCAGTTAAAAAGAAAGATAAAAGCATATTTGGCCACATTCAACAGGAAAATGTACCACAAAATGCAAAAGATGGTCGGGACACACATTTAGCACGTGGGAAAAAGCCAATACATGAGCTCTACCCCATCATCATGGCCATCACCCCGGTTCCTACAGGTTCTATCAACCTCCTTCATCATATAAGAACCCATGATTGTCCCAACCCTTGGTGGGCAACTATCCGCCCTACCTTAAAAGGGGGTATTCATTGCTATATCTTATGCATCATGCTCTTACCCCTTGAGCCCCGAGCAGTTAAAAAAAATCATGAAAAGGCAAAAGGCGTATAAAGATGTGAAAATTCTATCACTGCAACATTTGATTTACTTTGCCTACTTATTTCCAATAAGTTATTTATGAAATTCCTTCAATAAACATTAAAATAAATTCTGTTGCAGATATCACACCATAATTCAGAAACAAACACATGCACAAGGATCAACACATCGACATAGTTATTTTGGATAACAGTCCCCGAAAAAACCCAATGTGGGAAAACCGGTGCAACAAGGGAGGATTTTATTATTCAGCAATTCTTTTGTACAACAAGGTGCCAAACTGGCTTACCCAACAGAGAGAAAAATTCTCCAGCACTTCTCCCAGTCCCAGCGTGTTAAAATTGGCAACTAGGGCCAAACTCCATGTGGGTCATCTTATTTATGGCAGCTGATATTTTTCTTGGATCCCTCTCATCAAGAGGTGTAGGATTGATCACTCACGCAGGCCCTCTAGTGACTGTGCAGTCTCCTGCTGCCTCTGCGTCTGCCTCTTCTGCCTTTGCGTTGGTCTTCTTGTGCTGATCCTAACTCTCTGTTCCTTACTTGCTGCCTCCTACTGCTCTCCAGACCACTAGTTCGAATTTCTCAGCTAACTCGGCTCCAGAAATCGAACTGACTGGTCTCCCTCAGTGTGTTTTCCAACTGACCTTCAAGCCTCATCTTATACTTTTCCTGTTGGTTGTTCAACGACCGAGATTAAATCTCTAATCAACGGCTAAGATTAGATTTGGCTTGATCCATGAATTTTGGAACCTTCTAACCTAGTTTTATATTAATACCCATTAATATTTTATTTTTCCTAAGTTTAGACTTAGAAACTCCATTAAAAATATTAATTATTTTAATATCTCCCAAATCGGTTAGAGTCTGCCCAAACCATTTCTGGGTCTTGGAGATCTCATGTGCTTTAGCCTCTCCACCAATTTTCATGGCTAGAGCACATCCAATACTACCCCAAATCAACAAAAGAAGGGTGGAAAATCAAGGCCGGGGTACCTCATGTACCATGATTTATCCCTCCTATGCATCATAAACCCAAGTGTGGGCTTCCCTTTTATTAGCTACCCTTGTACCCCAGCATGTGGCCCAGGGCTTCCCCTTCTCATCCCCTACTTCATTCACCTATCTATCACATGCCACCACCTTTTGAAGGATGTACCTTGAACATATTATCCCCTTTAGAAGTAGAAACCACCTAATAGGATACTTGGTTAACCCCATTTGGAGTTAGAAGACATTGACATATCTCGAAGCCCATTATGGAAGGGCAGGCCATTATGAAGTCCCCAATTGTGGTCCATGGTTGGTACACTCATTGACTCGATTTCTCTAATGACTTATTGTACTAGAAGGCTAGGGGACGCATTGGATCTTATGAAGGATTGCAGATGGTCTCTATCTTGGGTTTGGTCTCCCTATACGGGGTCCTAATCCTCTAGAGGGCTACATTGGCACATGTAGGGTGTGTGTTGAGAGCCATGGGCCTCCACAGTAGTAGACAACACTCCATGGATCCCCGAGGATGGTCAGAGATGCTCGAGATACTCCTATTGGACGAGGAAGATGCACCTGGCTCACCTTTGCCCAGCATGTCTCACAGATGTACCATGCACTTGGCAACTGACCCAAGAATTGTAGGATGATGTGGCATCCCCTACACCATCATCAAAGCCCTTGTAGACAATCTACAGGCATCTTCGATTCATTTGGAGACCCATGAGGTTATTATTGTGCCCCCACACCCATTGGGAGCACCACAAGTTTATTGTTTGGAGAACAAGGGGCCAACCCCTTGTCCATCACTTTTGAGGGTCCTACTCTTCATTATGGCACCCATGGACCTCATCAGGCCTCTTAGAGGGCTCTACGACATGTATTATTCATCATTTGACCTCTTAAGAGGCATATTCTTTCATTTGTGAGCTAGTTTGGTGGGCTTGTCACCAAAAGTTAGAATATTAGCACATTATTTTATTTTTGGGGCTTATGTAGGCCAAGGAGACTAATTCGAACTCCTCATTAGTGTATAAATACAAGTGAGATGAGTTCATTTTCTCATCATCACTTTGGATTGGATCTCTTCTCTCTCTTGAGAATTTCGCACTTTTTCTTGGAGGATGAATTGGAGCTTTATGGATGAATTTTGATGTGTGGATTTGGTTTATCTTATCTTGGAGCTTCTCTATTGTCAAATTGTGGATGGTTTATTAGAATAATACTATTTAATATTTAATGCTCATTCTTTTAGTTGTTGCTATTTTTATTCTTTTAGCAGTTTCTTAGATGAAACTGATTATTTCCATTTCCTAAATAGAAACTTGATGTTTCTATTACTGTAAATATCTCTGTATTATTATTGAGCTTCAGTTTGCTCATCAATTGAATTCATTCATTGGAAATCCATATGCGTGTTTCGCACTGTTTTATGGTATCGGAGCCAGGTTATTTTTTTCGAAATAAATTGCGTGGAAAATTTTTGGGCTTCATTTCGAATTTGCTATCTTAAAATCTGGAATTTTTTTTTTGGGCATCGTGGTTCCTGCTTGGTTCTCTGTGTAAGGTTATATCGGGCGTCTTCTGTACGAGTGTGGCCATTTGCTGCTCCAGTTTGCTGCTGCAAGACCGCTGGTGGCAATAATCTTCAGTTTTGATATGGTTCGCAGCTCCTTCGTCTCCAAACCCTGGATGGAAGTCTGGTCTATAAAAGGTGTCGAGAAAGAGTCACTGAGCGCCATAGATCAATATCCGAGCTCCTGAATATCTCCTAAACGGCGGGCATACCATATTCTTCGTCCGCATTGTGTCTATCGATATCCGAGTTTCTGCATAACTTCTAACAGAAGGCTATTCTTCGTCCGCGTGGTGTCTGAGCCCCAGAAACAGTAAAGAAAAAAAAAAAAAAGGAACTTCGCGGAAAATTACAGGTTAGCGGCCAAGTTTTTGACACAAATTTCGTTTCCTGTTTGTTCTTCTAAGATTTCTGTGGTATTAGCGAGAACCGATTGACAATAAACAAATCCAAGAGATCGTTCGAGGGTTTTTCTGAAGGCGTATAGTGGAACTGCTCCTGTCCGCCCGTAAATTTCTTCTACCGAAATTTCCGTTTTCGAAGCAATTTTCCCCCTCAGGACGCACAAAACCTGCAAAGTTCGGCAACCGAGAGCGCAAAATCGGCTCGTCTAAGTCCTACGCACTGTTTCCTGCGAAAGAACCCCCACTGTTTCCTGTGGAACTGCTGAAATGTTTGACGGGTTCTCTACGAAAATTGACGGGTTCTCGGGTTTTGAGGTGTTTGCACATGATTTGTTGGTGACGGAGAACATTGCTTTGTTAAAATTGGTCAGCGGGTTTATCCGAGGCTGTTGCATCCATAAAAGTGTTTTACCTTTGTGGACGCCCATTCATACGCAGCAACAGTATATGCTGTGCGTATTCAAAATTTCCAGATTGTGGTAATAAAGTTGACGCGGTAGAATTTCTAATATTAAGTAGGATTTAATATTAGGCAGATTTGTCTTCTGTTTTGCGGAAATCTGGGACATATTGCTGAAGGCGGAATTAATTATTTTTGGTTCTATTTTTTTATTACACCAGCACCTGTCAGATTTTATCTGATCTGCCGGCATCTACAGTGAAATCTGTGCCAGACACCTTTATTGTTTTTTCGTGTCTTGGGAAACGTGCAGATGGCTTCGCTAACCAATCTGATGCTGGAAGGCAATCAGCGCTTTACTGGCACCAATTATAACATCTGGAAACAGAGAATGTTGACCATTTTTGAATATAGGCGTCTTGACCAGCTCGTTTTGAACAAAGAGCTCCGTCCTGGTACAACTGGGACCGATCAGGATAAGTTTGATGATCGAAATCGAGAGGCTGTTATGCTTCTCAAACTTTCTGTGACTGATGATCAGTTACCACAGATTCCTTCCGGAAAAACAGCTGCTGAAATTTGGCAACAACTGAAGGAATTGCACGAGACATCCGACAAGAGCCGAGCTTTCTTTCTCAAAAATCAGTTGTTCTCCATCATGATGGACGAACATATGTCTTTACAGGAACATCTTAACAAGATTAAAGACATTCGAGATCAGCTTGAAGCCATTGGTCGGACCATGGAGGAAGAAGATATGGTAGTCATCACTCTGAAAAGTTTACCAAAATCTTATGAACACTTCATAGAAACACTCAACATTACCTCCACTAATGTTGATCTGAAGTTTCCGGAGCTATGCAACAAACTCATGCAGCAGGATCGTTGGAAACAACAGTTTGGTAGTGGTGCCTCATCAGTCTCCTCAGAAAATGCTTTTGCTGCCAAATATCAGTCCTCTCAGTCCTTTCAGCAGAAAGGTTCTTCTTAGTTTTTTGATCCTGCTAGGAAGAAAAATGTGCAGTGTAATTACTGTCACAAGTTCGGCCACATGAAGAAAGATTGCCAACAAAGGATTGCTTCTGAGCAGAAGAAATAGGGAGGGCTCCATCAGACAACAAATGTTGCAGAACATTTCGAGCAGACAGATTCTGCATTTTTACGCCTTTATGGCTAAAAGGTATTCAGATCATGTTCCGTCTTCTACCTGGTACATTGACTCTGGTGCATCACGCCATTTCTCTCACAGGCGTGACTGGTTTATTGACTTCTCACTTTTTAGTGATTCCGTGGTATTTGGCGGAGGTGAAAAATACACAGTGGTTGGTAGAGGTACAGTTTAGATCCAGTCTGGTGGGTGCACACTCATCTTCCTGAATGTGTACTATGTTCCTGGTATGGAAATTAATCTGTTGTCTGTTAGCCAGATTATGAGGAACTCTCCTCAGCTTGATGTAGTGTTCAGTGCGCACAAGTGCTCTATTATCGACAGGGAGACTAGTCTTACGGTTGCTGTTGGCCTAGAAGATCATGGTCTATACAGGCTTCTTGACACTGGTGATTCTCCAGAAGTGGCTCTAGCAGCTCGTGTTTCTCCCATCAACACTCTGTGGCATCAACGATATGGGCATCTAAACATGCAGTATCTCTCTCAGCTTTCTCGGGAAGGACTTGTGTCAGGGTTACCTGATATTCAGACTCAGCAGTTGGGCGTATGCAGCGCCTGTCAAGCTGGCAAACAACATCGGTCTTCATTCAAGAATGGAGAATCTTGGCGCGCATCTAAGGTACTCCAGTTAATTCATGCTGATATTTGTGGTCCTATGAATACATCTTCTATCACTGCTTGCAAATATTTTTTGCTTATTGTAGATGATTTCAGTAGAAAGATGTGGGTGTATTTTCTAAAGTATAAATCTGATGCATTTAGTATCTTTCAGAAGTTTAAAACCTTAGTTGAAAAAGAGTCTGGCTGTAATATCATGACTCTTAGGACAGATAACGGGGGGGAATTTTGTTCTTCTGCTTTTTCCAACTTCTGTGATACTCATGGCATCAAATGCCAGTTAACTACACCCTACACTCCTCAGCAGAACAGTGTTGTTGAACGCCGCAACCGCACGGTTGTTGAAATGGCTCGTTCCATGTTACAACACAAGAGTGTTCCGAACAAATTCTGGGCTGAAGCAGTCTTTACTGCTGTTTATCTTCTTAACCGATCACCCACTCAGGCTGTTAAGGGGAAGACTCCCGAAGAGGTTTGGTCTGGCCGTAAGCCTAAGATCAGTCACCTCAAAGTATTTGGCTTAGTTGCATATGTTTGGATTCCAGCTGCTAAGCGCTCTAAGTTGGATTCCAAAAGCCAGAAACTCATGATGACAGGGTACAATGATCATCACAAGGCCTATAGACTAATAGATATAGCCACTGGTCGTCTTAGCTTCAGTCGGGATGTAGTATTTGATGAAGACAGAGGATTCTTTCAGTCTTCTTCTTCTGAGCAGTGTTCTGAGGATCAGCCTCACAGTGTTCTTCTTCCGGTAGGTCCACCTGATGGGAGGGATGATGCAGCATCAGTGTTTGATAATACACTGCCTGAGCTTCCTCCGGAAAATAACCCTCCTCTTGCTGCCCCTATTGTTCTTGAGCCTTCTCCACCTCCTCCTGATATTGGTTCCTCTACTCTTTGGCCTAAATGGTGGGCTAAAACCATTGGTGATCTCCGGGATGATGAACTCCTTGAAGGAAGAACTTCTAGACATAAGAGCAAACAACAGTCTACAGTAAATTTTGCTCTTATGGCTAACCTACACAGTATCTTTGAGCCTCAAACTTACTCAGAGGCTAAGGGTACATCTGAGTGGGAACAGGCTATGGAAGCTGAATTCCAGAGTCTTCAGAAGAATCACACGTGGACCCTTTCTGATCTTCCTGAAGGGAAAAAGCCCATTAGCTGCAAATGGGTATATAAAGTGAAATACAAAGCTGATGGAACCCTAGACAAGTATAAAGCTCGTCTTGTGGCTCGAGGATTCTCACAGAAGGAAGGCATCGACTATGAGGAGACTTTTGCTCCTACAGCCAAGATGAGTACCATACGACTTGTCCTTGCCCTAGCAACTCAGTTCAATTGGAAAGTTCATTAGATGGATGTAAAGAGTGCTTTCCTAAATGGTGACTTATAGGAAGAAGTCTACATGATGCAGCCTCCAGGATTCAAGATTGCCGGTCAAGAACAGAAAGTGTGTAGATTAGCTAAAGCACTCTATGGATTGAAACAAGCTCCTTGGGCTTGGTACATGAAAATTGATCAGTACTTGACAGATCATGGCTTTCAGCGGAGCCCATCTGATGAAAAACTGTATATCAAGCATACTGGTGATGATATCTTGTTTGTGGTTGTCTATGTGGATGACCTTATCATTACTGGCAGCTCTGCACATTTGATCCATGGGATCAAACAAGACTTATGCAGAACCTTTGATATGACAGACTTGGGACTTCTTCATTACTGTCTGGGGGTTGAAGTTTGGCAGACTGAGAACCACATCTTTCTCTCTCAGTCCAAGTATGCCAAAAATCTTGTGGACAGGTTCAGAATGCAGGATTGCAAACCGGCCACGACTCCTATGGAACCAGGGCTCAAACTTTCAGCTCAGTCATCCTCTCCCCTTGTGGATGAAACTTTATTCAGGCAATTAGTGGGCAGTCTCATCTACCTTACTGCCACCAGACCTGACATCAGTTTTGCAGTGAGCTACATTTCCCGCTTCATGTCAGCTCCTAAAGTTGATCATTGGATAGCAGCAAAGCGTGTGCTACGATATGTGCGTGGCACTTCTGATTATGGACTCCTATACACTCGAAGTTCCGATCCTATACTCAGTGGTTACACAGATTCTGACTAGGCCGGTTCGGTTGATGACCGTAAATCTACAGCTGGGTATGTGTTTAGTCTAGGATTCGGTGCTGTCACCTGGACTAGTAAGAAGCAGCAGGCAGTGGCTCTCTCCTCAACAGAAGCAGAGTATCGGGGAGCAGTTAAGGCATCCTGTGAGGCAGTTTGGCTTCGACGTATGCTTGCGGATATGCATGTTTCCCAGACAGGTCCTACTTCCTTGTTTTGTGATAATCAGGGAGTGCTCAAACTTGCCAAGAATCCAGTCTTTCATGAACGAACAAAGCATGTGGAAACTCATTGCCACTACATTCGCCAGCTTGTTGAAGACGGATCCGTTCAGTTGCAATATGTTCCCACAACAGAGCAGCCCGCAGACATCTTCACCAAGCCTCTTGGCCCTGATAAGTTTGTAAAATTCAGAGGGTCTATTGGTGTTGTAAATAGATTGAGCATTAAGGGAGGGTATTAGAATAATACTATTTAGTATTTAATGCTCATTCTTTTAGTTGTTGCTATTTTTATTCTTTTAGCAGTTTCTTAGATGAAACTGATTGTTTCCATTTCCTAAATAGAAACTTGATGTTTCTATTACTGTAAATATCTCTGTATTATTATTGAGCTTCAGTTTGCTCATCAATTGAATTCATTCATTGGAAATGCATATGCGTGTTTCGCACTGTTTTATGGTTGGATATGTTCTATTACATGTAAGTACATGTTATTGTTGTTTTAATTTGTAATACACATTGGACTGAGATTTTTGCTATTTTTGGGCTAATTGTTGCATGCATTTATTGGTTAAATTGTGGAATTTTGTCTCTATATAGCATCTTTCAATGTATGGGCCATGTAATTTTGAATGAAACCTCCTAGGGGTAGTTCTATCAACGAATTCATCTTGATAAGCCATTGCCTTTTGCACATCGAAGCATACAAGTTGCAAGATTTCTTCTCTTTGACCTAGAAGGCTAGCAAAGTAGATTTGAGGCCTCCTTGACTAAGAACCACAGGTCCTCACTCATATTTATCATAGACTCCATTCTCCCAAGACTAAGGCATTGACCTACGAAGAGGTGGTCACCTAAAATCAATTCCTTTTCACCTTTTCCTAGGTCTAACCAAGTTGGGTCACCTAGGACATCATTTTCCCGACAAGATAGCCCTCCAAAAAGTTCGATCTCCTAGTCTCTCCTACGCTGGTGTTTCGTCAAGGCCTCCTCCAATTTTGAAGCCATTCTGATGGTAGAGTTGTGAGAAAAGCCAAGCCCTAGCTCCGAGATCAAAATTTTCCCTAGTATCCCCAAGGCTAGTGCCTCATAGGATCAATTCAACTCCTTTAAGTGAATATTCTTTCTTTGATCCTTTCCCCCTCCTTGTTTAGGTTAAGAGCATCATTGGTTGCTAAACTCTTACCTCCTAACCTAGGTTGGGTCCACTTGGTCTTGTGTGGTCTCATTCCTTTGAAAAGACAATTCTTCAAGAACCATCCGAGATACCAATTTCAATAAGGATTTTAGGGATTGGAAAACTCTTTCACAAGTCATATTTTCTAAACCTAACCCTCAAGTCCTCGTCTCCTTCTCCTAGGAGACATTGTACCTTGCTTAGAAAACAAGCAAGCTCTATCCTTCGAACTCTTCCGGAAAGGGATCGTTTGGGTCACTCCACATCCACTTATTGATTTATCCTTCATTGGTGACTCCATAATATACCAGGTCTCCTCCCATTGGTGAAAGTCTGTAAATAGTAGGGAGCCTTAGCTGAGGTGACAGTGGGCTAAGTCTCCATTTGTTGCCCTTGGTCTAGCATTTGCCCTTTAGGGATCCCCTGCTAGTTTGAGTGGTAACAAGCTTCTTAGACACCATAGAGACTAAGATACCTGTTTGCTGCTACCCCAAACAAAAACTAACAATGTCTTGATTTTAATTGCTATTGTATGCATTTTCAGCCATTAAAAACCATTGTTTACTTAACCCTTGCTTGCCTCATTATTATCCTTTGCTCCTTTGTTGATACTATCAGTCATAAGCTATCTTGTCAAGTTATTATATGCCATTGCATGCCTTAAATCTGCATATCATAAAAATCCTTACTTATAGCAGCATTTTTCTAGATTATAATGGTCTTAAAAAGTGTACGTGAACTCTAGGCAACTGTTATCTCAGTATTTCAAGGCTTGGTTAGTACCTTTACCATCAATTAGTAGATCTTATATCAGCATAAGCCCTCCTTAGTTGAATATCTTGTTGGTGATCTTTTGTAGGGAAGCTTCTCTTGCAAGGATAATATCCAACATTAAATAGCTAGAGATAAGCCACTGAGATGACAGTGGTGGCTGATTTCTTGTTGCCATAAGACCTAGGTTTCCTAGTAAGGCTTTGCACTAGGCTTGCTAGATTTTGCGGTAACATGTCCCATTGGATAAAACTACATTTCCATACAATGTATTGCCATACAACTGTAATGGAATTAAATATTTATCAAATTTCATTATTGACTAATACAATAATCATATCATGGTAGTAGAAGATAAAGTGTTGGTAGAACTAAATGGTATTGATTAGAATGCATGTAAAAGTTTTGTTAGGTTACATAGACAAAAGAAGAGAAAAATTCATGATGTAAAATGAGGGTAGAATGCCGTAATGCTATAAGCTCTTAGAGATTAGTCAATGGTCTCTTCCAATAGTCAAGGTAGAGACAAAATTGGTGATACAAGTAGTTGTAAAATCATGATACTTAATTCTCTTTTATTAAAATAATAAATTCATAGAAGAATCTCGATGGTTTTTTGATATATGTATGCTTTGGGTTTTTTCGAGCTTTGTAGTGGTGGGGGAAGTGTTTTGGCTATACTAGAAATCCATTTTTATTGTATATATGGCTTGTGTTCAGCTTGAGCTTAAGTTGGGATTGGGTGGTACCTCCTACAAAGATTTTATACTCAACATGCATTTACCATTGCAGCTAAGGTAAATATGAAATTGATTTTTTGTGTTAGAACAATTGATTTATTTAAGCCCCTTTCTCATCGCTAGATGTTTTTAATGAGATATCATTGTTTTATTTTATTTTCCTTGGAAATAATCCCTTTGAAACTCTGAAGCACTTACCCCCATTTTGAGGATTGTACCCAATGTAAAGTGGGTGGCATAGACTTTGTGTACCTAACCTTGTGATAATTGATAATTGGGAACCTACACTGCACATTGAATTACTGCCAATGTCTTGTCAATAGTCACATTGACCGATTGAGCCAACACTGGAGGCAATATAAAATTGTTTTGTATGCATGAAATCTGCATATTGGATATACATGATTATTTTTTTGGGATGGGTAATGGCCCTTTCTCAAAATGGTTTTTTATATTTAGCAATTAAGGGATATTTATTCCATCAAATCAACTGAGACTTGCACTTAGCCTGATAATTGGGAACCTACACTGCACATTGAATTACTGGCAATGTCTTGTCAATAGTCACATTGACCAATTGAGCCAACACTGGAGGCAATATAAAATTGTTTTATATGCATGAAATTTGCATATCTGGATATAAATGATTATTTTTTGGGATGGGTAATGGCCCTTTCTCAAAATGGCTTTTTATATTTAGCAATTAAGGGATATTTATTCCATCAAATCAACCGAGACTTGCACTTAGCCTTGTTTACTTTGCAAAACACTACAACTATGGCTTGTCTAGGTCATTAGGACCCTCATATGGTCTTGGTTTCAAGAAATTAAAATCATGCTTACTAGTAATTGAACCAAGGTTGTCTATTTAACAAGCACTTCAACTTGCCACTAGACTAGAACCTAACAAATCCCTTGTATTAATATAAATTAGTACATGTCTTATATAAATTTGTAGCGAATATGTCAGATAATGATTTCCTTTTGCTTTATTATCCTCCATGTAAATCTATACACATTTATGAATATAAGAGAAATCCAATAGAGTGAAATAGAGACCAAAAAGTTAAATAAAGACATCAAATAAATGATTGATATGTTAAAGCATTTGATTTATTTAAGTCTGTTTTCCACTTCTGTGTGTTTAATGACATAAAATTGTTTTATATACGTAGTTTTCCTATTAGATATAAATGCTTTTTTTGTTGGGGGGGTTGGGTCATTGCCCTCTTTTGACAAAATGGGTCTTATTTTTAGCTCTTAAGGGGTATTTATTTCATCAAAATCACCCAAGTGTTGCCCTTGGCCTTGTTTGCTTTGCAAAACACCACAATTATGGATTGTAAAGGTCATTCTCGGTTGCAAGAATTTTGAATCATGCTTGCTAGTAATTAGACCTTGGTTGTCTATCTAGCAATCAATTCAGCTTGCCACTAGATGAAAACCCAAGAAACCCATTATATCATGTAAATTAATACATGACTTGTGAATGGATAAAATTGTAGTCAATGCTCCAAATAATGATTGATTGTTTTTTTTTTCCTTCATTTATTACCATCTAGATAATGTCTACATACATATTGTTACCACCTAATCTCTCATCTTAAGTGCAAAGTCTTCACCAGGTGAGATTTCAAATGGAACTTGGAAGAGTTACCACTGTTACCTTCAGCACCCTTTTCCGACTCAAGGGTTGCTTCCCTATGTTTATTTAATCCACTGGTGCAAGCAATAAAGTACTAGAGTATGGGGCAATCAATAATTTGTTCTTGAATTTTTTTCTCAAGGATAAATATAGACTTATATCGCATCCTTATAAGTCTGATTTCAGACGAGGTGCATAATAAGGTTGTTGGACTTATGGGCAGACAATTATCAAGGACAAGGGGTATATTTTCTAGATCTGATTGATGTATGGTAAAATGGTTTATGAACATGTATAAATCTTCTTATACAGCTTATTTTTGAGATCTAAAAACACATAGTTGTGTTGTTTTAGATCTGGTTTTGGCTGCAACAAACTGTGAATTTCCAGGTTTAACGAGAGATCTAAAAGTGGATAATTGACTATTATTTCAGATCTATTTTCCAGCAATTAAAGTGGGATTAATCTGTCTTAAGGGTGTGTTTGAGAAGATTTAATAGGCATATTTATTCCACCAATTTAAGTCTAGTTTAGACATCCAAATAAGAACATTGCACTCTCTAGGGCATATAATTGAGGATATCAGTTGAATGGGAGTAACTCACTGGGCAAGGTGCTTGTAAGGTCAGCACATACATGCCAGCTCGGATGGGATCAATTGGAAATAGATCAACACAAACTCAGGATCGTCACATTTTGGAGCAGAGTAAAGACATTTTAGGAATGGGAGAAGAACAACTCTTCAGAGGAATATGCCTAACAAAGCAAAGGAGCATATGGAGTCTGTCATCAGAAAATCTTGCACCTTAATGCAAAGACAAGGGGGTAGAAAAGTGTAACATGGAACTGTTATCACTGTCACCTTAGTAATCACTTCCCTTGTTTTGGTGAGGGATGAAATCCAACACAAGAGAGGCTTCCCAAGAAACTTCAGGGAATCCTATAGCAAAATGGGATCAAGTCTTTGCCCTTCTATATTAGTTATTGAAACATGCCACCACTAAATTGAGCACTCAAAATGAAACAAAGTGGCTTAATCCAAAGAATTTCCAGATTTATGCGAGTGAAATATTCAAGACAATTTGTGATGTTTTTCAGGTGAAAAATAGGCAAAGAGGGTATCCCAAACACTATAAATGAAAGAAAAAACTATGGCTATGCAAAACTTGTGCGAAAGATGACAATTTTCAGCAAGATATAAAGTTATGACAACATAAACAATTCATCCCTTTAAACAAATAAGCATGCAATAAAATGTTAGTTTATGTAGCGCAGATAGGTGTTCTAGTCTTAGATCGTGTCTATGAGGCTAAGGAACACATTGGATTAATTTTCTCCAGTAACTAGAATAAATTTCTAAGGGAAATTACCTTAATTAGAATTAATTAGTTAGTTTATTAATTTTCCTAAATCTAATTTAGGGTAATAACTTAATTAACCGGGATTAATTGAGGTAAATTGATTTTCCTCTAGTGAGTTCTAGAAAAGTCATGTGATGGGGTCAAGATGATCTTAGCCATCGATTGAGATTAGATCATGGTCGTTGGTTGTTCAATGAGAGATTATAAGAGGAAATCGATGGGCATTTGGAGAATATATCTAAGACGCAGATTCACAGTGATAGCAAGGGAGTGGTGATATTGTGGAGGACACCAAGCAGTGAGGAATCAATATTGATTGAGTAGAAGATTTCTAGAGAGAATTTCTTCATTAATTTCTTCTAGTTTTTGAGATCCAAAGGGAGAAAATTTGCTAGTTCGATTTGTCTGTAGGATGCCAAGATTATTCTGGTGCATAAGGGTTTCCGGAGGGTGAGTTTGCATTCGCACGTGTGGGAAAAAGAGGTAGTTTTTGAGATCAATTTCTTCCAAGGAGGGCCGAGAGGCTCGACAGAGTTTCTTTGCCAGAGGAGGCCGATTTTTCGAGAGGGCGTGAGGCCGAATTTCCTTCAGCCAGGGATGCACGTGTGAGGTCATATGCACTTGCAGAGGGAGGCCGAATTATCTCAGGAGAGTAGAGTTATCTTGCAGTGGGAGGCCGAGTTCCTTCCAGGTATATTTAGGTGTTGGTAGCTAGAGAAAATAAATTACCAGAGCTTTGCCAATTTACAACAAGCAGTTGTAAAATTTCAATCACAAATTTTGCTGAAGAATAATAATAAAAATCCTCATCTACTGCACTGGTTTTCCCTTCGAGGTTTTTCCAGGGACATTCATTTGAAAATATTAGTGTTCATTATTTTGTGTGTGTGTGTGCAATATTTTCTTAGTTCTTGTGATTTAATTTTCTGTGAGGTTGCAGTAGTGTTTCATTCAGTATTTGCTGCATATAAATTGCAAAAGACAAATAATCTTTTCAAATAGGTGAATAATAACTAGTAACGGCAATAGTATTTAAAAATTTCGCATAGTATCAGAATGAATCTGAGGGCAGAAGAAGGCTCTATGTAGACACACGAAGAGAAAAGCCAAGGGTTTAAAACCCAATTCGTATTCTTCAATTTATTTGGGTTTCGCTATATTTTTGAGGGTTTGTAAAATGGCCTCAACAGGTTTGAGAGATTAGGACAGATTGGATGGTGCTTCAAATTTTAGTGTCTAGAAAGCCAAAATTTCTTTATTGTTGGAAGAAAATGGTCTCAAAGAGTATGCAACCACTGTGATAGTTGTACCAACGAATCCAACATAGCTTGCAACATATAAGGAAGACACAAAAGCTAGGAGGATAATCCTTGATGGGGTCTGTTGTCGCACAGATTGTCACGACAACGCTCAGACCGGGGGCTGTCACCCTGATCCCCGATCTCTCCGTTTAAGCCGTCTCCTGCGGGTAAGGGGGGTAGACCCTATGGGATGAATGAAGACCAACTGTGGACCAGTTGGGTTGGGAGACACAACAAGGCAATTTAGCACTTGATTGATTTAGAAATTAATGTACCAATGCCTTATGGAGTTAATAATTAAATAATTGTTTATTAAATATTGCAGAAATATGAACCTTGTAAAACAATCATTTATCATCAAATAACCCAAGCGATGCAAGATGTTCAATAAACTCAACGTTTTAATAATGATCCAGCAATTAAATTTTAGGAAAAATCAAATGCTTTAAATGATCATAAAATTTAAAACATGACCAGTTACCACTTTCACATAGCTAATTTCAAATAAACATTAAGTGCATTTAACTATAGAAAAGTGGAACATAGATACCACGAAAGACAACAAAAATGATTTTTTGATTTTTTGTTAATTTTTACGAATGTTTTTTATATTTATAAAATTCTAAGTCAAAGTAAAACAAAACCGAACTCCTAAATAAAAATATAATCTAATCTAAAGTAAAGTCTAATCTAAAATCCAAAATTTAATTTTAAAACTAGGTAAAAGAAAACTAAAACAAAACAAATTCTTTATGCCGTTTTTTATTTTTTAAATTTTATGATTGATATTATTATTATTTTTATTTTTTTTATTTTTTATTATTATTATTGTTTTTGATATTATTTTTAAAATCAAACTTAAACAAAACTAAACTATAAGAAATCTGAAAACTATAAGCTAAAAAATTAAAACCTAAATAAAATTACAATCAAATCTAAACTAAAAGAGATTTTTATTGCCTTTATTATTATTATATATATATATATATTTTTAATATTTTATAACTTTCGATCTATGAAATTATAATCAAAATAAAACTACATTAAAAGAAATCAACACCTAATCTATATACAAAATGAAAACGGAATTCTTTTTATTTTCAAATATTTTATGATTTTTATACAATGTTTCACCAAGACTCTGGGACGGGGAGATGCGGGTGCAGGGAGACGCACAAGGGGGACGTGTGGGAGTTACCTCAAATTTTAGGGAAATTTAGGGGGGACAGGGAGATGTCAGGGTATATCTATCTATCTATATATATATATATTTTCCTTTTTAATATATATATATATATATGTCAAATTCATATTCAATAATGAAAGCATAAATACAATGATACATACATAATTGAATTAAATAATGAAATACATTGATCCATACTCATCATCCTTACTAATACATACATGATTCATCCATAGACCACGAGATTCAATAATGAAATACTCTAATCCATATTCATTATTCATTATTCACCATTCTAGAATCTACATTGATTTAAAAATTAAATTCATCATTCATAATTCTAGATTCTAAATTGATTTAAAATTAGAATTCATCATTTATCATTCTAGAATCTAATTAGTACTAAGCAAAATAGACTATAATAGACACTGAAATCTGAATACTGGAATAGTAAATTGATATAACTAAAACTCAAAAACAGTGGAGTGATGGGTCTAAAAGTCACTCTAAAGTACAAAGAGGGCTTGGTACTCTTGATTAAATACAAATTCCATACCTTTGTACATGACAAAATGCAATAGAAACATTGCAATCCATCGAATCTTGAATTCCTAAAAAACTGTTAAGTCTGCTGGATTTTGAGTGAAATCTAAAATCCTACTTTCTCCATATGAAATCCAATGAGGTCGGAACCACTCTCAAACATCCTGAGTCATTTCATGGTAATGTTAAAAATTTAAGTAAAATGATGAAAATGAAAGATAAAGGAGAATGTCACTTTTACTTTAAGAATTTAACATTACCATGAATTGCATAGCATTAGTAGGGAAATATGGTCAAATACTAGGTTTTCCCTGTCATAAATCATTGTTTACAAGCAAATTTAATGGGGGACGCATAGCCCATATTGAGGGGGGACGCCCAGACGTCCCCCTTTTGGGGAGTCGCGTCCCCCACACTGGGGAAACGTCCCCCCCTGTGTCTCCCCGCGTCTCCCCAAAAGGGGGACGTGGGGAAACGTTTCCCCAGACGTCCCCCTGTCCCGGGTGCGTGGGGTGCGAGGGGTGTGCGCACCCGACCTTGGGGGACGCGTCCCCGTGGAACACTGGTTTTATATTTTATGGTTTTTTTATTATTAAAATCTAACTTTAAACAAAATTAAATCTAAATTTAGAGAAGTCTAAATCTAAAACTAAAACAACAATTTAATACATTTGAAACTAAACTCTAATTTATAGGAACCTTTTTATTTAAAAAAAAACACATTTATGATTTTTATATTTTTTAATTTTTTTGAGAATGAAATCCAAACTAAAACAATATAAAAACTATCCTAAGATCTAATTATAATTAAAAAAAAAAAAAAAAAAAAAAAAAAAAAAAAAAAAAAAAAAAAACAAACAAACAAACAAACAAACATTTATGATTTTTATATTTTTTTAAATCTTTTGAGAATGAAATCCAAACTAAAGCAATATAAAAACTATCCTAAGATCTAATTATAATAACATTAATGAAATTGAAACTTTACAAAAAAAAAATTTAAACATCATCAATTTAAAAGCTAATTCTAAAACTAAAGTTTAAGCCTAAAGAAATATATACAAAATAAAATCAAACCTAAGGAAAATTTAAACCTTAAATGAACGCATTAAAAAACAAAACAAAACAAAACCGTAATGTTTTATTGTGTGTATGTACAGGGGGTGGCTGAGGAGGAATACGCAGCGGGAGAAGGAGTTCTAGCAGATTTGAGCAGCGTTTGCTTTGTAGGTTAGTTCGATGGTAGAGAGCGGCAGCGTATGGAGGAGGCTGAACTGCGATTTGGAGGTGAAGGCGTGGGCAACGTTTGGGAGCAGAGATAAATGGCCGCAGAACTGTTTGTATTGCTGACTGTAGGTTTGCGTGGAGAGGAGCTGATAGATAGCGTGGGAGTTATGAGGGTTTGATGGAGGAACGCTGCAGGGTTTGCAGGTTTTAGGGGCAGCGTGCAGATTTTTGGAGCAGCAGAGAGCAAGTATGGATGGCGTGGCGTTGGCAGCAGCTCGGTGAGAAAAAGGAAACGCGTGTGCAGGTGACGGCGAAGCAAGGAGCAGCGTGACAAAGGACCCGAGTTTCTGCTGTTGCGTGAAGAAAAGAGGGAGAGTTTTGCTGCGTGGGATGAGTTGATAAAGAAGTTGGAGTGCTGGGATTGACGCAAGTTTGGGCCAGCATTTGGGTAGCGTGGAGAATGCCGGCGGTGAAAGACACAGGGACCAAAAGACTGCATGAAGATGTGGGTGTTTTGAGTTCTGAGTTTGCAGGTTCGATGAAGTTTGACAGCAGCGAGGGGAAGTGTGTGGGAATGCTTTTGCTGTGTTGAAAGGGGCAGAGGGTATGGCAGCAGTGAAAGACTACGACCCTTAAAAAAAATTTCATTTTTTTTTTGCAGCAATAAAACCCTAGGCATCAGTGAAAAATGAAAACGCGGTTTGCAAACCCGCAATCCAGAAACCTGATCAAAATTTTAAATCTTTCATGCTCCAAATTGCCTGATGGAAACCCTGAAAAATTCTCAAAGCTTGTACCTGCAGCCTGCAATGGCAAAAATAGAAACCCAGAAATAAAATGTGCAAGAAAGAAAACTGAAAAACCCTAAATCAGCTAAATAATTACAGTTATTTATAGATTAACGGCTCTATGCAGCCAGATTTGTCAATAATCCATAGTAATATTTTCAGAATTCTAAATTTAATGTGAGATACTTCAGAAAACCTTGTATGCATTCATAAAAAATTTTAAGCCCGAGATTAAAATTGGCTGGGCTCTTTCAGAAAACACAATTCTGGAGTTGGCTGGTTCAGCGGAGAACTTCCCCTAACGCTCGGTAAACTCAAAACTAAGATTTCCTACACAACTTAAAATCAACCATTAACAGAGGGAGAAAACAATAGTGAAATCCAGATCAAATGGAGATACATGCCATTATATTTCAGAATCTAAACTATCATTCAAACCCTAGAGATCAGACAAGATACTTGTGCCTAAATCAATCTTCATCAAGCTATAATCAATGGCTGAAAATAAAGTTATGCAGAAAAATAAAACATCTTACAACATTTTCAGAAGAGTAACACCAACAAGATTTCAACCCCAAAGTATTTTTTTATTGCACAAAAAATGACTACAAGAGAGCTTTCTTTAGCACCAGACTCTCAAATCCCATATTGGTCTCAAATGACCCCTAGCACCCTATTTAAAGGAAAAATTCCCAACGGCTAGTTCGAGTGATCCATGTCAAACTAATCTCGACCATCGATGAGGATCAAAATTCCTTTTAATCTCATTTGTCAAATTTTTAAATGCATTTTAATATATTAAAAAATTGAAATCTTGCATTTATTTTCTCAAAATTTTGACTTATTATTTTATTTTATTTTTCAAAATTTATTTATTATTTTTTAAATTTTATTTTTTATTTTTTAATTTATTATTATTATTATTGTTGTTGTTTTTTCAAAGTTATTTTTTAATTTTATTTTTAATTTTTATTATTTATATCTTTTATTTTTTTATTGTTTTTTTATTTTTGGATCCTCGAACTTATCCTTTGGAAAAATCACCTAGGACCTAGGACTTAGGACTTATGAGGGGATTAAAACATTTTCAAACCCTCAAGACACTTTACATCATGACTTTTACAATTTTACATTTCAAGGGGGAAAACCCATTTGACATGAACCCTCATAGACCACCAAGTTCTGCAACCAAATATAATCTAGCAGATCAACGCACTAGGATTCCCCTAAGATTCTAATGACAAAATTCATTCCGACTTTGGGGTTAGGTTGAAGGAAAACTCTGCCAATCATGGACTGGTGAGACAAAAAACCTTCCGGAACGTAGATTATCACTTGAAAATTAGGTCCACCTAGGAAATTTACATACATGACTCAAATCTGCTAAGATTATTCACAATTTACACATGCACACTGGGTTTACAACATAACATGATCAGGTCGACGATTACTGTCGAATGGCACGGACACGTTGATCAAGCGCTATCCCTTTTGAAAGGGGTGTACTGCTATGAGTAGTTGACACGTAGTGGTCAACATCTGGCTCCACTTGGGGACACGTTGCTGCATTGTAGGAATGTGAGAATCCAGAATCTGCATCCATGCAACACACGACAAAGTATAAGTAGCATCCGTCCAAAAAATCATCATATAACATTAAGCACAGAAGAGATATAAACTCTTCATTTATTAACTATTTAGTAACAAGAAAAGTAAATCTAATCCTAAAACAGAAATGAAAATGCTGAAAAACAAGGAGTAAGGTTAGAAATACAGAGGATGCCCCATGCCATCAGATGTGTTCAATATAATGTATACTGAGCATTTGCCTGCTTTCAAGCAAATCTATCGGTTGCTTGTCAGATGTGGCATGTCCAATTCTGCATATGGTAGGACTTTTTCCTATCCGAAAATCAAGCTGCTCGCGGTCGTCCGATGCATCAAATATTCTTCTCATTTTCTTCCTCTTGCGCTTTTTCTTCCTAGTAGGCTATATTACTAATGATGTGGAAATTTCTGCTTCAAAGCTCTCAGATGAAGTATGTAAGATATGCGTGACATGTCTTTCTTCATTCTGCATCTGCCCTGCCAAGGATTATGGATCAATCTCACAGGTGCCATGAGTTATAACTTGATCTTCTATGACTGGTGGATTAACCATGTGAACATCAACCTTATTATTAATTTCCATTTTATCCAGGTCACCTTCAATTATCCACTTTTCAATGGAACAAAGGACCTCATAATAAGATGGAGCTTGTTGCAACAGATAATGAGGCTCCTGATTTATTGACGTTCCCTGGTTTCTTTCTTTGTTTTTGCTGAAGCAAGAGTAGGACCTTTTTTACCATTAAAAATATACAGAATTTACAAAAAGCCACTTAGAAAAGTGGCGAAGGAGAACTGCCCCCCTAAAGGAACCGAGAACGGGCCAAGGCAAAGAACTCGGCAAAAAAACCTTACCTTTCAATACATCAAAGTTGAACAGGAAAAATCCAAAATGAACCTAAGATGTGGACAGACCTGAGCCAAAGATACAAAGGCCCCACCAGCCTTCCAAGACCTGAAGAGAACCGTGCCCCAAAGAAACCATACAACCAGGAGGGGCCCGCGCAAAACTCGCCGAAAACGCATCTCTCATCAGAATCTACAGTGAAGAAACAACAGGTCCAATCCAACGGCTCTGAACTAAATCGCAAAGGAAAGAAGCCCGCCCCTTAACTGGCAACGCCTCCAAACTGCTCGACCCATCACCACCGTTGCTTAAAAAAAGGTGGATCCAACGGTCAAGCGACAAAACGCACCCACCAAGAAAACCGGAAAATAGCGTGCGCTGAGGGTCCCACCAATCTGCACGATCGATCCCGAGCGTTGAATTTCCTCGCTTCATCGGACGGCTGAGCCTAATATCGCGCGTCCAAAGTAAACGGTCTTTAGGGAGCGGGGAGGGTGGTATTTGTAACGGGCCCATCTCCATGTGTCACGCTCTCAGTGGCATCGTTGCCAAAAATAAAATACCACTTTTGACTTAAAAGCGGTGCGATACTAAGAACCCGTTCCAGAGGTGGTATTAACTTCAGCCAATGGAAAAAGTGGGTATTGTGTAAGATTTCAACGGTCAGGAAACTCTGTCGCCGGTCGCGGAGATTAATCCTGATCTTGGTCGACTTTGCCTCAAACCCTGGCATACCTCTCATCATGAACCTTTCTGTCCAGCCTTGTGAAGCCCTCTGACCGCATTCCATTACTAGTTGGATTCTATTCCTTTGCTTCTATACTCTTCTTTGTCCTCCGCCTAGTTATGACAGAGTTTTTGCAGATTGCTCTGCTCCATTGTGCTCCATTTCCTTAAAATTGCGCTGTCCTTGCAGCTGACACCTTGATTGGCTAGAATGTCTACCAATTTGTTGACTTTTCTCCTCACATGAATAAATCTAAGAGTACGAAGTTCCTGAAGATGTACTTGGATCCTGTGTAGAACCTGAGTTAACCTCCAGTGTTTTGTGACCTTTTCCGGCTCTGTACCATTACAGATTCTCTTGGCTACGTTTATGACCAACTCTGAATCCGCTTCTATTATGACATTTTGACAATTGTTCTGAATCAAAAATTCTAAGCATTGTTCCAAGGCCATTAGTTCTGCCATATTGTTAGTGGCTTTTCCTAAGTGTCCATGGAAGAGGGAGATTATGCTGCCTGTATCATCCCTTAGAACTCCCCCAAAGCCAGCCACCCTCGGGTTGCCTTTGGAAGCTCCATCAATGTTGTACTTTAAAAAACCTTCAGGGGGAGGATGCCAGTATTCCTCCACCTTATCTCTCATGCTTGCTTCCCTGTCTAGACCTTGAGGAATGAGCCCCTGCATGTCTAACAGCTGGAGGATTCTTAACTCTTCTACTGAGGGAGGATTTTTGGGGAGATTCCTAACCGTGGTGCCAACTGTCTCTTTAAGTTGTTTTGCTATCAGCTTCACCAGGCTAAGAGAGGCAGTCTTTACCTCTTTGAATATTCTTTTGTTCCTTTCTTTCCACACATTCCATATAATGAAACTCGGCAAGAGATCCCAGGCTGAATTGAGAATTTCATTATTAGAAAAATTATTCCTCCAATTGTTGAGAGTGTTAGCAATACTTTCTTTGTCTCTGTCAGACTGTTTGAAAATGTTGGTAAAAAATCCCATATCCTGTCGGTGTAGATACAACTGTTGAGAAGATGCTCAATAGTCTCCTCATGGCTCTCACAGAGATGACATTTGGAGGGTCCCAGCATGCCCCTCTTTTTAAGGTTGTCCCAGGTTAAAATTTTCCTGTGGTGAACTAACCACATGAAGAGTTTGATTTTCATCCAACCTTTGTGTCTCCAAAGCTTCTCCCAAGTTTTATTTGGAGCTTGGGGTTCTTGATCAAGGAGAAAATCTTTAGCTTCCTTAATATTAAAGTTGCCCTCTTTGTTGTTACCCCATCTCAGTTGATCCTGCCCTTCCGTTACTAAAATTATTCTCTGATCCAACACTCTTTTAAGGGACTCTGCTTGACTGTTGAGGGTCCTATCCTCTCTGCCCTCAATTTTTTTCCAAATTCTCCATTTACCAACATTATGTGGATTCTCCCAAAAGTCTTTCACCTTTACTAAACCTTGATTGTCAGTCTCATGCTTGAGGCTTAGAAATTCTTCCTTCAGTAGATTAGGTTCTTGTTGCCATTTGTCCTCCCAGAAAAGTGCCAGATCTCCCTCTCTGATTTCCCAGAAACTATTTTTTTGAACCACTTCTCTATTCTCCCAGGCCTTGTTCCATATGGGGGAGCCTTTTATTGTTCCTGTCATGCGTATGATTTCAGAAGCCGGCCAGTCATTGGCATATTTTTCCTTCCAGATGCTTGCCCATTGAGCTTTAGGATCCTTAACCCATCTCCACCAGAGTTTGGCTCCAAGAGCCTTGTTGAGAATCTCAGGATTGTCCAAACCCAGGCTTCCTTGGTTCTTGGGTTTGCATTTCTTTTCCCACGAGACTAAGGCCCATTTTTTTCTTGTTTCCTCTTTGCCCCAAAGAAAATCTCGTTGAATGTTCTGAAATTGCTGTAAGACTCCTATTGGAGCTGGGAGGGCTGATAGCATAATCGCCTGGAGAACTACTTTAGTAAGAACCAGTATGCCAGCTAAATTTAGAGATCTGTTTGTCCATTTCCTGACCTTGTCTTGCATTTTAGTTACTAGAGGGTCCCATATACTCTTGTGACGGGGTTTAGGTGTAAGAGGAACTCCCAAATACTTGGAGGGAAGCGATTCTCTTTGAAAGCCTAAAATTTTGGAGACATTTCTCTGTATGGCAATATGAGTGTTAAAGAAAAAGACTTTTGATTTGGAAAGGTTTACTTCCATACCTGTGGCCTTCGTGAAGTCATTCAAAATTTGTTTGTAAGCAAGTGCTTCTTTAACTGTGGGAATTCCTTGTAACATGGTATCATCTACAAACTGTTGATGAGTCAGAACTTGCCCATTCTTTGAAAGTTGGAGTCCTTGAATTTTTCCCATTACTCTTGCATGCTTGATGGACCGCCCCAACCCTTCCATCATGAGGATGAAGAGAAAAGGAGAAAGCGGATCTCCCTGTCTAAGACCCCTGGAAGGGAGAAAAAGTTCAGAAGGAGAGCCATTCACTAAAATTGAAAAGCTGGAAGAAGTCACAAGGGCCATGACCCATCTGACCCAATTATGATCAAAACCAAACGCTGTGAGCACTTTTTTGATGTAAATCCAATTTACTTTGTCGTATGCTTTCGCTATGTCCAGTTGCATGATCATGCCCGCTCTCTTGTTGCAAGTTAACGAGTGAACCACCTCGTGAGCTTGAATTATGTTGTCCAGAATTTGTCTTCCTTCTACATACCCTGTTTGTTCCCCGGAGATGAGCGTGGGCAGTAGGGGTTTAAGTCTGTTAGCCACAACCTTGGAAATTATCTTGTAGACCACATTGCATAAGGCAATGGGCCTGTATTATTGGAATAAGGGCTATGAAGGAGGTATTGAGAGCTTTCAAGATGGTCTTGTTGCGCCCGGAGTCTTCCACAATCTCAACAATATCTCTTTTAACAATATTCCAGCAGGCTTTGAAGAAATCCACATTAAATCCGTTCGGACCTGGAGCCTTGCCATTTTGCATTTCCTTGAGGACCTCACTGATCTCCTTTTCAGTTACAGGTCTGTTGAGATTACAATTATCCTCTCTGGAAACCAGTTTAGGTATATGTTCAATTAAGTTCTTAATAAAAGGTTCTCTTCCTGAAAAGTTTTCCCTGGCAATGTCCCGAAAATGCTTTACTAACACTGCATCTATCTCCTCATGGGATTGAAGAATTTGGCCATTCTCGTCCTTGATCGAAGAGATTCTGTTGTGAGTTCTATTCGCAATGGTAGATTTGTGGAAAAATTTAGTATTTCGTTCTCCTTCTTTTAACCATAGAACCCTAGATTTTTGTTTCCAAAAAATTTCTTCTTGATTACACAGCCTTTCCCATTCTTGGTGATATTTCTCTGCCTGTTCATTTTTGTCTTTATCAAAGCCATTCTTGATCAGAGCTTGGTTGAGCTCTAGGATTTTGTTTTCTACAATTTTTTTACTTGTGAAAATATTGCCAAATTCCTTCTGGTTCCATTCCTTTAGCTTCTGCTTGATGTGTTTTAATCTCTTATGTAGCAGGAACATGGATGATCCCTGAATCTGTAGGTCTTCAGCCCACCATTTTTCAATGTTGCTGATGAAATCCGGGTGTGAAAGCCAAATATTTTCAAACCTGAACGGTTTGTTTCTTGGGGTACCAATGCCCTTGATCTCCATTTGAATCGGCTAGTGATCTGAGCCTCCAAAAGGAAGGATATTTGCTGTTATTTCCTTGTCTAGAAGCATAAGCTCTTCAGAGATCATGAATCTGTCTAGCTTGGAAGCTACCTGGGAATCCCCTCCTCTTTTATTGTTCCAAGTGCAAAGACCGTTATTTGTCTCAATGTCCACCAGCTTCATGTTTTCTGAAAAGCAATGGAAAGCTGAGGAATCTTTGTTTAGTGCTCTTGTGCCCCCTTTTTTCTCCGAGAGAGATCTAATCATGTTGAAATCTCCTCCTATGATCCACGGTAGCCCTGCAAATCTGTTTCGAAGGTCCACTAAGGACTCAATAAACTTGATTTTGTCATCTAACCTTTGTGGGCCGTAAACATTCGTTACTAGATAAGTATCCCTGTCTCCTACAGGCTGTATGACAACTGATAAATAATTCCTTGATGCTTCTGCATCAATAATACCTATTTTTTGGGGATTCCATAGGATGAGGATACCCCCTGCTGTATTTTCTGCTTTGACTTCTATAAACTCATATCTGCTGAGCCACTTACTATGGATTTGTCTTATCTTTTGGACAGAGCTTTTCATTTCTTGGACAAAAATTATATCCGGAGCTACTTGTTTCATTCTATTGTTCAACGTTCTCTATTTTCTTTTACTTCCTAGACCTCTGATGTTCCAAGTTGTAAACTTAGTAATTATAGATTGGTAAAGGAGTAACTGGTTAGGTATTTCATCTTAGCTGAGTCTATCATGAGCTTTCCACATTCCATTAATAGCTCGTTCTGCTTTTTCCTGCCCCTTTTTTTCCTCGGGTTTCTTGGAGCTAATACTGGAGTTGATTTTACTGCTTTCACTCCCTGCTTACCCTGTCTTTCACTGTTGTGATCTTCTCCCAAGCCCTTTGTCTGAGTTTTCCATAGGAATAGCTGCTTTATTCGATTACATTCTTCTTGTGGTAGAGATTCTACTCCACTTGTTGTTCCTTTACTCAAGAACCCTTCTAGATCTAGGTTTTCTCTGTCGAGAATCTCTTGTAACTCATTGTCTTCCATTTCCATCTCACTCTGGGTCATTTCCTGATCCATATCCATCTCTGGTTCACTCATCATGATCTCTTTCTGTTTATCCTTTACCTGTTCCTGAACTTGTTCTTCTTCCTTTTCCTGTTTATCATCTTCATCCTTCATATCTTGATTTTCAACTGCTGCGTCTTCCTCCTCTTTAAGGACCTGGAACTGATTTGGCCTCACTTTTTGGTCTCCACTTTGGTGCTGTTTTGGCCCTTTTTCTCTGTTTTTACCTTTGTGAGCTACTTTGTGAAAGCCAGCTATTTCGTTCATTATGTTAGGTTTGCTTTTGTTCTCTGCCTTACTGAGAGGACAGTCTCTCAGAAGGTGTTCGTGTTCATGGCATTTTCGACATCTAAATGGAATATGCTCGTAGTCAACTGTCTGCACCCATTCCTCATCATATACCTCCAGTATGACCTCGTCCGGAAGTGCTCCAGATAGGTCCATTTCTACACAAATCCTAGCAAAGGAGGTATATTTTCCCCTTCTTGTGGCTTCAGAAGTTTTAACATACCTCCCTAATTTATTTCCTATGGATGTTAGTGATTCTATTTGCCAATAATCCAGAGGTAGCGAATAGAGTCTTACCCAAACCGGGACTGAGGTAAAGGTTTCCCACTCCGGCACGAAGTTCATCATCCACGGCCTCATGTAGAGCCCTGCTGCTGCGTAGAAGTAGGGCCCGCCTTCAAACACTCTGTCTTTGTCCTCAATGTTAGCAAACACTACAGTGAAAAAACCCTTGGATCCTAAATGAAGATCAATGCTTCATTTAGGCTTCCAGTGGTATCTGATCCATGTTTGTAAAGCTTTTTCGGTGGGCCATAGTCCCATGAACTTGCATATGATTGCATAAGTCTGCATGTGCTCCTTGTGGGCCTACAGCTCTGGGTTATTTAAGATTACTCTGGAGTGACTTCAGCTTTGGGCTTGCATGGTCCCTTTTGTTTCCTGTCTTTTGTTCCCTGTTTTTTGTCATTTTCCTCTTTGTCTTTTGTGCCAACATTCTCCTTCTCCTTGTTACTTTCTGTTTCCTCTTCCCTATTTTTTCTTCCTTCCATCGTTTTACCTCTGCCTGATTCTGGAGGGGCCTTACTCTTGTTAACCACTACCTCACTGTAGGAGGGAGTGGAGCTCCCTCCTTTGCCCCGATCCATGGCGAAAATCCTGCGCAGAAACCCTCAGTCTTGGTTCTCCACTCTTCCGCTCCCGCCTCCCCAACCTCCCGTTCCATGGTTTCTTTCATCCTCTGACCATTGTTGAAATTTCTGAATTTGTATTTTAATGACATCTATCTGACTAGAGTGTTCAACCTTTATAGCACTGATTTCCCTGGCATGGTCTTCTTCCATGGTCAATAACTTATTCTGAAGACATATCTGATTAGCTTCCATATATTTTATTACTTTATTATCCTTTTCCTTTATGGTCATCAAGCAACGCTGCATAGAGTTTATCTCTTTCTTCTGATTTGCTTGCATGGTCATCATATTTTCCTCTAAGCCTGATAACTTGTTTTGCATAAAACTAATTTCTGCGTCATGATTAGTTTTCATGGCCTCAATTTCCCTAGCATGTTGATTTTGCATGTCGGTTATGTAATCAGAGTGTTTAATTTTCATGATCTCCATCTCCTTATTACGTTTTTCCAGGTGGGTGCATAAAGTTCTCACGTCATTGGCGTAATTAGTTTGATTGATCTCCATATTTTTTACTAGCCGCATTAGTTCTTGTATAATTTGCTTTTGATCTTCCTTTTCATTGTCAACACTGTTTTTATAATTTGTCCCTGCTTTTCCACTATCATGGATTTGATCTACAATGGTACAGGTGGATGGCACATTCTAATATGAAGAATTGTCTTGAAATCTTTCATCGACAACTGGACCTTTTATAAGATTACTTTCATTTTGTTGCACAATTTTAGGGGCACAAGGCGAGCTATCTGGATCATCATATCTATCTTTAAAAGCATCGACAATGTCTTGTAAAGAAGTGAAAGAATCTTCAAGACAACTATTAAACCAATTCAAAGCATCATCCTCTAAAGAAAGGACAAATAGATGCATTTTGACATCTTCATGATTCTACTGAGAAGATCTACAATACATGATCATTATATGAGTAAACCTGCCTAGATGCTTTTTAGCAGCGACTGAATCACCACCCGAGAACACAAGTAATTTAGAAATGGCCACCTTCGGAATATCATGGCGAACATCAGTAAAATGACATGGTTTAAACGAATAATCCATGATGAATAATAAGGGATCAAATGGATGATAGAAAGAGATTTCTGCTCAAGAAAATTAAGAAATGAAAGAAGTGGAGTCGCCACTTGAACAATGAATCTAATTCTAGGATCCAAAAAGCAACAAACCAACTGATATGAGAGAGGCTTCTTGTCTGGTAAAAAATAAATGAAAAGAAATGGAGTCGCCATCCAAACAAGAAATGAACGACAGAGTAGGTGCTGATATGAAAAAAGATAAGGTGATGAAATGATCCAATGACGCCCAAGAATTTTGAATTTTCTAGCTCAAATGAGAGATGAGAAAGATGAAAGAATGATGAGAAATAAGAAGATGAATGATGAATGATAAAAAGTCGTTGAAACACCGAGAATAAAGTATCCCCGGCAATGGCGCCAAAAAATGTTGTCGCACAGATTGTCACGACAACGCTCAGACTGGGGGCTATCACCCTGATCCCCGATCTCTTCGTTTAAGCCGTCTCCTGAGGCTAAGTGGGGTAGACCCTATGGGATGAATGAAGACCAACTGTGGACCAGTTGGGTTGGGAGACACAACAAGGCAATTTAGCACTTGATTGATTTAGAAATTAATGTACCAGTGCCTTATGGAGTTAATGATTAAATAATTGTTTATTAAATATTGCAGAAATATGAACCTTGTAAAACAATCATTTATTATCAAATAACCCAAGCGACGCAAGATGTTCAATAAACTCAACGCTTTAATAATGATCCAGCAATTAAATTTCAAGAAAAATCAAATGCTTTAAATGATCATAAAATTTAAATGCTGACCAGTTACCACTTTCACATAGCTAATTTCAAATAAACATTAAGTGCATTTAACTATAGAAAAGTGGAACATAGATACCATGAAAGACAACAAAAATGATTTTTTGATTTTTTGTTAATTTTTTCGAATTTTTTTTATATTTATAAATTCTAAGTCAAAGTAAAACAAAACCGAACTCCTAAATAAAAATAAAATCTAATCTAAAGTAAAGTCTAATCTAAAATCCAAAATTTAATTTTAAAACTAGGTAAAAGAAAACTAAAACAAAACAAATTCTTTATGCCCTTTTTTATTTTTTTAAATTTTATGATTGATTTTCTTTTGTTTTTTTTATTATTATTATTATCATTTTTTTTGATATTATTTTTAAAATCAAACTTAAACAAAACTAAACTATAAGAAATCTGAAAACTATAAGCTAAAAAATTAAAACCTAAATAAAATTACAATAAAATCTAAACTAAAAGAGATTTTTATTGCCTTTATTATATATATATATATATATATATATATATATATATATATATATATATCTATTTTTTTTTTTATTATTTTATAACTTTCGATCTATGAGATTATAATGAAAATAAAACTACATTAAAAGAAATCAACACCTAATCTCTATACAAACTGAAAACCGAATTCTTTTTATTTTCAAATATTTTATGATTTTTATATTTTATGGTTTTTTATTATTAAAATCTAACTTTAAACAAAATTAAATCTAAATTTAGAGAAGTCTAAATCTAAAACTAAAACAAAAATTTAATAAATTTGAAACTAAACTCTAATCTATAGGAACCTTTTTATTTAAAAAAAAACATTTATGATTTTTATATTTTTTAATTTTTTTAAGAATGAAATCCAAACTACAACAATATAAAAACTATCCTAAGATCTAATTATAATAACATTAATGAAATTGAAACTTTACAAAAAAAATATTTAAATGGCATCAATTTAAAAGCTAATTCTAAAACTAAAATTTAAGCCTAAAGAAATATATACAAAATAAAATCAAACCTAAGGAAAATTTAAACCTTAAATGAACGCATAAAAAAAAAAAAAACCGTAATGTTTTATTGTGTGTATGTACAGGTGACGGCTGAGGAGAAATACGCAGCGGGAGAAGGAGTTCTAGCAGATTTGAGCAGCATTTGTTTTGCAGGTTAGTTCGATGGCAGAGAGCGGCAGCGTATGGAGGAGGCTGAACAGCGATTTGGAGGTGAAGGCGTGGGCAACGTTTGGGAGTAGAGATAAAAACCGTAATGTTTTATTGTGTGTATGTACAAGGGGACGGCTGAGGAGAAATACGCAGCGGGAGAAGGAGTTCTAGCAGATTTGAGCAGCATTTGCTTTGCAGGTTAGTTCGATGGCAGAGAGCGGCAGCGTATGGAGGAGGTTGAACTGCGATTTGGAGGTGAAGGCGTGGGAAATGTTTGGGAGCAGAGATAAATGGCCGCAGAACTGTTTGTAACTTTGTATTGCTGACTGCAGGTTTGCGTAGAGAGGAGCTGATAGACAGCGTGGGAGTTATGAGGTTTTGATGGAGGAACACTGCAAGGTTTGCAGGTTTTAGGGGCAGTGTGCAGATTTTTGGAGCAGCAGAGAGCAAGTATGGATGGTGTGGCGTTGGTAGCAGCTCAGTGAGAAAAAGGAAACGCGTGTGCAGGTGACGGCGAAGCAAGGAGCAGCGTGACAAAGGACCCGAGTTTTTACTGTTGTGTGAAGAAAAGAGGGAGAGTTTTGCTACGTGGGATGAGCTGATAAAGAAGCTGGAGTGCTGGGATTGACGCAAGTTTGGGCCAGCGTTTGGGTAGCATGGAGAATGCTGATGGTAAAAGACACAAAGACCAAAAGACTGCATGAAGATGTGGGTGTTTTGAGTTCTGAGTTTGCAGGTTCGATGAAGTTTGATAGCAGCGAGGGGAATGTGTGGGAATGCTTTTGTTGTGTTGAAAGGGGCAGAGGGTATGGCAACAGTAAAAGATTGCGACCCTTAAAATAAATTTCAATTTTTTTTTTTTTTTTTCTGCAGCAATAAAACCCCAGGCATCAGTGAAAAATGAAAACGCAGTTTACAAACCCACAGTCCAAAAACCTGATCAAAATTTTAAATCTTTCATGCTCCAAATTGTTTAATGGAAACCCTGAAAGATTCTCAAGGCTTGTACCTGCAACTTGCAATGGCAAAAATAGAAAACCCAGAAATAAAATGTGCAAGAAAGAAAACTAAAAAACCCTAAATCAGCGAAATAATTACAGTTATTTACAGATTAACGGCTCTATGCAGCCAGATTTGTCAATAATCCATAGTAATATTTTCAGAATTCTAAATTTAATGTGAGATACTTCAGAAAACTCTGCATGCATTCGTAAAAAATTTCAGAGGATAAGCCCGTGATTAAAATTGGCTGGGCTCTTTCAGAAAACACAATCCGGGAGTTGGCTGGTTTAGCCGAGAACTTCCCCTAACGCCCGGTAAACTCAAAACTAAGATTTCCTGCACAGCTTAAAATCAACCATTAACATAGAGGGAGAAAACAATAGTGAAATCCAGATCAAATGGAGATACCTGCCATTATATTTCAGATCTAAACTATCATTCAAACTCCAGAGATCAGACAAGATACTTGTGCCTAAATCAATCTTCATCAAGCTATAATCAATGGCTGAAAATAAAATTATGCAGAAAAATAAAACATAATAGAGTTAAGGCTTCTGTGATCCATATCAGTTTTAGAGAAGATTCTTCGGCAAAAATCACATGGAATCTCATTTGTCGACGCGTTTCAAAACGCGTCGACAAATGAGATTCCATGTGATTTTCGCCGAAGAATCTTCTCTAAAATAAAACATCTTACAACATTTTCAGAAGAGTAACACCAACAAGATTTCAACCCCAAAGTCTTTCTTTATTGCACAAAAAATGACTACAAGAGAGCTTTCTTTAGCACCAGACTCTCAGATCCCATATTGATCTCAAATGACCCCTAGCACCCTATTTAAAGGAAAAATTCCCAACGGCTAATTCGAGTGATCCATGTCAAACTAATCTCGACCGTTGATGAGGACCAAAATCCTTTTTAATCTCATCCGTCAAATTTTTAAATGCATTTTAATATATTAAAAAATTGAAATCTTGCATTTATTTTCTCAAAATTTTGACTTATTATTTTATTTTATTTTTCAAAATTTATTTATTATTTATTAATTTATTTATTAAATTTTATTTTAATTTATTTTTTATTTTTTAATTTATTATTATTATTATTCTTTTATTTTTTAAGTTATTTTTAAATTTTATTTTTTATTTTTATTATTTATATCTTTTATTTTTTTATTGTTTTTTATTTATTTTTTTAATTTTTAGATCCTCGAACTTAGCCTTTGGAAAAATCACCTAGGACCTAGGACTTAGGACTTATGAGGGGATTAAAACATTTTCTAACCCTCAAGACACTTTACATCATGACTTTTACAATTTTACATCTCAAGGGGGAAAACCCATTTGACATAGACCCTCATAGACCACCTAGTTCTGCGACCAAATATAATCTAGCAGATCAACGCACTAGGATTCCCCTAAGATTCTAATGACAAAATTCATTCCGACTTTGGGGTTAGGCTGAAGGAAAACTCTGCCGATCATGGATCGGTGAGACAAAAAACCTTCCGGAACGTAGATTATCACTAGAAAATTAGGTCCACCTAGGCAATTTACATACATGACTCAAATCTGCTAAGATTATTTACAATTTACACATGCAGACTGGGTTTACAACATAACATGATCAGGTCGACGATCATTGTCGAATGGCACAGACACGTTGATCAAGCGCTATCCCTTTTGCGAAGAAAAGGGGTGTATTGCTATGGGTAGTTGACACGTAGTGGTCAACAGGGTTAAGGACCATATAGTTCCTCATATTGCTGAGTTAGATACAACAAAGAGAATGTGGGACGCTATTTTGAAATTGTTCCAGGATGCTACCACTAATAGGAAGCTACTTCTCAGAGAAAAGTTGAGGAATACGAAAATGAACAAGGGTGAAGATGTTACAATCTACCTCACCAGAATTAGATTGGTAAAGGACGAGTTAGCTACAGTGGGAGATAAACCAGATGATGATGAGATGGTGCGTATAGCCCTGAATGGCTTTACAATGCAGTGGGATGTCTTCGTTCAAGTCATTAATGCATGAGACAATTACTGAGTTGGGATTGATTATGGAGCAATTTCACTTAGGAGGAGTTTAGAATTACTCTTGTTAGTGGCGGCAACAGTAGGTCTTAGAAAAGTAAGGAGCAATAGGAGAATGTGGACCTAGCCAGAAAAGGAAAAGCGAAGAAGGGGTCCAGCAAGAGACTTAACCCAAAAGGTGAGAAGAAGAAGAAGGACCTTTTGAAGGTCAAATGCTATGGTTGTCACAAGTTTGGCCACTATGTTAGCAATTGTCCACAGATAAAGAAGAATGAGAAGAAAGGAAAGAAGCAGACAACAACTTCAACAAGTGCAAATGAGCTCTCCAACATAATGGATTAGGAATTCACACTTATCGCTTCCCTATGTTGGAAATACTGAGCGGGGGGGTGAATCAATATTTCTTTTACAATGTTTACTTTACTAGTTTAGCTCACTTATAAACAGACCACAAAATGAACAATATAGAATAAATAATTTTATTTATTAGAAATAATGAGGATTTCAATCCTCTTCTTTACAATAAATTAAGTACAATAATGTTTAGGGATGCAACCCTAGATGAAGACACCAATCTTTTAATCCACCAGGCTTCAACCTGTACTTTGCCAAGCACCAACTTGGACTTCACAAGGCTCCAACCTCTAGGGATCCAACCCTATCTTCCACAAGGCTCCAACCTTATCTTCTTGAGGACTCCTATCCTCTAGGGCACTAACCCTCTTTTCTGGCACAAGCTCCAACCTGATATTTTTGAGGACACCTATCCTCTAGGGCACCAACCCTATCAATCTACTTCAACTCTTCAATGTAGGTTGAATGGTTCTTCAAGGCCTCCCAAAAACTTCTGCAACAAGCCTTGACAATATCTTCAAATTAGCCTTCAACAAATGCCCTCGCTTAGCTCATCAATGACAACTTTATGATTCTTAGAAGGTGTCTCCACAACTCTTCATGTCACCCAAACAATATTCTTCAAGGTCACATCATGAGGACTTCCATCAATGTATTAAGAGATCTCCAAGTATAACTCCAAGTTTTGCATCAAGAAGTGACTTTAATATGTCTTCAACAACGCTTAACAAAATGTCTTTAGTGGGTTGCTCCAAGATACTCTTTAAGATCAAGATGCTTCTAGATGACTCTCCAAGTTGCTCACAAGACTAATCTTTAGTCTCAATAAGACTGCTCTTCAAGTATTCCCTTCTACAAATGATGCTCTCACAATGTTGCTCCAGGCCTTAAACAATGTTCTTTCAAACAAGATATGTTGTATTGTATTTTCAATCGCAAATCAAGAACTATTATTGTTGTTCCAAAGATCAGCTAACAAATCCAAAACTGTCACTCCAACCTAGATTTACAAGAGGTATTTCACTGCAAGACAATGTTGCCCCTTTACCACAGTCTACAAAAGATGTCTTTACAGGTCTGTCACTATAATATGCACTAGAGGTGCTTCAAAGAGATGCCCAATAATCTGCCCTTAAGTCTGCTCTAGGTAGCTTCAAAAGTATGTCAAAAATATGGTCTAAGTCAGCTTGACTACCTTCTTCAACTCAGCTTCACTATTGATTAGGCTTCAAATACTTTACAAACAAGTCTTCACAATTTGATGACAATTGTTCAAATGCTCCAAGGGTGTCCTTAACAATCTTCAACAAGGGTCCTTGATTTGCTTCCAAAAGTCTTTGAATGCCTCCATGTTGAAATTTCTAAGTCTGACATGTCAGAAATCCCTACTGCATTATTTGGTTTATGTTCTCCTACTTGTTCTTTTCATTAATGAGTTATTTATAAATATAAATACCGAAAATAAACACAAATGCAACCTTAACACATATATAGATCAACAACTGAAATCACTGAGACAAACACACAAGGGACACCGTTATTTTTGGACAATTGTCCCGAGAAAAACCCAATGCGGGAAAATCATTGCAACAGATACGAGGGTTTTATTATTTTGTAGTTTCTGAATACAACTAGGGTGACAGAAATGGCTCACCCAACAGAGAATGCCCTCAGCAGAAGTACCTCTCCTCGGAGACAGATATTCCGGCTGATCAGTCACTAGATGATCGATCCCACAGCAACTACGACAACTCCTTAGCTGGACAACGAAAGCTGCTCCAAGCTTCTCCACTGCTCTGCGTCACTCTGCTAGGGACTGCGTCACCCTCTCAGCTCACCAACACTCAGTCTGCCCCACGAAAATCACCCAGCGTTGCCCCTTGGCCTTGCATCAGCTCTGCTAGCCTCTGCGCAACTACTAATGCCACTGCGTTAGCCCCTTGCTCTCTGTGTCAGCCCTCTGGCCCTCTGCGTCACCCATGCTAGCCTCCTTAGCCTCTACGTAAGTCCTAGATGCCTCTGCATCAGCCTCCCCAAGCTCTGTGCTATCTCTCTGGCACTATCTCTACCTCTCTGCTATGTATTCTTGGCCTCGTGCTGAACTGCCCCTCGCTGCAACAGATCACTAGCTCTATTCTCTCAGCAAAACCATGCTCCAGAAAATTGAACTGACTGATCAATTTAGTGTATCTCCAACTAACCCTCAAGCCTCCTCTTATACTTTTCCTGTTGAGTCTTCAACAACCGAGATTAATTCCCTAATCAATGGCTAAGATTAGATTTGGCTTGATCCATGTCATTTAGAACATTCTCACCCAATTTTATATTAATACCCATTAATATTTTAATTTTTGTAAGTTTAGACTTAGGAATCCCATTAAAAATATTAATTATTTTAATATCTCTCCAACCGAGTGGAATTTCCCCAAACGATTTTCGAGTCTTGGAGATCTTATGTGCCTTAGCCTCTCCACCAATTTTCATGGCTAGACCACATTCAATGCTACCACAAATCAACACTCCCTCTTAGCGAGGAATGTGCTCTAGTAATGTTTCACCATGGAAACATCACACTGATCCTCCGCATCGGTACCTGTGCTGATGCTTGGCTTGCTGCCTCACATTATCTTCACAGCTGCTTCCTATACTGCTGCCCATGACACTACCATTGCCACTGCTACATCTGTACTGCAGCTCCCTCTCAATATGCCGCCCATAGCACTGCCACTGCTAACTGCTGCACTACAACTCAATTACCGAGAAGTAGGTAATTGACTTCTCCCAAATACTGACATCCCAGTTAGTCTGGAAGCCTCGTGAAACTGAAGCTGCCTCTATTGCTATTCTGTGCTCCCACTGCTGCTACTGCGTTGCTGAAACCTCCACTGCATTGCTTCAGATTTCTGCACCCAAGCACTGCTTTGCTGCTCCACTACACTTTGCTCCACCCGACCCCTGTCAACCTGCTACTGTTGTTAAGGGCTCCCGTAGCCGGATATGATCCAAGAGTTTGGGGACCTCAAGGATCTTGCCCCTAGTATTTAGTCCTCCTAACTACAATTCGATGTCTCCCCACCTCTTCTCTAGAGGTGCATGAGCACTCATGGCATAGTCATCATCAATCTTGACCTCTTTCTCCTCCTTCGCTGGAGTTGCCTTAGAATCGAAAGCCTCTCCCTTGTTTTTCTTCCTGGGACACTGGGATGCATAATGTCCCAGCTCCTCACAATGGAAGCACTTCACCTTGGAGATGTCCTTCTTCTTCCTCTTCCCTTGCTATCCCGCAGATGTTAGAGCTGCATCCTCCTCCTCTTTCTTGATTCGACTTCCCTTGCCACTACTCCCCATGTTGGTCATCCTCCTGATCTCTTCTTGGCGAAGAGCTGCCCACATCTCCTCCCAACCTGGAAGAGTAGCCCTGCCCAAAATACTTTGGACAAATGTCTCCCACTCCTTGGAGACTGCATTCAGGGCAGTCCTAACCATAAATTCTGGATCCGGTGTAGACCCCACAGAAGTAAGCTGGTCGCGAATCTCCTACAACCTGAGAAGGAATGGATCTATCTGCTCTCCCTTCTGCATCTAATACAACCGCAACTGATTTTTCCAATAGCATCTTCCACTGCATGGAAGTGCCCTGATACAAGGTCGTCAAAGTATCCCACATCTCCTTTGCTGTGTTCTTTTCAGCAATATGTGGTATGACATGATCTTTGACCCCGTCTAGGATCATGCACTTCGCCCTCGCCATTGCATCCTCATACTTCTCGTTCTCAGCTGGGTCGACTGGGATAGCCACGACTCTCAAGGCAAAGTCCTTGATGCGATGTCGATCCAGGACTGCCAGGATCCTGGCCTTCCAGATGACAAAGTTGGAAGCCCTGTCCAACTTGTCTTGATGCCTCAGTCCATTCACTGCTATTTCAGCTCCTCTTCTGGACTCCCTCTGAGATTCGACTTCCCTCTTGGAAATCTCCCTCTAGGTCCAGATTTCTCTCCTGGAAATCCTCTAGTTAGCTGTCGAATGCTCCTCTCCAATCCTCCTTGCAACTACAACCTGGATCTGGATTTCTTGGCTCGGAATCCGTCAAGGTAGCGATTCCCTCTACCTTGGTTTCGTCTCCTTAGGTACTGTTCTGCACTGACAGAAACAACACCCCACTAGCTCCTCAAATCACAATTTGCACACAACTCCCCAAGCCCCTGCAACCAAAGAAGCCGAGCCTTTTAGGCTCTGCGCAATCCTAGCAACAATTGAATCTGCACCTCCTAGCCACAATGTTGATCCTTTCGGGTTGAGAAAGATGACTGGGCATCGCATAGGTCTGATCTGTCCCTCTCTGCTTCTGCGTTGACCCTCCTCCTGGCTCGAAATGATGACGCAGACCCTTTGTGTCACTTCTTCTCTGCTGTTTCTGCTCTGGAACAACGCTGTCTCTCGGGACCGCTACTACTGCTGCAAATTCTTCAGATTACTGTTGGTGCCTTTAGTCCTCCTGTGATCTGCAACCCTTTGATACGATGTTGAAATTTCTAAGTCTGACACGTCAGTAACAAGTTATCTATAAATATAAATACCAAAAATAAACACAAATGCAACCTTAACACATATACAGATCAACAACTGAAATCACTGTTGCGAACATCAACATCGGGATAAAATCGACAAGTGTACAAAAAACCAAAAAATCGTAAAAATCGGGAAAATATCGGTAAAAATCGGCAAATATTGGCAAAATTAAGATATCATAAAAATATTTTTAAAAATCAGAAAACATTGGCTTGGCCAAAAAATCGTGATTTTGAGATAAAATCGGGATGTTATCAAGATGTTCGCAACACTGACTGAAATAGATAATCACACAAGGGACACCATTATTTTTGGACAAATGTTCGTGGAAAAACCCAATGTGGGAAAACTGGTGCAATAGATATGGGGGTTTTATTATTATGTAGTTTCTGAATACAACTAGGGTGACAGAAATGGCTCACCCAACAGAGAATGCCCTCAGTATAAGTACCTCTCCTCAGAGACAGATATTCTGGCTGATCAGTCATCGGATGATCGATCCCACAACAACTACGACAGCTCCTTAGCTGGACAACGAAAGCTGCTCCAAGCTTCTCCACTGCTCTGCGTCACTCTGCTAGGGACTGCGTCACCCTCTCAGCTCACCAACACTCAGTCTGCCCCACGAAAATCACCCAGCGCTGCCTCTTGGCCCTGCATCAGCTCTGCTAGCCTCTGTGCAACTACTGATGCCTCTGCGTCAGCCCCTTGGCTCTCTGCGTCAGCCCTTTGGCCCTCTGCGTCACCCACGCTGGCCTCCTTAGCCTCTGCATAAGTCCCAACTGCCTCTGCGTCAGCCTCCCCAGGCTCTGCGCTATCTCTCTGGCACTATCTCTGCCTCTCTGCTATGTATTCTCGGCCTCGTGCCAAACTGCCCCTCGCTGCAACAGATCACTAGCTCGATTCTCTTAGCAAAACCCCGCTCCAGAAAATCGAACTGACTGATCAATTTGGTGTATCTCCAACTGACCCTCAAGCCTCCTCTTATACTTTTCCTGTTGAGTCTTCAACGGCTGAGATTAAGTCCCTAATCAACGGCTAAGATTAGATTTGGCTTGATCCATGTCATTTAGAACAATCTCCTCCAGTTTTATATTAATACCTATTAATATTTTAATTTTTGTAAGTTTAGACTTAGGAACCCCATTAAAAATATTAATTATTTTAATATCTCTCCAACCGGGTGGAATTTCCCCAAACGATTTTTGGGTTTTGGAGATCTTATGTGCCTTAGCCTCTCCACTAATCTTCATGGCTAGAGAACATTCGATGCTACCACAAATCAACACTCCAAAGTATCTCCACAGTAGCCTTTCTTCAAGGGACCTTGTTAAACTTGGCAACTAGGGCTAGACTCCATGTGGGTCATCTTATTTATGGCAGCTGATATTTTTCTTGGATTCCTCTCTCTAGGAGGTGTAGGATGGATCTAAAGATCATCTGATTCCGACATGTATTTATGGAGATATGAATTTATTTGTGTTATTTGACAATTTGTCAAGGTCGGCCTGCAAGCTAATAACCCCAGCTCAAGCTCAACGTTGCATTATAAATAGAGGTTACCTCTAGTCATTTGTTACACTCAGCATCCTTGATCTCTCCTCTCCACTTGTTTGGGTTGTCCTCTCACAAGGAGGACGTAGTGGAAAGGGTCATCTAAGAGAGCCCTAGACGCAGTGATCTAAGGTCACTTAGCCGCAGTTGAAGGGAGAGACACCTAGCCACAGTTGAAGGAGATCTGGCCGCAGTCAGGGAGGCCTCATACGCAGGCCTAATCCGCAGCAAAGGAAGGCTCCTATCTGTGCAATGGTAAGGCCAAATCCGCAGCAATTGAGGAGGCCTAATACGAAGTCCTAAAAGCGCCCTAGCTGCAGGTCTAAAAGAAGCCCTAGCCGCAGATCCTAGGAGCACTAATACATAGTACGAAGAAGCCTCTTATCCGCAGCAAGAGGAGTTCCAATTCGCTGTCCAGAGAAGCTCTTAATCCGCAGTAAGGAAGAGGTTCAATATGCTGTCCATGAAGGCCCTAATCCACAACAATTAGACCCTAATACACAGCTACATGAGGAGCCCTAATATGCTGGTAAAAGGAGCTCTCATCCGTTGTCTAAAGGAGGTCTAAATGCAGTCTAGAGAGACCTAATCTAAGGTCATTTATCCGCTGTCAAGAGGCTCTCATTCGCTGTAAAAAGGAGGCTTTGATTCGCTGTCAAAAGGAGCTCTATCCCACAGCTAAAGAAGCCCTCGATTGCTGTAGATGACAGTACGATGGAAGAAGCATGGTGACAACTCAGTGATAAAGGTTGTTCCTAGGCATACCTTAAGGACTGTTTTCAAGGTTGATAAGCCATCGTCATAACGCATTGAAATCCGCCCTAGCCTAAGATCAGATCAGCATATGGCTACAGTTAAGTGTTAGAAAGTGCTGACAGTAAAGTTGAGTCCTTGTAGGACTAGATACTGCTGCGTTGTTGTTATTGGTTGCTACTTGTTTGAGGATCATAGGCCTAACCTGCTGTTGAGCTAGGCTGCAGGCCATAGTCAGCAACATAGCCTGTTCTATCAGTCCTGGACAGCGTGGCACATCACAGACTTGAAGGCCTACATTATTGACTGTGTGAAGGATAAGGACTGCAGCCATGACAACTAGTATAGCAAGAGGAAGACAACATTTTGGGAGATGTATTGGGTCAAGGTTTGGCCATATTTGATTCAGTTTAATGAGCATCCTGTTGGTGCCATATGGATGATCTTCCTGAGAGCAGAACCAATTGTGTAGTTTTTGGGTGCATTGAGCTTGCTGTCATAAAATCTCAGATTTGTATATTTGTACTATCTCTATCTCTCTGTTGAACTATTGAAGAATATAAAAAGATTTGATCAAGGGTTTCCCCACATTGGGGTTTGTCCCTGGCTGGTGCCACATCTTGTGTCCTCTTGTCTTGGCTTGCCTTCTATTGTTTATGTTTATGTTCTATTTGCATTGTACTATCATGCTAATGTGATTGCTAATCTGAAAATTGATATTGGGCTTATAAGAAAATTGAAATAAATTTCTCTTAAGCATAGAACATAGCTAAATTAACATGGTATCAGAGCTGAGGTGAAGACAAAGCCCAAGCAAGAGTGAAAGAGCAATCATCGAAGATAGTTGGAAAGGACAAAAGGCTCAATGGGTTCCTCATCCCACTTCCCGGCTGAAGACAAGCTCCATGAAAAGTCTGACTATCACGGATGGAAGATGTCTCTTGATCTGACATTGAAATAACAAGAAGTGTTGGATTACATGAAGGGTAAAATTCCTGAGCCTCCATCAAATGCACCGGCTGCTACAAAGAACAAGTACACCAAGGGTGAAGAAAGGCAAGTGCTTTGTTTGGCCACTATGCAAGGGAGTGTCTAAATAGAAGGGACACATCGCATGATGATGATCACAATCATTCCTGGGGCAACAACAATAATTGTAGGAATGATAGATACTGTGGCAAAGGAAAAGGGAATGCAGGACATCAAGGAAATGGTGGACCCTCCAAGAAAGCAAGGAACTCCAGGTATGAAGAATCAAATGTTGTGAACAATAAGAAAAAGGAGTATTATCTTATATTTGCCCTCTCCACCACCTCTCCTCTGGACACTTTGGGAAGTTGGCTTATTGCTGGTGGTGCTTCAAGGCACTTCACTGGATACAAGGAAGCTCTCTCTAATCTGATAGAGAAGGAAACAATCTTGGAGATTATTCTTGGAGTCGATGCCACCTATCTTGTAAAGGGTGTAGGGAATGTTACTCTTCAATTGGATCAGGGTAACTTGATTCATTTACAACAAGTTCTTTATGTACCTGATCTCAAGAAGAACCCGATGTCCTTTTTGGCAATGGAAGAAAAAGGTTACAAGGTGGCATTCATCAATGGAAAGATACATGTTTGGAAGAGAAATTTTAAAGATGCTATTACTCTTGGGTTTAGGGCTGGCACTTTGTATCAAGTTGTAGGAAGTCCATTGGGGACCATGTCGTGTGACACATCTCTTCAATAGCACTGAAGGTCTGCCCATCATCATTGTAAGACACTACCCGATGTGAGACATGTTGACCTCTACTGGTCAACTACCCATGCAGTGCATCCCGTTTTTTTGACAGAAAGAAGCAGCACCTGATCAGCATGTCCGTGCCATCCTGCCATCATCAGCAGCTTGATCATTTTTGTTGTAAACCCAGTCTGCACGTATAAGTTGTAAATAATCTAAGCAGATCAGAGTCATGTATGTAAAGTTGCCTAGGTGGACCTAACTTTCTAATGATGATCTGCGTCCCGGAAGGTTTTTTGTCTCACCGATCCACGGATCGGCAGAGTTTTCCTTCAAACCTGACCCCAAAGCCGGGATGGATTTCGTCATCAGAACTTTAGGAGAATCCTAGTGTGTTAAATCTGCTAGATTATAGTTGTGTCGCAGAACTGGGTGTTCTATGAGGGTCTGTATTAAGTGGGTTCATCCCTTTGAGATGTAAATTGTAAAAATCATGATGAAATGTGTCTTGAGGGTTGAAAATGTTGTAAATCCCCTCCTGAGTCCTAGGTCCTAGGTCCTAGGTGATGTTTCCAACGGCTTAGTTTGATGATCCATCTTAAAATGAATTAAAAAATTAAAAAAATGAATAAAAATAATAAAATAATAAAAAATTAAAAAATGAAGCAAAAACCCTAACTAATAAAATAATAATATTTTAAGTTAATAAATCGACGGATGAGATCAAGAGATGTCTTGATCCTCATCAACGGTCGAGATCATTTCTACATGGATCACTTGAACTAGCCGTTAGGATCATTTCCTTTATATAGGGTCTTAGGGAGTCATTTGAGATCATTCGATCTGTGAGTCTAAGACTGAAGAAGCTCTCTTGTAAATCTGTTTCTGGTCAATAAAGGAAGACTTTGGGGTCCATATCTTGCTAGTGTTACTCTCTTGGAATGCTGTGAGATCATTTCATTTTTTGCATATGTTATTTTCAGCCATTAATATTAGCTTCTTATAGAGTATTGTGAGCACAGGTATCTTGTTCACTTGCTGGGGTTTGGGTGCTGTTAGGGTTTCTGAAGTAATGGCAGGTATCTCCATTACTGTTTGAGATCTAGCAGCATTTTTGCCCTCTTTGTTGACGGTTGTTTTGAGCTGTGCAGAAAACATTTTCTAAAGGAATTTTGTGGGCGTTCGGGGAAGTTCTCGGCTGAACCAGCCAACTCCCACAAGCGTTTTTTGTTGAGCCCAGCTGGATTTGATCCTGGGTCTATCATTCGGTTTTATGTTTTAGTTTGCATGAGAAAATTTCTGAAGTTTCTCACAGTGACAATCTGAAATTTCTTATCTTTAAAAATTTTCCTGTTCTTATTGTTAAATCTGGCTGTTAAAGGGGCCAAATCTGTAAATTATTAAGCTGTCCTAGGGCTTTAATTTTTCTGATCTAGTTTTTCTTTTTTTTATTTTTTTATTTTATTTTTTGTTTCACACAGTTTTCTATAGGGTTTTGTCTCTTTGCATTTACAGGAACAGGGTCTCTCCAGAGGTATTTTCAAAAGGCTTCCTGCCACCAAAAGAAGTAGAGGAGGGTCCTCTCTGCGTATGCATAAGGAATCATCCCCATCTGCCACCAACGAAACTGCTGAATGTGGGTTTTTGTCTCTGCAAGACCGCCATCAGTTTTCATGCAAATAGAAATGTCCATGCGCGAGTATTCATCGAAGTTTTGACAGCAGTATTTCCGTAGACAAATCAATATTCATAAGTGTGTTGGGCTTTGTGGTCCTGGATCGTATGTGGATTTCAGCTGCAATAAACGGATCTAAAAAAAAATGCTGCCGTCCAGGGTATCCGCAGACAGCTCCATATAAAAAAAAAAACAAGCCGACTTTAAAAGCCGCTGTCTGAGCACTGGAAATTGCAAACGATTTTTCATCAGCCGTCGAGAAGGTTTCAAGTTTCACTTCGATTTCTCTGATACGTGCGTGTATCACTCCAGGCCAGATCTCAAGGGCTTCGATTCATAGATCTTGTTTTTCAAGCCAAATCCATCAAATCGCACACGGTAACAGGTATTCATCAACTCGTGAAAAAGCCGTGGGTTGCAGCACGTTTTCAGGTGTTTCTCCAGCGAAAATTCTTTTCGCACACGCAGTCCCTGACTTGTATTGACTCTCCGCCGTCGTGTAAGCCGTCATGTAATTTTTCCATCGTTTGCCAATCTCTATCATTTGCTACAGGTATCGTATTTTTGAAAGCCTGTTTTTTTGGTATGCATCGTAGGTTTTAGGGTTACGTTGTATGTATCAGCGTAGATTTAAAATTCGATTTTAATTTATTTGATTTACGTTTAGTTTAGGTTTCATTAGATTTAGATTTAAAATTTTTATATAGTTTTGTTTCATATTTAAAATAGATTTTAATTTTTAGGTTGTAGATTTATGTGTTAGATTTTGATTAGATTTTTAGATTTTGGTTTTATTTTTTGTTTTAAGATATAAAAAAAAATAATAAAAAAAAAATTTCCTTAGATTTTAGAGTTAGTTTTATTTTTTTTATATAGTTTAGTTTTAAAATTAATTTAGTTTTAAATTTTAAATTTTTTTAGATTTTTTAATTATCATTTTTTATTGAAAAAAAAAAAAAAAAAAAAAAAAAATTATTAAAAAAAAGATTTAAAAAAAAAAAAAAAAAAAAAAAAAAAAAAAAAAAAAATTTAAAAAAAAAAAAAAAAATAAAAAAAATAATTTCGTGGAAAATCATTTTTACCAGCCTCAGTGGTTTTCATGTATATCTTTCATGCTGGGATCTAAGTTTTCAAGCCGAGATGCGAAATTGATATCTGGTTAATGGTTTATGATTCTCGTGGTGATTAAAAGCATTCATCTTTTCAAATTTTCAGTTGCCGGGTATCGTTTTGGTCATATGATTTAGCTGATGATAAATGGTTGCTATTCATGATCCATGTTCCTATATCATTTAAAAGGTAATCATTTAAACATTAACTCCACAAGGCACTGGTCTGCTAAATTAACCAAATCATCACGTGCTTTTTTTACATCGTGTCTCGTGTCTCCCAACCAACTGGTCGACAGTTGGTCACATCATCTCACAGGGTCTACCCCCCTTAGCCGTGGGAGACAGGCTCAAACGGAGGGATCGGGGATCAGAGTGACAGCCCCCGGTCCGAGCGTTGTCGTGCCAATCCGCGCGACAACATTTTTTGGCGCCGTTGCCGGGGACGGAGTTTTTCTGTTCCTGGATTTTCATCGACATTCATCTTCTCATCTTCTCATCTCTCACTTGAGCTGGCAGAGTCAATATTTTGGCATCTTTTCATCACGTATCATCAGCATATCTTCGGTGTGTTTCTTGTTTGGGTGGCGACTCCATTTTCTTATTTTTTCCCAGACAAGAAGCCTCCCGCATATCTGTTTGTTGATTACTTCCTGGATCTTAGAATCAGATTTATTGTTCAAGTGGCGACTCCACTTCTTTCATCTTTTGATTTTCTTGAGCAAAGATCTAGTTCTATCATCCCTTATTGTTCATCATGGATTATTCATGTAAACCATGTCGTTTTATTCATCGTCTCCATGATTTTCCGGAGGAGGCCCTTCCTGAATTACCTATTTTTTCAGATGGTGATCCAATCGCTGCTAAAAGGCATATTGACTTGTTTATTCGCATCATGATCATATATTGCAGATCCCCTCAGTTTAATCATGACGATATCAAGATGCGTCTATTTGTCCTTTCTTTAGAAGATGATGCTTTGAATTGGTTTAACAGTTTTCCTAAGGATTCTTTCACTTCTTTGGTTGATATTATCAATGCTTTTGAAGATAGATATTGTTATCCGAACAGCTTGCCTTCTACCTCTAAAATTGTTGAACAGAAAGAAAGTAATTCCGCTGTTGAAGAAAGATTTCAAAGTCAGAATGTGTCATCAACCGAAAATACTGCAGATCAAGTTCATGATAATGAAAAATCAGGGGCAAATGACAATGAAAGGGAAGAGCAAAAGAAAATTTTATTAGATCTAATGATGCTGGTGAGAAATATGGAAAACAATCAAACTAATTATGTCAATGATGTGAAAACTTTATGCACTCATCTGGAAAAACGTATTAGGGAGATTGAGGTCACGCAAAGTCACCATGCTAAAGAAATTGAGGCCATAAAAACTAAATATGAAACAGAAATTGGAAACATGCATAGCAAGATGTCAGTCTTAGAGGAAAATATGGTGACCATGAAAGCTGATTATGATAGGGAAATTGACTCTATGCAAAATAAGTTATTCACTATGGATGAGGAAATGACTATCATGACATTCAATCATAACAATCAGTTGGCTGACATGCAAGCAAGTCACAGAGAAGAAATAAATTCCATACAACACTGCTTGATGAACATAAAGGAAGGAAACGTTAAAGTAATAAAAGACATGCAAGAATACCATGCCAGACAAATCAATGATATAAAGGTTAAACACTCTAGACAGATGGATGCCATTAGAATGCAGGTTCAAAGGTTTCAGCAATTGGAAAATGAGAGAAACCAGGGAACATCAACAGATCAGGAGCCTTCTCATTTGTTGCAACAAGATTCATCTTATTATTGGGAGGCTGTTGATTCGATTGAAAGATGGTTGATTGAGGGTGATCCAGACAGACTTAAGAATGATAAAGATCAGATGCAAGATGAAGAAAGACATAGCACGCATATCTTACATACTTCATCTGATAGCTTTGAAACAGAAAGTACCAGGTCATCAGTAATTCAACCAGCCAGAAAGAAGAAGCGCAAGAGAAAGAAGATAAGACGAAGATTTGATACATCAGACGGCCGTGAGCAGCTTGATTTTCGGATAGGAAAAAGTCCTACCATATGCAAAATTGGACATGGCACATTCGACAAGCAGCCCACAGATTTGCCTGAAAGCAGGCAAATGCTCAGTATGCACTATATTGAACACATCTGATGCCGTAGGGCATCCTTTGTATCGTATTCCTAACCCTACTCCTTGTTTTTTCCGCATTTTTATTTCTGCTTTAGATAGTTAATAAATTAAGAGCTTTTATCTTTCCTGTGCTTAATGTATATGCTGATTTTTTGGGATGGACGCTACTTATTTTTGTGTTGTATGGATGCAGATTCTGGATTCTCACATTCCTGCAAGCAGCAACGTGTCCCCAAGTAGAGCCAGATGTTGACCTCTACTGGTCAACTACCCATGCAGTGCATCCCGTTTTTTTGACAGAAAGAAGCAGCACCTGATCAGCATGTCCGTGCCATCCTGCCATCATCAGCAGCTTGATCATTTTTGTTGTAAACCCAGTCTGCACGTATAAGTTGTAAATAATCTAAGTAGATCAGAGTCATGTATGTAAAGTTGCCTAGGTGGACCTAACTTTCTAATGATGATCTGCGTCCCGGAAGGTTTTTTGTCTCACCGATCCACGGATCGGCAGAGTTTTCCTTCAAACCTGACCCCAAAGCCGGGATGGATTTCGTCATCAGAACTTTAGGAGAATCCTAGTGTGTTAAATCTGCTAGATTATAGTTGTGTCGCAGAACTGGGTGTTCTATGAGGGTCTGTATTAAGTGGGTTCATCCCTTTGAGATGTAAATTGTAAAAATCATGATGAAATGTGTCTTGAGGGTTGAAAATGTTGTAAATCCCCTCCTGAGTCCTAGGTCCTAGGTCCTAGGTGATGTTTCCAACGGCTTAGTTTGATGATCCATCTTAAAATGAATTAAAAAATTAAAAAAATGAATAAAAATAATAAAATAATAAAAAATTAAAAAATGAAGCAAAAACCCTAACTAATAAAATAATAATATTTTAAGTTAATAAATCGACGGATGAGATCAAGAGATGTCTTGATCCTCATCAACGGTCGAGATCATTTCTACATGGATCACTTGAACTAGCCGTTAGGATCATTTCCTTTATATAGGGTCTTAGGGAGTCATTTGAGATCATTCGATCTGTGAGTCTAAGACTGAAGAAGCTCTCTTGTAAATCTGTTTCTGGTCAATAAAGGAAGACTTTGGGGTCCATATCTTGCTGGTGTTACTCTCTTGGAATGCTGTGAGATCATTTCATTTTTTGTATATGTTATTTTCAGCCATTAATATTAGCTTCTTATAGAGTATTGTGAGCACAGGTATCTTGTTCACTTGCTGGGGTTTGGGTGCTGTTAGGGTTTCTGAAGTAATGGCAGGTATCTCCATTACTGTTTGAGATCTAGCAGCATTTTTGCCCTCTTTGTTGACGGTTGTTTTGAGCTGTGCAGAAAACATTTTCTGAAGGAATTTTGTGGGCGTTCGGGGAAGTTCTCGGCTGAACCAGCCAACTCCCACAAGCGTTTTTTGTTGAGCCCAGCTGGATTTGATCCTGGGTCTATCATTCGGTTTTATGTTTTAGTTTGCATGAGAAAATTTCTGAAGTTTCTCACAGTGACAATCTGAAATTTCTTATCTTTAAAAATTTTCCTGTTCTTATTGTTAAATCTGGCTGTTAAAGGGGCCAAATCTGTAAATTATTAAGCTGTCCTAGGGCTTTAATTTTTCTGATCTAGTTTTTCTTTTTTTTCTTTTTTTATTTTATTTTTTGTTTCACACAGTTTTCTATAGGGTTTTGTCTCTTTGCATTTACAGGAACAGGGTCTCTCCAGAGGTATTTTCAAAAGGCTTCCTGCCACCAAAAGAAGTAGAGGAGGGTCCTCTCTGCGTATGCATAAGGAATCATCCCCATCTGCCACCAACGAAACTGCTGAATGTGGGTTTTTGTCTCTGCAAGACCGCCATCAGTTTTCATGCAAATAGAAATGTCCATGCGCGAGTATTCATCGAAGTTTTGACAACAGTATTTCCGTAGACAAATCAATATTCATAAGTGTGTTGGGCTTTGTGGTCCTGGATCGTATGTGGATTTCAGCTACAATAAACGGATCTAAAAAAAAATGCTGCCGTCCAGGGTATCCGCAGACAGCTCCATATAAAAAAAAAACAAGCCGACTTTAAAAGCCGCTGTCTGAGCACTGGAAATTGCAAACGATTTTTCATCAGCTGTCGAGAAGGTTTCAAGTTTCACTTTCTCTGATACGTGCGTGTATCACTCCAGGCCAGATCTCAAGGGCTTCGATTCATAGATCTTGTTTTTCAAGCCAAATCCATCAAATCGCACACGGTAACAGGTATTCATCAACTCGTGAAAAAGCCGTGGGTTGCAGCACGTTTTCAGGTGTTTCTCCAGCGAAAATTCTTTTCGCACACGCAGTCCCTGACTTGTATTGACTCTCCGCCGTCGTGTAAGCCGTCATGTAATTTTTCCATCGTTTGCCAATCTCTATCATTTGCTACAGGTATCGTATTTTTGAAAGCCTGTTTTTTTGGTATGCATCGTAGGTTTTAGGGTTACGTTGTATGTATCAGCGTAGATTTAAAATTCGATTTTAATTTATTTGATTTACGTTTAGTTTAGGTTTCATTAGATTTAGATTTAAAATTTTTATATAGTTTTGTTTCATATTTAAAATAGATTTTAATTTTTAGGTTGTAGATTTATGTGTTAGATTTTGATTAGATTTTTAGATTTTGGTTTTATTTTTTGTTTTAAGATATAAAAAAAAATAATAAAAAAAAATTTCCTTAGATTTTAGAGTTAGTTTTATTTTTTTTATATAGTTTAGTTTTAAAATTAATTTAGTTTTAAATTTTAAATTTTTTTAGATTTTTTAATTATCATTTTTTATTGAAAAAAAAAAAAACAAAAAAAAAAAATTATTAAAAAAGAGATTTAAAAAAAAAAAAAATAAATAAATAAAAAATTTTGAAAAAAAAAAAAAAAAAAAAAAAAAAAAAAAAAAAAAAAAAAAATTTGTGGAAAATCATTTTTACCAGCCTCAGTGGTTTTCATGTATATCTTTCATGCTGGGATCTAAGTTTTCAAGCCGAGATGCGAAATTGATATCTGGTTAATGGTTTATGATTCTCGTGGTGATTAAAAGCATTCATCTTTTCAAATTTTCAGTTGCCGGGTATCGTTTTGGTCATATGATTTAGCTGATGATAAATGGTTGCTATTCATGATCCATGTTCCTATATCATTTAAAAGGTAATCATTTAAACATTAACTCCACAAGGCACTGGTCTGCTAAATTAACCAAATCATCACGTGCTTTTTTTACATCGTGTCTCGTGTCTCCCAACCAACTGGTCGACAGTTGGTCACATCATCTCACAGGGTCTACCCCCCTTAGCCGTGGGAGACAGGCTCAAACGGAGGGATCGGGGATCAGAGTGACAGCCCCCGGTCCGAGCGTTGTCGTGCCAATCCGCGCGACAACAAGACAGATGGTGACAGGGATGTCTGAGTTCAAAGAAGAGCATGAAGGTATCTGTCCGGGATGTATCGAGGGAAATCTTACAAGTAATAGCAAGACCATAGATGTGGAACAACCCAAGGGGCTTGAGGTTCATGATCAGGAATCTCATATATGCAGGTTGAAGAAAGCTCTGTATGGTTTGATTCAAGCACCCTAGGCTTTGTATGAGAGGATCGATAGCTATCTGATGAAACTGGGATTCACTAGGAGTAAAGGCGATCCAAACCTTTGCTTTAAGGTTGTGGATGATAGACCTCTCATACTGGTACGACCTCCTTTTGACAGATGTAGACCCTCTCATTTACAAACGTAAGAGGGAGTTGGATTCTGAATTTGGAATGGTGGACTGCAAGCCTGTGACTACCTCGATGGAGCTTAACTTTAAGAAGTTATGCAGTAATGCTGCCGGACCTGAATTGGGTAATGCTTTTGAGTATCATCAACTCATAGGAGCACTAATGTTCTTGGTGAACTCCTGTCCGGATATATGTTTTGCAGTTAGCATGTTGAGCCTATATATGGTTGAGCCTCATCACTCACATTGGATTGGTGCCAAGAATATTCTGAGATATCTTCGGGGCACAATCACTCATGGACTGAGATACTTTGCCAGAGATGTGAGGCTGCATGGTTATTCTGATGCTAATTGGGCAGGCAATGTGGTGGATTGCAAGAGCACTTCTAAGTGTTGTTTCTCTTTGGGTTCTGCTTCGATATCCTGGATGAGCAGGAAGCAGAAGTCGGTTGCTTTGAGCACCGCTGAGGCCGAATACATAGCTGTGAGTATGGCCTCTTATGAAGCTGTCTAGTTGAGGAAGCTCTTCAGTGAGCTGTTTGGACATGTGCTGGATACCACCATGATCTTCTGCGACAAACAGAGTGGGATCCGATTATCAGAGAATCCCATATTTCATGATTGCTCCAAGCTCATAGACATCAGGTACCACTTTATCCAGGATATGGTATTGCGAGGAGCAATAAGACTCCATCACATTGGGAGTGATGTGTAGGTCGCCGATATTCTGACGAAGCCCTTGGGAAAAGTCAAATTCTTGACTTTCCGAGACTAGCATACCCTCTCTTGAGGGTCCTGTATGATATAGATATTGAGCTATGGGAGTTTCGGGGGGCATGGGGTACTTGGAGCGATGAGAAACCATAGGGTGAGTGGTTCAACCTTCCCCTAGTGGTTTGCCATGTAGGTAGGATGAATGGTTCATCCTTCTCTTGTTGATACACAATCATAGGGTGAGTGGTTCAGCCTTCCCCTAGTGATTTGTTGTGTACAGGGTGAGTGGTTCAACCTTCCCCTGGGATACCCCTGGCGACATGTAGGCAGGATGAGTGGTTCATCCTTCTCCTGCTGAGACATCCTACCCATGCAGTCTAGGACTCATGGGAAGTACCTCTCATCTGGCCAATGAGCAGGGAAATGAGGATAGGGACCATAGTACTATCGATGGACGCATCGTGTACTACCGTACTCCCTATGCTAGGATGATATTGATCTGGGATCAATTGGAAATGACTTCGGGTCAGTAAGAGTGGTATGCGATGCTCTCTTTATTTGGAACTGATTCCGGATCAGTAAGAGTGGTATGAGACACTCTCTTTATTTGGAACTGATTCTGGATTAGTAAGAGTGGTATGAGACACTCTCTTTATTTGGAACTGATTTCGGATCAGTAAGAATGGTATGGGACACTCTATTTGGGACTGACTTTGGGTCAATAGAGAATGGTATGATACATTCTCGATCATTTCTTCTTCTTCATAGTTCAACAGAGAAAAGCAGAGTAGAGCAGTGTAGGGCACTGCATTGATGGCAGAGATAGTACGGACTGGCAGATGGATTAGCAGATGGAGTTCTCCCTAGTTGAGAGGGAGTGTTAAAATTGGCAACTAGGGCCAGACTCCATGTGGGTCATCTTATTTATGGCAACTGTTATTTTTCTTGGATTCCTCTCTCTGAGAGGTGTAGGATTGATCTAAAGATCATCCGATTCCAACATGTATTTACGGAGATATGAATTTATTTGTGTTATTTGACAATTTGTCAAGGTTGGCCAGCAAGCTAATAACCCCAGCTCAACCTCAACGTTGCATTATAAATAGAGGTGACCTCTAGTCATTTGTTACACTCATCACTCTTGATCTCTCCTCTCCACTCGTTTGGTTGTCTCCTCACAAGGAGGACGTAATGGAAAGGGTCATCTAAGAGATCCCTAGATGCAGTCATCTAAGGTCACTTAGCTGCAGTTGAAGGGACAGACACCTAGTCGCAGTTGAAGGAGATCTGGCTGCAGTCAAGGAGGCCTCATATGCAGGCCTAATCCGCAGCAAAGGAAGGCTCCTATCTGTGCAAGGGTAAGGCCAGATCCGTAGCAATTGAGGAGGACTGAGACGCAGTCCTAAAAGTGCGCTAGCCACAGGTCTAAAAGAAGCCCTAGCCACAGATCCTAGGCGCACTAATACACAGTCAGAAGAAGCCTCTTATTCGCAGCAAGAGGAGCTCCAATTCGCTATCCAGAGAAGATCTTAATCCGCAGTAAGGAAGAGGTTCAATATGTTGTCCATGAAGGCCCTAATCCGCAGCAATTAGACCCTAATACACAGCTAGAGGAGGAGCCCTAATCCGCTGTTAAGAGGAGCTCCCATCTGCTGTCTAAAGGAGGTCTAAACGCAGTCTAGAGAGACCTAATCTAAGGTCATCTATCCGCTGTCAAGAGGCCCTAATTCGCTGTCAAAAAGGAGGCTTTGATCCGCTGTCAAAAGGAGCTCTATCCCGCAGCTAAAGAAGCCCTAACTTGCAGTTAAGAAGAGGCCCTAAGCTGCAGCCAAGAAGAGCCCTAGCCGCAGCAAAGAGAGACCCTTATCCACAGTTTAGAAGGAGCCTTAACAACATAAAGAGGCCTGGAAGGACAACGTTGAATTTCGGTTGCTGTAGATGACAGTGTTGTCGCACAGATTGTCATGACAACGCTCAGACCGGGCGCTGTCACCCTGATCCCCGATCTCTCCGTTTAAGGCGTCTCCCGTGGCTAAGGGGGGTAGACCTTATGGGATGAATGAAGACCAACTGTGGACCAGTTGGGTTAGGAGACAGAACAAGGCGATTTAGCAGTTAGAAATTAATGTACCAGTGCCTTATGGAGTTAATGATCAAATGATTACTTATTAAATGTTGCAGAAGTATAAACCATGTAAAACAATCATTTATCATCAAATAACCCAAGCGATGTAAGATATTCAACAAATGCACAACGCCTTAACGATGATCCAGCGATTAAACTTCAAGAAAAATTAAATGCTTTAAATGATCATTAAATTTAAATGCTGACCAGTTACCACTTTCACATAGCTAACTTCAAAATAAACATTAAGTGCATTTAACTATAGAGAAATGGAACATAGAGACACCAAAAATGAATTTTTCAATTTTTTATTAAGCTTTTTCAAAATATTTTTTTCTTTTTTTTTTCTTTTTTCTTTATCTGTAAGTTTAAAACAAGATCTAAAAAAAAAATTAAATCTGAACCTAAAACTAACACTTTATCATATATACAAAAAAGGGGGGGAAATCTAAATTCTAATAAAAGAAAACATTTTATGGTGGTTTTTTTTTTGTTAACTTTTAATTTTTATATTTTTATATTTTAAAATTTGTTAAAATTTGAAGTCAGAACAAATTCTAAACTAAAGAATGAAAAAGAACCTTTTTATTTTTTTAAACCATTTATAATTTTTATGATTTTTTTATTATTAAAATCTAACTTTAAACAAAATTAAATCTAAATTTAAAGAAGTCTAAGACTAAAAAAAAAAACTAACGCTTAATAGCATTGAAAAAAAAAAAAATTGAATTTCTTTTTTATTATTTTTATTTTTTATATTTTTATATTTTTTAGTGATTTTAAAATTTTAAATTCAAAGTGAAACAAAACAAAAATCTAATCGAAAACTATGAAGGAACTTTTTATATTTTTTAAATTCTAAAATTTAAAAATTAGAATAAAACTAAAATTTATTCTAAACTAAATAAAATAAAATCTAAATCTAAAACTAAGATCTAACTTTAAAAAAAAATCAAAGTCTAATCTAAAACCTAAAGGGGACCTTTTTAAACTAATTTTATTTTTATTTTTAGGAAACAAAACTAAACTAAAAAATGAAAATGTCTAAACTAAAATTTATTAAAATGAAACTGAAAATTACTATACTAAACTAAATAAATATATACAATGAAATTTAAAACTAAAAATTATTTAAAAGAAAAATCTAATTCTAAAAAAAAAATAAAACTTAGATTAATCAAAAACCTAAATCGAATGGCACTCGAATTTTTAATTTCAATTGTTATCAAAAAATTTAAATAAAACAAAAAATGAACTAAAATAAATTTAAAAGCTAATTTTTTTTTACGATTCTAATCAAAAGAAAACTATACAGAGATATACATTACCCTAGCTTCCGTAAATAAAAACGCAGATAGATAGATTGAAATCGTTGGTTATTGTTTTCTTATGCGCTGGTTTTTGATGGTGGAGAAGTCCACGGATGAAGGGCGAAGGTTGCTGGAAGAGTTGCGTAATGGTTCTGGCAGCGTGGAGAGGTAGCTGGCGTGGAGAGGTAGCTGCGTATAGAGCGCTGGGATGGGTTAGCGTGCTCTTTTAATTTTTTTTTTCTTTTGTTTGCAGCTGCTGGAGCAGCGTGGAAGGACGCAGGTATGAAGGAGCTGCGTGAAGGTGAATGGCAGCGTGAGGATATACGGACAGATCTGGCAGCGATGGGAAGTTTGGAGCAGCTGAAAGAAAATTCGATTCCTTGCAGGTTGGAATGCTAGAATTGTGACTGCATGAAGGAAAATGGAAAATTGCATGGGAGATGGCTTTGGCTTGTGGCTTGAAATAGTAGCGTGGAGCTGGAAAATTTTTGACAATTTCGCTTGCAGGGAGACAGTACGTGCAGCTCGATGGAGATTTTCGATGAGGACGCAGGGATGATGTGCATAGAGGATCGAAACTTGAAGCTTGCTGCGTGGAGAGAATAGCTGAAGCAGCAATGGAGATCTGAGAAGAATCAATGAAATGAAGACTGCGCAGGAGCCAAGGGAGCTGCGGAAAGATTTTGAAGGCACCAGCAGCAATGATAGAGGCCTGAGGGTCCTGAAACTTTTTTCGAAATTTTGATGCAGCATGAAACCCTACCAGGCAGCCAATCAATCCAAACAAATTTTACCAGAAAAATATTTTCCAGAAATCTCAAAAAATTTAAACTGCTCTGCTTCAGATTTCTCAACGAAAACCTTCGAATAACAATTCCCAAATCCAAAAAAAAACTTGGACTGCAGGAGTAATGCCTCTGCAAGAAATGGTTCTGAGGCCAGATCTTACCCTCTAGGGCCTAGATCTGGCTTTCAGAATCAGATTTCGACTTCAGATCTGCAACCTGCAACCTGTAAACAAACAGCCAAAACCTGAAAATGCCAAAAAATAAATGAAACCCTAAAAACCTTAAGAACAACTAAATAATTACAGTATTTACAAACTGAAGGCTCTAGGTAGCCAGATTTATCATTATGCCACAGAAATATTTTCAGAATTTTAAACTTAATGTGAGGTGCTTCAGAAAACCCTTTATGCATTCATAAAAAAAATTTCAAATGATAAGCCCGGGATCAAAAATGGCTGGGCTCTTTCAGAAAGCGCAATCCGGGAGTTGGCTGGTTCAGCCGAGAACTTCCCCTAATGCCCGATAAACTCAAAACTAAGATTTCCTACACAACTTAAAATCAACCATTAACATAGAGGGAGAAAACGATAGTGAAAACCAGATCAAATGGAGATACCTACCATTATATTTCAGAATCTAAACTATCATTCAAACCCCAGAGATCAGACAAGATACCTGTGCCTAAATCAATCTTCATCAAGCTATTATCAATGACTGAGAATAAAATTATGCAGAAAAATAAAACGTCTTACAACATTTCCAGAAGAGTAACACCAGCAAGATTTTTAACCCCAAAGTCTTTCTTTATTGCAAAAAAAATGACTACAAGAGAGCTTCCTTTAGCACCAGACTCTGAGATCCAATCTTATCTCAAATGACCCCTGACACCCTATTTAAAGGAAAATTTCCCAACAGCGAGTTCGAGTGATCCATGTCAAACTAATCTCGACCGTTGATGAGGATCAAAATTTCTTTTAATCTCATCCGTCGAATTTTTAATATATTAAAAAATTAAAACTTTGCATTTATTTTCTCAAAACTTTGACTTATTATTATTTTATTATTTTATTTTATTTTTCAAATTTATTTATTTTTTAAATTTTATTTTATTTTATTTTTTAATTTTTTAGTTATTTTTTAATTTTTTATTATTTTAATTTTTTATTTTTTGGATTCTCGAACTTAGCCTTTGGAAAAATCACCTAGGACCTAGGACTTAGGACTTATGAGGGGATAAAACATTTTCTAACCCTCAAGACACTTTACATCATGAGTTTTACAATTTTACATTTCAAAGGGGAAAACCCATTTGACATAGACCCTCGTAGACCACCCAGTTCTGCGACACAACTATAATCTAGCAGATCAAGCAATTTGTAATAACCTAACCAAATAGTTAGAGTTATTTCCAAATTACTTTTACATAGACTCGAAGCACACTAGGATTCCCCTAAGATTCTAATGACAAAATCCATTCTGGCTTTGGGGTTAGGCTGAAGGAAAACTTTGCCGATCATGGATCGGTTAGACAAAAAACCTTCCGGAACGTAGATTATCACTAGAAAATTAGGTTTGCCTAGGCAATTTACATACATGACTCAGATCTGCCAAGAGTATTTACAATTTACACATGCAGACTGGGTTTACAACATAACATAATTGAGCAGATGATGACAATCGAATGGCACGAACACGTCGATCCAGTGCTGTCCCTTTTGCGAAAAAAGGGGGTGTACTACTATGGGTAGTTGACACGTAGCGGTTAATAGACAACATGATGGAAGAAGCATGGTGACAACTCAGCGATAAAGGTTGTTCCTAGGCATACCTTAAGGACTGTTTTCAAGGTTGATAAGCCACCATCATAATGCATTGAAATCTGCCCTAGATTAAGATCAAATCAACATATGGCTACAGTAAAGTGCTAGAAAGTGCTGACAGTAAAGCTGAGTCCTTGTAGGACCAGATACTGCTGCGTTGATGTTATTAGTTGCTACTTGTTTGAGGATCATAGGCCTAACCTGCTGCTGAGCTAGGCCGCAGGCCATAGTCAGCAGCATAGGCTGTTCTATCAGTCTTGGACAGCGTGGCACATCACAGACTTGAAGGCCTATATTATTGACTGTGTGAAGGATAAGGACTGGAGCCATGACAGCTAGTACAACAAGAGGAAGACAACATTTTGGGAGATGTATTGGGTCAAGGTTTGACCATATTTGATTTAGTTTAATGAGCATCCTGCTAGTGCCATATGGATGATCTTCCTGAGAGCATAACCAACTGTGTAGTTTTTGGGTGCATTGAGCTCGCTGTCATAAAATCTCAGATTTGTATATTTGTACTATCTCTATCTCTCTGCTGAACTATTGAAGAATATAGGAAGATTTGATAAAGGGTTTCCCCACATTGGGGTTTGTCCCTAGCTGGTGCCACATCTTGTGTCCTCTTCTCTTGGCTTGTCTTCTACTGTTTATGTTTATGTTTATGTTCTATCTACATTTTACTATCATGCTAATGTGATTGCTAATCTGGAAATTGATATTGGGCTTATAAGAAAATTGAAGTAAATTGCTCTTAAGCATAGAACATAGTTAAATTAACAAACCTCAACAACTACAATAATACCCCAATATACTGTTTACAAATGTCTTGACTCTTCAGAGTATGTCTTCTAAATGAGCTCAAAATATGTTCAATACAGTCCAGGTCTGCAAATGTTTCTATAACAGGCCCAAAGTCTCAAGATGAATAAGTCTGAGATCTTCTCAACAAAACCAATCCAAGATCTTTTGAAAAAAATGTCTGCTATACTGGTCCAAGGTTGGTGTGATATTCACACTTAGCATTATTGCTAAGTGAAATATCAATTTTGATCAATTTCTTCTTTATTCATGTTGGCACCTAGGAAATATGGGTTTAGAGGCCCCACATCGAATTTTGATTAAAAGCAAGCTCAAACATTAGAGGAGAAGGAGAATATCGATCCGAGGGACACACTTGGAAAATTTTGGCTCACATGGAGAATACACATGCCTTGGAGGGAAATTCGGTGGGAGGAAGTGGAGGAGGGCTCACATGAGTGCGTTGGAGGCATCTTGACAAAATGGAAGGGAAGGCACTCATTTGTTCATTCAATCATCTATTCAAAAATTGTGTCTTTGACATAGCACGCTTGAGCTGAAGCCAAGTTTGCAGTGTTGTTTAGCACACAAGTGTCTCCGAACAGAAATCTCAACCCTTGCTTCAGTGGACTTCGAGTGCCAGCCCAAGGAGGGAGTTCCATCCTTTTCCAATTGTTCCAGCAATGGGGTGCGAGTTTGTGGGAAGGGGACACGGCCAACAACACAGGGACTGTGCCGTGCTTGGAGGAGGCACACTTGGGAGTTGAGTTGTGAAGGGAGTTTGGGCTTGAGGTTTGAGGAGGATTGCGGGAGAGCCTTTGCTTGGAGTTTGCAACTATTTTTGGGGGCATTTGTAGTAGGATAGACAAGTGGGCCGAATTTCCCAATAGCAGAGCCATAGAGGGAAAAGAGGGCCGAATTTCCGAGGTCAACCATAGCCCAATTCCTTCATGGGTTATTCTGGGTATATGGAGGAGAGTCCGGGGTTAATTTCCTGGAATTTTCTGAGCACTACAGGAGGCCCTAGCAGCAGATCTTATCACCCAACAACGTATTTCTAGGCAGTTCAGCGCAGAGCCAAGAGACAAAGCAACAACGTACTTGAGGGGGATTTCCTATTGTTCATTTGGGCTTAGCTAGCTTGCCTTGAGCAAGCCCAGGTGCACTCTTTCCAACACCTAATTGTACCCTCTTTAGATTTTAATAAAATGGCTCAGCAACGCAATTTTGTTTTATTTCTGTGATCTGATTCATGTGTTTAAATTTTGTGGCTTTTTGTCTATGTTTGCTTTGCATATTTATTGTAAAATTTCCCTAGGAATATTACAATGGTATCAGAGCTCATAGACTTGGCTTAGCCTGTGGGAGCAGCGCAATCTATGACACCAAAGGACAGGCAAAACATCACGTACGGAGGCAAAGGTACAGGAGTAGAGAAAGGGAGTTGGAAATTACTCATTTGGAGGCACATGGAAAGACAGTCGTGGTAGCAGAGATGGGGGAACCAAGGAGTAAGGAAGATGCAACATTCGATAGCCTCTTGAAGGCTTTGAATGAAATGGCTAGGGGACAAAAGGAGATGCTGGAGGAGATCAAGCAACAAAACAGGGACAAGGGCCTCCATTGTGAGTTCCTTTTTGGAGAGACATCGAGAGCCTCACAACAGTACGACCATCCTTCACCGGCCACTCACCCACCAACTTATAGTGGGCCATCTAGAACCACGCTGCCTGCTTTCTTACCATCAACACCTAGTGAGCATGGGGGACCAGATGAGCCAATGCCCATGGGGGATTTCTTCAGGGAATGGCAAGCCATGGGGGAGGATTTCAAAGCGGCCCTGTCATTCAGAGATTATTGTCAGCTCAAACAGAATGAGAAGGGCAGGTACAATGGAGGGAAGAATTCGCAGAACTCAGAGCTACAACGCACTGTTGGGAGGATGTATGTCCCCACATATGATGATTCTTCCAAGAGCACAACTCGAGCTTGGGTGGAGAAGTTGGATACTTATTTCCAGCTTAATCGGATGACAGAGATGGAGGCCATCAAAATGGCTACCCTACACTTGGAAGGGGAAGCACATGAGTGGTGGTTTCATGGCCTATCCACATTGGGACATGCCAGTGTGACTTCATATGAGGACTTCACCTGGAGAGTGGTGGAGCGTTTTGATAGGAGGGATCCAGAGGCTCACTTCAGAGAGTTGACTCAACTTAGATAGACAGGCCAGCTAGAGCACTACATATCAAAATTTTTGAGGGTTTCAGTTATGGTGCCAGACCTCTCAGAGGCTAGGAGGGTGTACACTTTCATAGAGGGGTTGTTGGAGCCACTGCGTGGACTGGTGAAGTCACGCAGACCCTTGACTTTACAGGAGGCAATGACTTGTGCTAGGGACTTGCAGGGGGCCATCCCCAAGACCAGGGCACCTTTTCCCTCACGCACTCCCTACCCACAGAAGGGAGGTGACACCAGAGCCCCACCACCGAGAGCCAACCAGGGGCGTGGACAGATGGATGAGGAGACCCGGAGAGACCTCTGGAGGAGGAAGTTGTGTTTTACCTGTCAGGAACCATGGGCTCCAGGTCATAGATGTGCAACGGGCAAGGCCCACTACATTGAGGTTTTCTCTGACAGTGATGGGGAGGATGATGCGTACTTGGAGATGGGTGGAGATGACAGTGTAGGGCAGGCAGATAGGGGGCCACCACCACCACCCCCGCTAGGGGGAGCTACTTTTGCTCCATCAGGAGGGGTCCTTGCATCTCTACGTGGGGTACCCAAGTTTTTGACTATGAGGATTAGGGGCACCGTGTAGGGGCAGCGTGTTTCAGTTTTAGTAGACAGTGGGGCTACCCACAACTTCATTGATGCACAGATGGTCCAGAGGAGGGGTATCACAACCGAGGAGTTTGAGGGTTTTTCGGTTCTGGTGCCAGGTGATAGAACCATGTAGTGCACACGCTATGTTCCAACTCTAATAGTGACCATGGGGAACTACTCAATGACAGATCACTTCTTCGTGGTAGATGTGCCAGACACCAATGTGGTGTTGGGTGTCTAGTGGCTCTACTCTCTTGGCAGAGTCACTACTGATTGGAAGAGGTTGGAGATGGAGTTCATAGGGCCAAATGGAAAACCAGTTTTGCTATGGGGTATGCATTCCTACCCTCCACAGACTATTTCGGCCCACAAGATGGAGGCGGATCTAAGACATGGGGACATTGAGTGGGCTCTGGAGTTGAGGATTTCAGGGTCTGGAGATCAGGCCAAGCCATCGCACCCAGATATATAGCCCATTTTGGACAGATATCCATAGTGTTTGGAGACATATCGCTGGGTCAACCACTTGACTGAGGGTTGGAGCATACCATTGAGTTAGAGCCGAGAGTATAGGCAGTGATCACTGTGAAAATTCGAGAATCCCCGAATCACTACTGCATCAATTGATTAAGTTTCTTCTATTTGTTAAATAACTGAACAAATTATTTACTGTGTTCTACGTTAAATATCAAAACCAATACACTGCAGCCTTCACTAATTAAATTATATGTGGAAACAAGAACTAAGCAAGAAGAAATACACAACACACAAGTGACACCATTGTTTTTGGACAAATGTCCCTGGAAAAACCGGTGTAGCAGCTGAGGGTTTGTATTATTATGTAGTAATTTATGAGTACAATTCTTCGGATGCCCAAAATGGCAATCCTATACAGAGATCTAACTGGAAAAAAGGATAGTGAGATGATCTCACCCTGTCACTGGGAAATTCGGCACTGATCTTCCATGGAGATGAGCTTCTGCATTGTCTCTGCACAGTACTGCGTCACACCCACGCAGTTACTGCGTAACTGCTGCTGGGACTGCGTTGCGCCTCCTCTCAATCCTCCATTCGTTAGAAACTTCGGCCCTCTGGCCTCCCGGTCTCACACCCTGGCTTTGGCACTAGATCCCAACTGTTCCTCAGCAGAAATACAAACTCCCTCTGAAGCTCTGCGTTGCCACAACATAGCTCTACACTGTGTCTACGTGGTCTAGCGCTGCCTCTTCGGACTACTCTCTGCCTTGCACTCTCTGGATCAAGAAAACCTCCTTCGGAAAATTATCCCTGCCCCTCACTGCAAGAAATATCCTCAATCACCTTCTCCATCAACTACTGCGTTGCTCTCTTGAGAAAATCGATCTCTGATCTCTCACTTGTTGTGTCTTCCAAATGCCCATCAAGCCTCTTCTTATAATCTTCTGGTTGAGTAACCAACGACCCATATTTGATTCTAATCAACTGCTCAGATCATTTTGGCTTGATCTTTGTCTTCTTCTAAAAGTTTCACCCTCAGTTTAATTAATACCCTTTAATTATTTTAATTTCCTAAGTTTAGACTAAGGTATCCATTAAAAATAATTTATTATTTTAATAAAGCCTTCTTCGGGTGAAATTTCCCAAAAAGATTTCTGGGTATTCTGGAATACATGTGTCCTAGCCCCCCTGCAAATTTTGAGGCTTAGAGCACATCCGATGCTACCAGAAATCCACACTCCCTCTTAGAGAGGAATGTGCTCTAGTAATGCAACCTGCTGAAGCATCACCCTTCTCTATAACACCTCCCTCTGCGTTGCTGATGTCTACCATCAATGCCCACCAAATATTGTGTCCGTGTTGTTGCTGGCCCTGCCACTACCAACACTGCATCTGCACTACAACCCTCTCCTACTGTTTCCGCTGCTACAACAGCAACGGAAAAGCATGCAAAATACTGAACCAAAGGTGTTCAGCGTGATGCATCTGCTGCTGGAGTTTTGATTGTTGTTAGTCTCTGCGCTGTCACTGAAGCCACTGCGTTGTTGCTGACTCTGCTCTATGCCAACTGCATTGTTGCCAACACTAGCTCTACGTTGCTCAGACTCTGGCGCTCCTATCCATTGCAACTGTCACTCCAACACTGCTCTGCACAAATTGACCGTGGTCCATCTTGCTACTTCTGATATGGGCTCCCATAGAAAGGTATTGATCCAAGAGGTGGACTCCTCAAGGATCCTGCCCATTTGTAGTTCTTTCGAACTACAATACTAGATCACCCCACCTCTCCCCTGGAGGTATCTGGGCAATCATGGCAAACTCCTCTTCCTCGATCTTTGCAGTTGCAGCCTGTGGATCATGTTTCTCGTCCTTTTCCTTCTTCTTGAGAGGACACTACGTAGCGTAGTGACCAAATTCACCACATCAGAAACATTTGATCTTTAGAAACGTCTTTCTTTTTCTTCTGCTACTCACGCTGCCCCTTTGATGCAAGGGCTGCATTCTCTTTCTCCTCCTTGGGCTTCGTCCCACTATTGCTGCTTCCATCAAGTTTACACTTGACTAAGTCTCGCCTCATCTCTTCCTGCTGAAGAGCAGCCCACATTCCCTCCCAATCCGATAATCTCTCTCTGCGCAGGATGCTTTGGACAAATACTTGCCATTCTTCTAAGACTAAATTCAGGGCCAACCTCACCATCTCTATCAGCTGAGGTGTTGATCCTACAACTGCCAATTGATCTTGGACTTCCTGAAGCTTTGATAGGAACGGATCAATGTGTTCCTCTTTTTCCATCCTTACTAATCTTAGCTTCTTCTCTAAGTACATCTTCCGTTGCTCGAAAGATCCTTGATATAGCGTAGGTTGGCTTTGTCGGCCCTGACCCAGGCTCAATGTTAGTCAATGAAACAAATCCCTACACTACTGGCCCTTTTGGCATCAGCCCGCGGAGCGTGGACCGAAGTCTCACCCGGAGCAGTATGGGGGGATGCTGGAACCAAGTTTCTGCACCATGAGATGGTCGTGATGTCGGTTTATACCCCCTGCTCCTGCCTTCGCGACGGTGTACGATTGACCTTCGCGCAACCCTAATCAGCGGTTCAGGTACCTTCGCGCTCCTATGACGATGTATTGTATAGGTTCCCAAGTTATCTCAAGTGTTTTACTTATTCTACCAATCAATTACAATTAACGTCGTGTAAATTGATATTTCTACTTGCATTCAATTAATAGATATAATCACATACATTCGTGCATCAAATAAACATTGTAATATAAACCTAGATCGTAACAGAATATAATCAGATGCATTAACAAAGATTAAATACATAGTAATTGCAAAATACTTCTCTTTATTGATATCTTCCAGTTTAATACAAACTCTATCCACCCTGCACACACAGCTGCAGGGGTCCACACACTCAGCTATGAACTTTTACCCTAGGCCTCTGCGAACTCAGCTGCAGAGCCTCTACCTACGCTAAGACCCAAGAACACTTAGAATTTCTTATCCAAAATTCTTCTTCGCTATTAACTAACTACTTAGAGCTTACTTACTTAGCTCCTTTTTATACAATCCCATGGTCCGTGGACCATGGGTAGATCTTTACAGCCGACTTGACACTTTACAAAATAAGGGTGGACAACCCTTTATGACTCTTGACACCTTCGTGCTCCGTGACCACAAAATGCGGAGACTTTACAACTTTATTACAAAATTGTCCCAAAACATGGGCTTTTAGCCCCAAAACTACTCTTAGGGGAACCCATTCCCAACAGGCCCCCAACACAAACATGGTGACTCGCCCTCGAGTCACTTTGCGGGTGTGGAGATCTTGGCGCGAAGACCTCCTAGCTCGACTTGTATGACTGCCACCTCGGCGGTGCACTGCGTGGCCGCCTGCTTCACTTCTTCGACCAATTGCTCTGTCGCTAGTCCTGAACTGTCAGCCTGAAGCTTCTGCTGAGTCGCCTGCAGACTAGCAAGCTTGCCTTCAATGGAGGCCGTGACCAAATAGGCCTCATCCAACCAAGGCTTCAAGCGCGCCTTCAGCACTGCCTCTTTGTGCTGAGCTGCATCTACCTGTTCCTTCAGTGTTTTGGCCTCCTGTAGCTTCGCAAGTCTTTGTGTGAGGGCAACAGTGCGCGCTGTTCCTTTCACCTCGTCGTAGCACTGCTGCAGTTCTTGCGCCTCTGTCTCTAGCCTCTGTACATTAGGATCTTCTTGCAGACTGGTCAGTACTTCGAACGACTATTCAAACAGCCTTGTGCAGTCTGCTACTGCACTGTCTACTGCCGCTATCGCCTCTGTGACAGTGGTTGCATGCTGCTCCTTTACTTCCGATGGAGTTGAAGGCTGGGCCTTCAACTGCAACTTTGCAATCTGGAGGTTCAGCTCCAGCTGAACCTTGGCCAACTCTGTGCGAGCATCATGCACCCTCGTAGCAAGTTTGTGGACCTGTTCATCTGCCTCCGCATCCTCAGGAATGGCCAATTCGGGGACCATTCGGCAGGCTTCCTTCACGGCCTTAATCATGCACTAATTTGTGTTAGTAAGTTCCACCATGGAAGTGAGGGCGGTGTCTTGCTGTAGGGCCATCTGCACATTATTGATCTTCTACTCACTGATCACTTGCAAAGCGCGCTGTTCGCGGGCCCTCAGCTTTGCGATCACCCCATCCTGCAGTAGGTGGAGTGCCTCGCCAGGAAGCGCTGCCAAGTTCAGCCCTACTCCCTTGAGGGCACTGACAGTGGGCCTGTCAGCTTCGATCTCTGTGGTCAGTGCTCCCTCCGGCAGCACTATTGCTCGGGAGTCCTTCGCGTGCAGCATCCCGGCGGCTTCTGAAGTACCGATGGCGAGGCTGGTGGACGTTGCGCTGGTCTGTGATGCACGGATCTGCAGCTCATGCAGACCCGTCTGGATGGCCCCCAATACTTGCTGCTGCTGCTGCTCGAACTGCTGTAGTACCTCCGCGGTGACATCCCGCATTGTATCTCCAATGTCATTCAAATCTCCCTCTGTTAGGGTGATTGGGTCCAGTGACGTCTTACTGGCCTTGGATTTCTTTCGCGACCCAACTTTTTCCTGTCCTCTTGGACGCTTGATACGGAACAACGCCGTTTGCGGGTTTGCTCTGTGTTGCTTTGTTTGCTCTTCTGTTTCTTCTTCCATTTTGAGCGAGGGCGACCTTAGACCTTTGTCAGAACCGTGCTTTGCTCTGCCTGTCTGCTCTTTCGCCTGCTGTGCGGCATCGCACTCTGCCTAGGCCTTAGCATCAATCTCCTTCCTCCTCTTCTCGGCCAATTGCGCCATCTTGAGCTTGGCCTCCTTTTTGCACTGTGCGACAGACTTGCTCGATCCCACTGCCGAGTCTGAGGCAGTGCGTCATTCTGCCGGCCAGCGATCAAGAACTGCATCGATTGCGTCATGTTAAGTTATGGTATGTTCTATGCTTAGAGCAATTTACTTCTTTTTTTTATTATTATCCACAGATTAGCAATCACATGTCCATTAAGTAAAGTGCAGATAGAACATGAAACAATCGACAGAAAAACAAGCCAAGACAAGAGACACAAGATGTGGCGGCTAGCCAGGGACAAACCCCAATATGGGGAAACCCTTTGATCAAATCTTCTTTTATCTTCAATAATTCAGCAGAGAGAAATAGTACATAAATCTGATTTACATCAGCAGCAACAAACCCTAGATCAACCCTAAACTAGGGCAGACAATATCTTGCAAACCGACTGTCGGATCGGCTTGATTCCTTCACCAAAAAATGTGGCCTTCCACAGAGAGTCAGGTTCACCTACAGCGCAGTTCTGAGAGAGAGAAAGATGGTCAACGCTAGTCAAACTTCCGATCTGCAGTTGCAGCCCTAAATTCTGCATCCTTCCTTCCACACGTGTGAGAGAAGAGCCTTTTCTGCGCAAGAGAGAGAAGAGACTCTTTTCTGCGCAGGAGAGAGAGAGATGTGTTGAGATGTGAGTGTCCAAATGAGGAGGAGACCTTCTGTATTTATATGAAAATGTTGGGGTTGAATAGATGCGACTGTTGGGCTTCTGAGCCTACATAAGTTGCTGGCCGACTTAGACAATTAGTCCATAATCAAAATAAATTCATATCTCCATAAATACTTATCGGAATTGGATGATCTTTAGATCAATCCTACACCTCTCGATGAGAGGAATCTAGTAAAAATATTATCAGTGATGAATAAGATGACCCACATGGAGTTTGGCCCTAGTTTCCAATTTTAACACACCATCAGTTGCCAAGTAAGGCAAGTCATGCCACTTCTGCTCAGGGTCCTTCCGTGCCCTAATTGATACGCAGTGAAAGTCTGCCTTGAACTCCACGTACTCCTGTAGTTTGGCAAAAACAGTAGGCGAAAATCACGGTTTGCAGTTGATAGCCATGCATATATTCATTTCCATCAAGATCCAAAAGATCTTGCTATCCTTGATGCGTTGAGCATCCTTGGTCGCCCACAGCGAAGCATACTTCGCTGCTTCTGGCAGGTCTGGCGCAACCGAGGGGAATTGACTGTCTTCAGGCAGCTCCCAGGCTACCAGCACAATGGACAACAAGAGCCACGCATAGTGGAAGGTCTTGCTGAGCTCCTATGCCTCGCGGCAGTTCGCGAGGAACTCACTGCAAAGATAGCGCGCCCAATTAAACTGAACTCCTTCTGCGCATTGGGCCGCTAGAGCGATGACGGGTGCTGACACTTCATCTGCGCGACACTTCCGCATAACTTTTCCTGCCAAAATTTGCGTGGCCACCTTGACCGCAGGATCACAGATACTCGAGATGGCATAGCCTCATGGCTTCTTCACAAGCTTGAATTTCTCCTTCATGGCCTCCACGAGGGTATGCTCGCCACCTTTTCCACCAAACATCATGGCTGGATTTTCCCCTGTATATGGCAGCCGTGTGATCCTATGGATCAACATGTCGGTGATGGGTATCGGCTCCTCCAGCCACAAACACCCATCGTGCACCAAGCATAGTAGCTGCTTGATTACCAATAATGTAATGGGTGTGCGATTGTAGTGCGACACCCATAGCAGGTTGAGCAGACCTGACTTGTCTACACCCTTTAGCCACTTCTGCAGTTCCAATGTAGTCATCCCGATGGTTTTATGAGCAACGCGATGGATTAGCTGGTCTGTGGCTAAGTGAGGGAACTTCTCAGTGTCAACTAAGTTCCAATATTCCAATTTCAACAGCGGAACCCGCTCCAAGCATGGTCCTTCAAAGACAGTCTCGTCCAGCAGTAGAGTTATGTGCAAGGCAACCTTTCTTTCGTCAATGTCCTTCGGCACCTTGGTCTTGCCCTTGCGCGGAGGGACGTATTCGGGCAACTTAGTGATAGGGTCAGAACCCTCGACTTCAATATCCTCCACTTCCACCCCCATATCCTCATCATCCATCGGGATGTCCTCAATCTCTTCCTCCTCCAGTTCCAAATTAATAGTGTTGCCCTTTTCCTGTGCGGTGGGCTTGTCCTTCTGTGGGTTTGTTCTAGGCGACGTGTGCACCAATGTTGTAGCGTACTTTCCTTTCTTTTCCTTCGTACTCTCCTTGGTCGGGGTAGGCTTTGGCCTAGGCGTCCGCGGGAACTTGGGGACTTCAGCTAGTACCTCTGCAACCTCTGGAGCAACTCCCTCTACCTCCATAACAACTTCCGGCATAGCCCCCTCGGCTGTCACTGCTTCGACGTCCATAGCTTCTGATCTTGGGATAATGTCACGGATGATGTTGCGGTCGGACTCTGGAAATCGATTAAACGCTGGCCAGTCAAGCAATTCTTTGAAGAATGCACGGGTCATGCACGTCTGAGAGCTCACCAACTCAATGTTCAAAATGCCAAGTGTTTTTAGTTGGGCAGCCACATGTAATTTATAGGCCATTTTAAATTCAAATCCGACTGTTCCCCCCAAATTTGGTTCATTAATGCCAGATCAGCGACAGATTTTCAAGGATCTTACCCATAAATTTCGTCTTAAATGCCGCTCCCCCACTCCATTTGGCCGCTCCCCCACTCCGGCTGACTTGCGTGGTTTTTCCCTGGGTAGCGCAACTCTCTCCGCGCTGTTGCGATCCCTATAACATCTCCTCATTCCGTGCAATCCCCCGATCACGCATTTTCCCAACACGAGCAGTGTAGTTTATAGTCCATGCCTCCTTTCAGCTGCTTGGAGCGCTAAGACTATGCTACCTTCATATAGTCACCTGGCCTGATCACCGGTGTATGGCTTCAATCGGCTGCCATTCAACTTTCCTGGGAAGGGATCTCCATTTAATTTAACCAACTGAACTACTCCACCGTCAGTAATCTCCTTAACGACATAGGGCCGTAGCGAGTGCATCTTGAATTTCCCTGGAAATTTATCAAACTTGCTGTCATATAACAAAACCAGATCATTTACCTTAAAGGTGCGCAGTTTAATGTGCCGATCATGCCATGCTTTTTCGCGCTGCTTTTGGACTTGTTGGTGAAATCCAGCTAGAAACCTTTCTTCCTCAAGCTCAGTAAGCTATGCGAGCCTTTCTTCCAGGGTTCCGCGATCTGTCATACCCATGAATGCCGTTATGCGCATACTAGGCACAATGTATTCCATTGGCATCATTGCTTCAACACCAATATACAAGCCTAAAGGGTGTCTGTTCAGTCAACTTTTTGAATGTCGTTCGATAAGCCCATAGTACTGCAGGTATGCGCAGGTTCCAATCATTTCACTGAGCGTTGCAAACCTTGGTCAGCGCATTCTCCAGTACCTTATTGAATGCTTCCACCGTCCCATTAGCCTGTGGGTGATAAGGCGTGCTTTTCTGGTGACATACTTGGAATTCTGCCGTCAGCGCGCTGATCGTTTCGTTCAGAAAGTGCGTACCGCGATCACTTATCAAAATCTTTGGACACCCAAATCGCGTCAGTACATACTCAAAGAGAAACTTCGCAGCGGTCACGCTTGTGCAGTCCTTCATAGGTTGTGCCTCCGCCCATCGAGTCAAATACTCAGTCGCAATGATAATGTACCACACACCCGTCTTCTTTCCTTGAGGCTGAATGGGTCCCACAAAATCTATTGCCCATTTCTCGAAAGGTTGTAACGTCATCTGTGGGTTCAAAGGCAGCTCATCTCTCCACAATGGCCTGCCAGTCCTTTGACACACGTCGCACGCCCTGCAGTAGGCTTTTGAATCCTTATGGAGGGTTGGCCACCACAACCCTGCGCGTAGAATCTTTTGTGCGGTCACCCTTCCTACGTAATGCCCTCCCGCGGCACCCCCATGAGCGTCTGCGAGGATACTACTTCTTTCAAACTTCGGTACATATCGTCGCAATACTTCATCAGACCCCATTTTGTACAGATGTCCAACAATGACAAAAAAGTCTGCCGCGCGCACCACTAACTCCTTTTTCTGCTGGGTGGTGTAGCCTTCCAGGGTAGTTCCTGTTGTTAGGAAGTGTATGATGTCTTCAAAGTGACCATCCGCGATGCACACTGCAAATCGCTGCATGTTGGGCAATCCCTCCAAATTAATGTGCTCTTCTCCCGTTTTGATGCGCGACAGATGATCTGGTCCTGCGTTCAGTCGTCTAGGCTTCACAATAACTTCAAAATCATACTCCTGGAACAATAACAACCACCTGCAGATTCTCCCCCCCAACATAGGCTTATTGACCAAGTATTTCAATGCAGAATGATCTGTATACATCTTAAAATGTCCACCCAGCAAATAGTGTCTAAACTTCTGGAGTGCATATACCATGGCTAGTCCTTCGCGCTCGGTGGTGGAATAGTTCTTCTCAACCTTGGATAACTTCCTGCTTGCGAATGCTATAGGATGGTCCAATTCTCCTTCGCCAACCTGTGTCAGTACTGCTCCCAGTGCTATACATGACGTGTCTACATGTACATGAAACTCCTTCTTCCAATCCGGGAAGACTAAAATCGACGCGGTGACCATTTTTCCTTTCAGCACATCCAAGCTTTTTTGATAGTCCTCGTTCCAACAGAACATGACATCCTTTTTCAACAACTTCTCCATAGGTGCGGTGATTTGGGCATAGCCCTTGATAAACTTCCTATAGTACCCATTATGTCCCAATGTTGCGCGTAGCTGTTTCGCACTCTTTGGCGCCTTCATATTAATTATCACTGCGATCTTCGCGGCGTCTACGATCAATCCCTGTCCCAGAAGGGACACAAAACAAACATTTCTTCAGATTGAGCGCAATTTGGTACCTTCGACAAGTGTCTAGCATTAAGTGCAAACTTGCCACATGGCGTTTTACCAACCCAAACACAGTCCAGTCATCAAAGTACACCTCCAGAAACTTATGGATGAAGTCTTTGAATGCAGCAATGACTACGCGCGAAAAAATCGCAGGCGCATTCTTTAATCTGAAAGGCATTACGGTGTACTGAAAACATCCCCATTCAGTCGTGAAGGTCGTCTTGCTTCTATCTTCAGGCGCAATTTTGATATGATGGTACCCAAAGAACCCATCAATGAAGGAGTACGCTTCCTGGCCACCTACATTATCCAATACCTCATCAGTGAACGGAGTTGAGAAAGGATCATGCACGCAAGCGTCATTCAACTTCCTGAGATCTACACATATCCTTATTTCATCCTTCTGCTTCTTTTCCTGTACCACCATTGGGCTCACCCAATCAGATTCCTCTACAGGCTCAATGATGCTTGCCGCGAGCATCTTATCTAACTCTAAGCGGACCTTCTCCTTATACTTCGGATTGAGACGGTAAGGTCTTTGCTTAACCAGCTTCGCGTTGGGTTTTAACATGATCTTCATAACGCCCAGGTCTCCTAGTACCCCCTTTAACTCCGTAAACTTGGTAGGGAATAAATCCTGGTATTCGCAGAGCAATTCGGCGACCTTATCTACCGTTGTGTCATCCCAGTAATCTCCAATCTTCGCGAATTTGGGCTCCGCCTCCGTGCCAATATTTACCTGTTTAGTTTTCAGTGGCGCGGTTATATCAGGATTCTCGATCGGTGGTCCCTTGACCTCACGGTGACCCTCGGTTTTAGGGATATTAATCTTTCGGGGGTCCTCGTCTTCTTCTTCAACAGTCATGTTATAACATTCCAGCGCGTGGCTCAGCTGAGTAGTCCAATCAGGTTGAATAAGATCCAAAGGATCCTATGGTATCCTAAAGATCATTGCTTTAACTTCTTGTAGTGCTTCGTCAATACAGTCAAACCCGTCTTTGAAGCTGAACGTCATTATGAACCCTTCGTGCAAAATATCCCATTCTTCTGTGCCATGGCGGAGCTCTGTCTCCAAGTACCAGTTCATCGGGATGACATCCAGGGTGTGATAGAACAAGTGCACCCATTCAGGTTGGGGCTTCGCTCCATAGGCCTTAGCCCATTTGGCCAAGTGTGCGTGCGGATCATCCTTCCCGTCATACTTGTCCGTCACTCGTACCTTCGGCTTCCCAAAGCGTGTTCTCATCATCCTCCTATACTCGCGCCAATCATCAAAACTACCCTTGTGCGTACCCCACCATCTCGCGGGCGTAGCGCGTAGTGCCCAGTCCAAAGCTTGGAAGCGTTGCTTCTCTGGTACTTCCCTCTCAAATGCATCCAAAAACACATCCACATCATTCAAGCCATCATAAGTGGGCAGATTTCTTACCTCTGACGACACACAACACAACGACCAGGTCATCATGTTACAGCTCAGCGTAGTTACTTCATGTAGCCAATTCTTCCAGCGCTCTAATTCTTCGTCTGAGTCTGAGGTGTAGGAACTCTCGCGATCCCATGTAATTCGTCCATCCGCTGTCGGATTCACCCAATCTTGGTCTTGCGCTGTTATCTTATATATGCAGTCCAAATCGTCATCGCTTTCATAATCGCGGACTGGTTCAGTATAGCGTGATCCTTTTGCAGGATCTAGGGGTACTATTATGCGAAGCGATTTCTTTTCAAATATCAGCTTTCGCTTCTTTAGGTTGATTATCCCGTTCATGTTAGTAGCCCAATTAATGCCGAGGAGCGCAGGGTAGGGGTTGCTGTTATCCACAATTTCTATTACTTCAAAATCAACGAATGCGCTCATGTCTTCAATATCTACAGTTACTCCCTACAACCGTCCCATGGGGATGATCTTCTGCTGATTTGCCATCCTTAGCTGAATCGGAGACCACTGCAGCGCGGGTCTCCCCATCCACTCCCAAGTTTGCTTTGGCAAAACGTTCGCATCTGACCCCAGATCCATAATAACTTAATCCATTTCATATTCTCCTATCTGTGTCGTGAGTCTCATCTCACGTCCTGTCCTTATGCTTGCCAATCTTCCGTACCACGCGCGGTTCACCCAGAGTGTTTCCGATGCATCTATTTATAAGTTCCTGTAACCCCTTCACAGCATTGCTATCGTGGACCAACTTCATGCAGGTGTCTAGAAAGATCGTAAGCATAGAAGGGTCTATTTCCTGAACAGGTTTATCCCGAATCCCTGAGGTAGAGGCCTCAACGAAGCTCTCCTTTGCTTCCATGAACGTTTCACATGCGCGCTCCAAATCAAATTCAGCCTCCTTCTCTGGAGCTTTGCGAACCCACGCACTGTCTTTAGGTTGTTTCCCCTTATTGTCGCCCGTTGCAATTCCACTTCGGAGCACTATATTCACATTCGGATCTTCTTTGCGAGGCTCAGCCCTCATCATCTGCAGGTTTTGAGTCGACTGCGGAGGTAGCACCCCTTTGTCGTGTATCCTTGCTATCAGTGTAGGACAGTCCTCAATCTCATGATCAAACTGAGTACAATATTTGCACAACGGACGTGTTGGGTTAGTGCATTTGCGGGCATAGTGTCCTGGTCCTCCACAATTGTAACAGATCAGTTGTCCCCGACCTCTGCCAGGTCCTCCTCTGCCTCGGCCTCGTCCTCACCATCCTAGTGCCCTAGTCAGGAGGCCGCGTTTCTGCCTGAACTCTATAGGTGGGTGTTCTATCCATCATCAATTCATAACTTCGGCAAGTGCGCTCATCATGCCCTACCAACCTACAGAAGTTGCAGAACAATTGTTGCGGTGTTTGTACAAACTTCTGCAGCAAATGACAATTATCAGTCGTATGTTTCCCTGCTACTTGACATATAACGCACCATAACGCAGGCCCCGCACTCGGCCCTGCTTAGGCTTCCGGCCTCAAAAGCATCGGTCCTCCTCCTACAATATAATTCGCAAAGCCTGGACAGTGGTCTTTGTCATGTCCTTGACCTTTACATTTCAGGCACCATATCTCTTCGCGCGCCTCTGGCCGAACTGTTCTATCCTGCTTCAGACTTTGCATTTCGAGGCAAAGATTTTGCAACTGCACATGGATCTGCTGAACCCCCAGACTCGGATCTTGCATTGGTGTTTCATGCAGTCTTATTGCAATCTCCAAGGCCTCTACCTGAGTTGTAATCTTTTGTTGTGATAGTGCAACCCTTAGGTGAGGCAGGAGTGAAGCCACGAACCATTTTGTTAAATTCATGTTGGCTTCGCGGATTGTGCACTCTAAACTCTGATCCAACTTCCAAGTTGTCTCACTTGGTTTCATCACGATTTCTTGAACCCCCAATCGACTGCGCCTCGGATTTAGGCCTACTGAACTCTTTATTCAGTGTGGTTTGGATCTCTACCAACGCAGCGTTTGGGTTATCATTAGAGTACTTGATGTACCAAGTTAGCGCACGATCCTGCAAAGCACTAACCAACGTTGCCTTCTTCATGTGATCGTCTGTGACGCCCTGAGCTTCCCATACAGCTTTTACGACGAACTAGAACTAGTCCGAGTCCTCATTTCCCAAGCCCTTAAACAATGGCAGCTTCACTGAATTCACCATGTTGAACTATGGTGGAGGTGGTGGTGGTGTGGGCGAAGTCGCAGGTGACGGTGGTGAAGGTGGAGGTGGTGTAGGTGGAGGTGGTAGTCGTGGGAACCCTTGTTTTATCAACTAAACTGCACTTCGCAGAGAAGCCTGCGCTACTCCCTCTTCGTCACTCAAAGGAGGTGAAATCAGTGGGCTATATTCAAGACCCTTTCTTCCTTCGTTCCTGTAAGTCTTTCCACTTCATGTAGCTTTGAACATCAAGGTAGCTGCATAACCCGTTTTTTGCACAATAACATCTTAATCCAAGTATTTAAAGACTTCAAGTACTTACCTCGCAGACCTTTGAAAAAGCGTCGCTCCGCCTCGCTGTAACTGACTGAGGTATCGACTGCGAATTCAGTCACAAACCCTCCTATGATACGATTGAGCCAATGATCGACAACGCAGGCGATCTTATCCTCAGAGGCTTCCAGTCTCTGTACTAACTCCAGGGTCCAGACAATAGGATCGTCAAGCCTCCACCTTCCTTGGCTATCCGCTAGCTTCGCGATCCACTCGTATAACTCAACTGGAAAGGAATAGAAAAATATCTCGTGGATTTCTGTATACAGGTACCTGTCTAGCCACTATTCCTTCGTCAACCGTGGGTTTCTATTTTCCTGCGCTGCGAATTCGTGGATCTTCCTATCCAACCAGCCTTCGATCTCTTTCTTAGTTGGATTCCAGTGATACGACATCACACATCTCTCATGCAGATTCCCGGTCCCGACAACGGAACCATTTGTTGGCTTTGTGGGCCCTGACCCAGGTTCAGCGTTAGTCAGCCAAACAAATCCCTACACTACTGGCCCTTTCAACATCAGCCCGCGGAGCGCGGACCGAAGTCTCACTCGAAGCAGTATGGGGGGATGCTGGAACCAAGTTTCCGCACCTTGAGATGGTCGTGATGTCGGTTTACACCCCCTGCTCCTGCCTTCGCGCAGGTTGCTAAGCCTTAAGGCTTATCAATCTACGCTCTATCTCACCTTTCAGTAACTTCGCGAAGGTGTATGATTGACCTTCGCACAACCCTAACCAACGGTTCAGGTACCTTCGTGCTCCTATGATGATGTATTGTATAGGTTCCCAAGTTATCTCAAGTATTTTACTTATTCTATCAATCAATTACAGTTATCGTCGTGTAAACTGATATTTTTACTTGCGTTCAATTAACAGATATAATCACATACATTCGCGCATCAAATAAACATTGTAATATAAACCCAGATCATAACGCAATATAATCAGATGCATTAACAGAGACTAAATACACAGTAATTGCAGAATACTTCTCTTTATTGATATCTTCCAGTTTAATATAGACTCTATCTACCCTGTGCACACAACTGTAGGGGTCCACGCACTCAGCTGCGAACTTCTACCTTATGCCTCTGCGCACTTAGTTGTAGAGCCTCTACCTACGCTAAGACCCGAGAACACTTAGAACTTCTTATCGAAAATTCTTCTTCGCTACTAACTAACTACTTAGAGCTTACTTACTTAGCTCCTTTTTATACAATCCCATGGTCCGTGGACTTGACACTTTACAAAATAAGGGCGGACAATCCTTTATGACTCTTGACACCTTTGCACTCCGTGATCACAAAATGCGGAGACTTTACAACTTTATCACAAAATTGTTCGAAAACATGGGCTTTTAGATCCAAAACTGCTCTTGGGGGAACCCGTTGCCAAGATGTAGCCAAGGCATCCCACATCTCTTTGTCCATCTCTTTGCCAACAATGTGACATACAACGTGATCCCTTACTCCATCGAGGATCAACTGCTTGGCCTTCGCCATCTCAGCCTTGTACTTCTTGAGTGGATCTGCATCACCGGGTATAGCTACCACACTATCAACATACATCTTGAGATCATGCTCATCCAGAAGGCATGAGATCCTAGCCTTCCAGATCACATAGTTGGATTCTCCATCCAACCGATCTTGATCTCTTAGCCCATTAGCTACCATCTCTGTTAACAAAATGTCAAATTGCCTCTCTCCTCTGCGCTACTACTGCGCTGGCCTACGCACTCCCTGCTGGAGTTAGTAGATCCTTTCCTATTTACTGCTGCTCAGCAATTGAGAAATCAAATTCCTTGGCTAGGAATTCTCTTAGAAGAAATTCCCTCAAAAGGTGTCTCCTTCTTCTGACGTTTTTCTGCCCTAGCAACGGTTGCAGAAAACTGCGTCTCATCTGAAGACTACTCTGCGGTTAAGCTTCTGTTGCGCTGCTCCCTCTGCCACTGACAAATCTCTATCTGGAAATCTTACTTCTTTGTCAACTGACTCAGAGAGATTTTCCTCGAGAATCTTGCCCTCCTGGCTTGGACTGCACAATCTCTCTGGGAATTTGATCTGCTGCTTTCTCAACACGTCGATCTCCCTCTTTCTATTCAATGCTGGGTCCTTCCGGTCCGCTCTCTTGCTTCACATGTGCTTCAATACCATGTGAAAATTTGAGAATCCCTAAATCACTACTGCAACAACTGATTAAATTTTTTCTATTTGTTAAATAACTGAACAAATTATCACTGTGTTCTACGGTAAAAATCGAAACCAATACACTGCAGCCTTTACTAGTTAAATTATATGCGGAAACATGAACTGAGCAAGAAGAAATACACAACACACAAGTGACATCGTTGTTTTTGGAAAAATGTCCCCGGAAAAACCTAATGTAGGAAAACCGGAGCAACAACTGAGAGTTTGTATTATTATGCATTAATTTTTGAATAGAATTCTTTGGATGCCCAAACTGGCAATCCTATACAGAGATCTAACTGGACAAAAAGATAGTGAGATGATCTCACCCTGTCACTGGGAAATCCGGCATTGATCTATGTTGGAGATGAGCTTCTGTGTAGTATTGCGTCACACCCACGCAATTACTACGTCACTGTTGCTGAGACTGCACTACACCTCCTCTTGATCCTCTGCTCGTTGGAAACTTCAGCCCTCTGGCCTCCCGGTCTCACACCCTGACTCCGGCACTAGATCACGGTTGTTCCCTAGTAGAAATACAGACTCCCTGTGAAGCTCTGCGCTGCCACATCGTAGATCTACCTTGCCTCTGCGTGGCCCAGTGCTGCCTCTCTGGACTACTCTCTGCCTTGCACTCTTTGGATCAGGAAAACTTCCTCCAGAAAGTTATCCCTGCCTCTCACTGCAAGAAATCTCCTCGATCACCTTCTTTTGCAATTGCTACGCTTCTCTCTTGAGAAAATCGATCTCTGATCTCTCACTCGATGTGTCTTCCAAATGCCCATCAAACCTCTTCTTATAATCTTCTCATTGAGTAACGAACGACCCAGATTAGATTCTAATCAATGGCTCAGATTACTTTGGCTTGATCCCCGTATTCTTCTAAGAGTTTCACCCTCAATTTAATTAATACCCTTTAATTATCTTAATTTCTTAAGTTTAGACTTAGGCATCCATTAAAAATAAAAATATATTAATAAAACCTTCTCCGGGTGGAATTTCCCAAAATGATTTATGGGTATTCTAGAATACACGTGTCCTATCCTCCCTGCAAATTTTGAGGCTTAGAGCACATCCAATGCTACCAGAATTCAACAATCACTACTCCTTACCGACATCCCAAGGCATACTAAGATGAGATAGAGAGGGCTATTCATGAGTTGCTGGCACTTGGGCACATCAGGCCTAGCTCTAGCCCTTTTGCTTCATCAGTTGTTCTGGTGAAGAAGAAGGATGGGTCCCTACGGATGTGCATTGACTACAGGGCCCTTAACAAGAAGACCATGAAGAATCGCTACCCTATCCCACACATAGATGAGTTGATGGACGAGCTGAGGGGGGCGAAATTCTTCACCAAGATTGATCTACGCTCAAGGTACCACCAGATCAAGATGAGGGACTAGGATGTCCCTAAGACTGCTTTCAGGTGCCACTATGGGCACTTTGAGTTCCTGGTTATGCCCTTTGGCCTAACCAACGCACCAACCACTTTCCAGTCTTGCATGAACCATGTGTTTCGTGGGCAGCTGCGGAAGTTTGTGTTGGTGTTCTTTGATGACATCTTGATCTACAGTCGGACATGGGAGGAGCACTTGCAGCACTTAGAGATAGTGTTGCGCATACTGGAGGAGCAACAGTTCTATGCGAAGCTGTCAAAGTGCGAGTTCGGCTTGACAAAGATGCTCTACCTAGGGCACATCATTGGGGAGGACGGAGTTAGAGTCCATG